>VBSM01003143.1:41091863-41115834 GCA_008086735.1 Cheirogaleus medius
AGCAACCTCAAACTCCTGAGCTCAAGTGATCCTCCTGCCTCAGCCTCCCAAGTAACTGGGACTACAGGCACACACCACCATGCCCGACTAATTTTTTCTATATATATTTTTAGTTGTCCAATTAATGTCTTTCTATCTATAGTAGAGACGGGGTCTCGCTCTTGCTCAGGCTGGTTTCAAACTCCTGACCTTGAGCGATCCTCCCGCCTCAGCCTCCCAGAGAGCTAAGATTATAGGTGTGAGTCACCACTGGGCTTTTATTGTTATTTTAAAGTGTACTCCTTCTACTTATAAAAACAAAAGTTAACTGTAAAACAGCCTCAGGCAAGTCCTTCAGGAGATATTCTAGAAGAAGACATTGTTATCATAGGAGATAACAGCTCCATTCTTGTTACTGCCCCTGAAGATCTTCCAGAAAAGATGTGGAGGTGGAAGGGACTGATATTGATGATCCTGACCCTGTGAAGCCCTAGGCTAATGCATGTTTGTGTCTTAGTTATTAACAAAAAAGTTTTTAATTAAAAATTTTAAAAAGCTTTAGAATAAGGATATAAAGAAAGAAAATATTTTTGTATAGTTGTACGATGTGTTTCTGTTTTAAGCTGTATTATTTTTAAAAAAGTCTAAAAAATTTAAAAACTTAAAACTCGAGAGTAAAAATATTACCAGTAAGCTAAGGTTAATTTATTATTGAAGAAAGAAAAAGTTTTTTCATAAATTTAGGGTCACCTAAGTGTACAGTGTTTATAAAGTCTACAGTAGGGTACAGTAACATCCTAGGCCTTCGCCTTCACTCACCACTCACTGACTGACTCACCCACAGTAACTTCCAGTTCTGCAAGCTCCACTCATGGTAAGTGCTTTATACAAGTGTGCCATCTTTTATCTTTCATACTGTATTTTTACTGTACCTTTTCTATGTTTAGATATATTTAGATACACAAATACTTGCTGTCGTGTTAGAACTGCCCACAGTATTCAGTATGTAATATGCTGTACAGGTCTGTAGTCTAGGAGCATTAGGCTATACCACACAGCCTAGGTGTGTAGTAGGCTATACCAACAAGGTTTGCATAAGTTCGATCCATGATGTTCGCACGATGAAATTGCCTAAATTCATTTCTTAGAATGTATCCCCATCATTAAGCAACACAGGACTGTAGTTTTCTTTCAGCTCAGGTATTTTAGGGATACACTACCAGTTTGAAATAGCAACCCAAAAGTCCCATGTTAATTCAATAAAATATTCATTAAAGTTTGTACCCACTAGCCTATTTATGATCAGAGAGGGGAATGGGTATACATGTGAGACGATGGGTCATATATTTATGATCTTATATGTACTTTGAAATTTCTTTCACCCATAGGTATCAAAAAGAGATATCTTTAGTGAAATATAGGCAGCGAGCAGATGCTAGCCAAATTCAGTCCAAAAATAGCACTTTGTTTTTATTATAACATGGCAAAATATAAGTGAATTGAGCCTTAATTGTTGAATCCTGCAGCTCTATTAACTACCACCAAAATATATCCCATCTGGCCCATATCTAGCAGAAATTTTAAATCTTCATTAGTATAAAGTTCAACTCATTAAATTAACTAAGAAACTGGCTATGCTGGATGTTTGGAAAGATAGCCTAGTCCTTCTTAAGATCGGCAAATAGAAAGAATAGGATGTGCACAGAGGGAAGTATTAATAAAACTTATTGAAAATCAAGCAGGAGGGAGGAAGAGCAGGGGACAGGCAAAAACCTACCTCACAGGTACAATGAACACCATTCAGGTGACAGGCACATTTATAGCTATGAATTAAGCATTACAAAAGCGAAACATGTAACAAAAATATTTATACCCCCTTAATATTTTGAAATTTAAAAAAAAGAATAGGAAGTCAATATAACCATTTTGGTCAATATAACCAAAACCATTCAGTTTTGAGTAATGAGGTTAATGGTGTCATAGTAGATACTGTTTAATTAAATGGTTTCAACCTTGGAAGCCCATTAAAATCACCTGGGGAGTGTTTAAAAAATGTCTATGCTTAGGTCCCACCCCAGAACAGTTGAATCAGTTCTTGGGGTGGGGTCCCCAGGATTGGTATTTTTTAAAGACTTCTTGGGTATGATTCTAATGAGTAGTCAGGGTTTAGAACCACTGGCTTAGGTGGCCTTTCCCATCTTGATAGCCCTGTTCACTTGTATGCGCTTCTTCAAGACTTCTGAGCTTGGCGTTTGGAACCTCAACCTCTAGTTTGCACCTAGGGAGAGTCCATACATATGGCTAGTCAAACCGAAGCCCTGCGAGGGGAGGTCTTCCTTTATTATTTAATACCCCCTCTTAGGAGCTCTTATAGCACATATCACTGGTACTACACTATTGAAGGATTCAGCTATATTGTTTAGTACTGTTTATTGATTAGTATGTGTATGTTCTTTTTGGTTGCCTAGCCAAGGGCTGGGATGGTGTTGTGTAAGTCTGGGTACAAATAGATACTTGATAATATGTGTTGATTTGTTGAGAAAAGGGAACTCAGGGACAAGAATGTTTTTGAATTTCGATATGTCCTGTTGTCAAACTAGAAAGAAAATGGATTTTCAAAGGTGAACAGTATAAAATACTATGGCAACTTTTGGGATGCTTGGCAATCTAAACTCTATTATGTACAATGATATATGAATCTTGACTTCAAAAAGACTTTACACTTGCTTTATCTGAGCTCCTACTTCATAAACCATGAGGGATATCCCAACATACAGTTTGAAGAGTTATATCCATGATTGAATTTGATCACTGTGACCCATTTACTTTTCCCTCAATGTCTTTCTGGAAAAAAGTAGTACAGTGAGTGGACTAGAAAGCTTAGGAATTCAGTAAGAGCTAAATTGCTTCCAGAAATTTCCAAAACACAGAAGCAGCCAGCCAAAGGCATAATATTTAACAGGCTGATTCCCATCGTTTTGGAGGAGTGAGGTTAGGTATGAAGAGGCATGGGATTAGAATCCCATCATTTTAATTAAATTGTTTGATTTCATTAAGAAAGGGCTGTCAAATTAACAGCCAAAATTGAAATATTTGTTGAGTGTTTTTCCTGTGCAAGGCCCTGTACTAGAAGCCACAGAGATATAATGAAAAGTACGGTTCTCAGCCGGACATGGTGGCTCACGCCTGTAATCCTAGCACTCTGGGAGGCCGAGGCAGGAGGATCGCTCAAGGTAAGGAGTTCGAAACCAGCCTGAGCAAGAGCGAGACCCCGTCTCTACTAAAAATCGAAAGAAATTAATTGGCCAACTAAAAGTATATAGAAAAAATTAGCCAGGCATGGTAGCGCATGCCTGTAGTCCCAGCTACCTGGGAGGCTGAGGCAGAAGGATTGCTTGAGCCCAGGAGTTTGAGGTTGCTGTGAGCTAGGCTGACGCCAAGGCACTCTAGCCAGGGCAACATAGTGAGACTCTGTCTCAAAAAGAAGAAAAGAAAAGAAGAAAAGAAAAGAAAAGAGAAAAGAAAAGAAAAGAGGAAAAGAAGAGAAGAGAAAAGAAAAGAAAAGAGAAAAGAAAAGAGGAAAAGAAGAGAAAAGAAGAGAAAAGAAAAGAAGGGTTCTCTTTCTCAAGGTATTTACAGTCCAGAAAAGGGAATGTGACACCCTATCTGAAAAATGACTAATGATCTTAATATATTTTTGAGACCTTCTCTGAGGAATACATTTTTTTAGCACTGATTTTGGTCATTCTCAAACTCTACAAACTTAATGAGGTTATTGACGAAGTTTTTTAGAAGGTGTAAGTAAGTAGACTAGTGTGCCCGTATAGTGAGTAAGGCAAATGCCTTGAATCTTGCCATTGACCGAATGCACACTGCAGAGTGGAGGGTGACCAGAGACTCCTGGCAGCATCACTTCTAGAATTGTGTTGTTTGCCTGCTGGACTACACAACATCTTCTAAGAGCTGTTGGAGTCAAGAGATTAAACATTTTACTATCAAACTTACAGTAAAGAAGCAAAACCCTGAGCCCTCCTCAGTTTTTTATTAACAGCTATCAGACAGAAAGGAAATCCAGTTTCAATTTCCCAAGGGGTTTCTGGAGAGCTACTTGTAATTTTCTAAGTTTAAGCATATATATGGGCTGGGGAAGATACTTTCCTTCATTACGAACCAAATGGATTTTGATAAAGATAACTCAGAAAATAAAAGTGTTAATGAAGACTCTGTAGATAAATTACAAATAGGAGGCTGTGTCTGAGGTTACGTTTTAGAATCCATAAAAAAGGATTTGGGAAATGTCGTTGTTGTTGTTGTTGACTTGTGACAAATTCCAAATGCACAAATAACTTAAGAGTCCTGCTTTCCTAATTATGAATAAGACTTTCTCCGAAATGCAAGCAGTGCTGTTCATCACCAAGTCACTCTTGACATTAAGGGCTTGGTTTATTCATGCAACGGTAAAGCAAACTAATAAAAGTAATTCAAACCAATACCACATATATTACTTTGTTCCCATTTTGATTAGCCTTGATGGTATTCCAAAAGCAATATTTTTTATTTGTGTTAGTTTTAGAAATACATATATTTATTTATTCCTATATGTGTGTATATATGTATATATAAATTCCTATATAGATATAGGAATAAATACATATATTTGGGTACTTGTAAAGAATTTGTAGTAATTTACTTAATAGAGAAAATAAAATACTGAAGAACTGCATATCTAGTCAATTAAAAACTATTAATATCTCAATTTAATCTTTTTTAAAAATCACAAAAATATATCCATATTTCCAAGTTGACACAGAAAACTTTCAAGTTAATTATTTGTACTCTCATCAGCTTTTTGAGGAAATATTACAAAAACAGCACATTTGCCAATCGGTGTAAATTAGTTTTAAACATTCCACATCTTTACTCAGAGAAACACTTTATATCATCACCCCCAAATAGGCCTTTAGTGCCATCAGGAAACTAGCAGCGCACCTGGCATGAAAAACAAACCCACGTTTTTATTATATCTTACAAAATCTATATTTTAATAGTGTGTACACAGTTTAAAAAAATACAGAGCGCTCATGCCCATGTACTCTACCAAGCAAAGGATTGGACTCTACATCATGCATGCACACACAGTGCACTAAGGGTAAATGCATTCACACAGCAGGAAGGTAGCTCTGTTTTGAGCATACACAAGTAACGGATGCTATAACTTCACCGGCGGAACAGGACAAACTTACAAAGTTTAAGAAAGTGATTATTTCTCTGAGGACTGGAACAGCAGAATAGCCTAATCTTATTTTTTTTTAAAAGACTGTTTTCCCTCAAAGTAGCCCAGAAAAGGGGAAGGGGGCATTATTTTCACAGCAATCAAAACCATTCACAAGATCCAGTAATGACATCTACAAAATACAGAGGAGGGGAAAAGAAAGGCAATACAACGATTGTGTCCATAGGTCTGATGTTGCAAATATAGGTAACCTGAAAGTCTGCTAATTATATTCGAGGAAAGCATCCTTAGCACTGTAGGACACCGACAGCCCCTGCGACGACATGCGGGAGGGCGGCTGCTCATCACCGGGCATCTCTCGCGCCCTAAGTGGCCATCTGGAAGGGCTCCGGCTGGAAGCCGAAGAGCCTCTGGCCGTAGGGCTCGCTCTCGCCCGGCAGCTTCGCGCCCGCGAACGGGAGGTAGTGGTCGCGGCCGAAGTGCTCGCAGTGGAGACTGACCCAGTCCCGCTCCGAGCCGAACCGCTCGGCCTCGGCCAGGATGCGGGTCAGAGCCATGATGTAGCTCAGCGCCATCTGCAGGGTCTCGTACTTGGACAGCTTTTTGTCCTGGCCCCACTGGGGCACCACCCTGCGCAGGCGGTCGAAGGCCGTGTTGAGCCCCTGCATGCGGCGGCGCTCGCGCGCGTTGGCCGCCAGACGCCTGCGCGCCGCGCTCTCCAGCCGCCCGGCCCCGGCGCACGCGCCCGCGCACTCGCCGCCGCCCGCGCACGACGGCGCCGCGCGCGCTCCCGCCGGCGGGCCGCCGGGCTTGCAGGACTTCATGCCCGGCCCGAGGCGGCCAGGTGCCGAGCCCGCCCGCACGCTCAGCACCTGCGCGTGGGCTTCTCTGTGGAGCCGCTTCCCAGCGTGGCTCTTCCTAGCAACTAAGTCATCAACAGAGCAACTCACGTGCAGTCAGATAGTTTACAGGGGCCAGTGCGGGACTCGGCCTTCTGTCCCACTGGACACCCAGGCTGATGTCTCTTCCCTTGCCCCAGTTGAGGGGAAATGGAGGTGCTCAAGAGAAAGTCATTTGCTCAAGGTGAAGTTGAAAAAGAGAAGGAAACCTTCCCACAGCAGAGTTTGGTGTGGCTGGTGCAGGGAAGGCCTTTCGAGTCCTCGGGGAAAGCCCGAGACTCTTTTTCAGGAAGATGAAATCTTTCCCGAAGCTCGGTTAGGGACGGAGCGCTTTTAGCGCAGTAGCTGTCGGAGAGTGCTGGATGCATCTTCCAGGGAGGAGAATTTATAGCAGAGGGCTGAGGAGGGAACAGGTGGTGGCAGGTGGGCGGGCGTCCCTCGGCTTCCATCTCAGCACCTTCCTACCCTGGGAACTGCGGGGGGGAGGGGACGACGCACAGCAAAATCCTGACATTACAGCCTCAGTCTGTTGAAGTTTCTCCAAAGCTATGTCCAACACTAACTAACACACCATCTGGAGTGGCCTGGCTGTCCCTAAAAAAATAACAAGGTGGGGGTGGGGGGAAGCCTGATCTATCTTTTCCCATATCGGCAGGCAGCTTACATATCAAAAACTTAACGGAGGTTTTTAAATTATGAGAAATAATTTGTCTGAAGATGTTGGCTTTGGCATTATGAGATATATCAGAAGTTTAGTGTAAGAAGATGTAGCTTTGTGGAGAAGTATAACAATTTTGCATAATGCTGAACTAATATAGTGGCATTTTTATTTTAGCTATTAAGTAAATTGGGACAAATTAGCAGGTTCTAATATTGCAGACCCGGTATTTTACTGTAAATAATTTAGCTATTTTATGTGAAATAACTTATCATAACATATCAAAATATATTAATGTGTATATAAAAACTTTATATTATATTATTCTAATTATATAATTGGATTGCATGAGTATTTATACTTCATTTCCCCTGACACAGGTTTGTAAATGTTTATGGGACATACACTGAGATGATAACTGATCACTTAGATTTGACATTTGAATCTAATAAAACTAATCATAATGCACATATATGTGCAAAATGAAAACATCTAAGTAATGTGAGGTTTTTAAAACTAATTCCTGATGGAATATTTTAGCCCGCCTCCTAAAGCTGAAAATATTTCATACTACTTGGATGTTTCAGTTGTGTCAACTGCCTTCAGGAACAATAAGGAAGTATGATTTCCACTATTGATAACAAGGATCTGATTTTTACAGTGAAACCATTAATTTCATTCTCTTATCTCAGCTTGTTTCTTGTTCTTAAGAAGAATCAAGGGGCGAAGAAACCAGCTCCAAATAGACTCAATGTGGACTCATTTCTGGATTCTTCATGAAGACCAGTATGTTTCTTCTCCTTTTGAAATATGGATAATGTCAGCATTATTCTCAAATATGTTTGTTTAATTAAGTTATCAAGAAACTCTCACAAATCAGGAGTTTTTTTAACCATGACTTGCTTCCCCACCAGTGCCTCAGACTGTAACCCCATTGTGACTGCCCTGACTCCAAGTCCTGTCTTCCCATAAATAGTTGATTAATCCCCAGCTGAAGCAATGACAATGAAATGAAGTTGAATAACATGAAGACAATAGGAAGCAATTGAACATTAATGATCTCCAGCATGACAGATGTTGAACACAGACTTTTACATTGAGCCACTCAGCTCTGTTTCTCTGAGTCCTAACAGTCTTGTTTGGGAACAGCAGTCCTGTTACAGGAAAGACTATGTTATTTACTCATCAAAATGTCAAATTTTTTTTTGAGTTTTCATGAAAATCTGCCCTATTAATGCTGTTGTCTTTGGTGTTCATTTATCTCATCCCTTTCCTCCAAAGAGCCCCCACTGTGCTGCTCTGTGGAATGTTTCTCTGCAAAATAGACTATGCACTTGTTCTGGACACTATTGTCCAAAGTGCTAATGAGATGTATGCTTTTGCAGGCCACGTACCCAGGATTGATGAGATTATAGCTGTTGTACCAAGAGCATCAAAAGCATTACTTGAAGATAAAAAGGAAACAGTACTATGCACAGAACGCAGTTATATTAGAACTTAAACTAAAAGATATTTATGACATGAATTTGATTCAAAAATAGATACTATTGCTGCAATAAGGGGCCTTAGAAGGCATGTAGTAAGACATTATTAGTCTACAAAGATGCTTCTGGGAAAAGGGTTTCCATTGTCAAATAAGTTTGGGAAACATCTGCTATTTTCCACTTGGAGAGTCATGAAGCAAAATTGACATAGTAAAGTTTCTGAGAAGTCTTGGATTAAAGAAACCTATTGACTCCGGCATTTTCTAGACCTTCTTGAATACAGCACCTTCTTTTCCTAGCAAAGTCTATGAACAAAGTTTCCTTGGACACTTTTTCAAACCTGCTGTAGTACCTTCCATTTATTTTATAGAGGAGGAGACTGAGATCCAGAGACTGTACACTGTGCTCAAAGGCACTGAGCAATTTCATGATTGGATTAAGACAATAAATCAAATCTCCTACATCCTTTGATTTGAGAGGCTTTAAAATTATGAGATCACTTAATACAAGCTCGTCATTTTACAAGGGGGCAGCAGAGATCTACCAGTGACTTCTCGGTCAGACAAGTCACTAATAAAAGTTTCAGGAGAGGCCAGGCATGGTGGCTCAAGCCTGTAATCCTAGCACTCTGGGGGGCCAAGGCAGGAGGATCACTTGAGATCAAGAGTTTGAGACCAGCCTGAGGAAAAGCAAGACCCCATCTCTACAAAAAAAAATAGAAAAAATTAGCTGGGCATGGTGGCATGAGCCTATAGTCCCAGCTACTAGGGATGCTGAGGCAGAAGGATCCCTTGAGCCCAGGAGTTTTAGGTTGCAGTGAGCTATGATGACACCACTGCTCTCTAGCTGGAGCAACAGAGTAAGACTCTGAAAAATTTCAGGAGTAGAATTAGAAATTTTGTGCATAAAAGACAGTGTCATTTATTTTACAACCCTAGTGTCTAACAAACTAGACACTAGAATAGTAAGTACTCAATAAATAACCCAGAATGAATGACTGGAACAATAAATTAGATAACTAGTAGATAGATGCTGATCAGAATGAGCACATTCCTAATGAGTAGCTCATATGAATGATTTGCATTCCTTCACCTGTAGAGAACACAAGCTATTGCCATATTTTCAAAGCAGAATGGGTTCTTTCTTCTCAAAAAACAAATCCATAGCAATTTTAGACCAGAAGAACATACATGTCAGACCAATTTCCACTGTGTTTCTATATTGAGTGCATAATCCTACCAGTTGCATTGGCAGTTACTGTGTACCTAATGGTCATTCAGAAATCAAAACTGGCAGATGGAGATATGGAGATGGTGGGAGTTAGGGGTGGGGCCAGGGAGAAGGAGCTTACACATGTACAAGGAGTAGAAAAATAAGAGAAACATCATTTTTTTTTCATTTTAGAGGTAAAAGATCAATGGCTTGAAATTATTAAAAATGTATAGAATAGGTTCAAGGGTAAACATTACTTTATTATCCAAAACTGTATTTAATCTTTAAAATGGAAGTTCTCAAAAGAATACACAAAAGAGAGGGAGGAAAACACTTAGCAAAAAATATTCATTCTGAAATTTACAGAAAAAAATATGGAAATAGAAGACTGGGGCTTCCTTATGGAGAGTGTGGTAATTAGGTGATTTTGGGTCCCTGAAAGACTAAGAGGAAAGCCAGAAAAAGACAAAAGAACAATGAACTTGAGATCCACTTTTGTTTTATTAAAGACCAGAAGTGCAAGGTATTAAGAGTTCTTATAGCTTTATAATGTGCTATGTAGATACTAGGGGTAGAAAACCCCACAAAACGATTTACATGCTTAGAGAAAGGAAGGGAGAGGCCAAGTCTTGCACCTCTGCATCCTGCCACTCAAAGGTCCAGGAAAGAGAAAACTTAGCCAAGGGCAGAAACTGAGAAGGGACAGAGACTAACAATGGGATCAAGAGAAAGATGACAACAATGAGGGGCCCTATCCCAGAACCCAGAAGTGATCACTTACCAGAAAGTAGAGGCTCATCAAAGGGCCCCAGGTGACTCTCCAAGCCCCAGTCACTTGGCACTGCTTGAGAATTCCAGCAAGGCACTTTTAGTTTCTAGACACCACGAGCCAGACTGGCTTATGTGGTTTGGACTCTGTCTTCACTTTTCTTGCTAGAGGATCTTAGAGTCCTGTTAGCATTCGGGCTGGAAAAAACCAACATCTTTGGAGTCAGTTTTAAATCCTGAATCTCCCATCAACTAACTAGCTGAGTGGTGGGATCTTACTCAGATCACTTCTGTTTCTCCATCTTCGAGGTGGAATCATAACACCTACCTCATGGGGCGGTAGTGAGCATTAAGCCTGTACCTGTAAAGGACTTTGCCTGGTCTCTAAGAAAGTCACCCTTTAAATCAGAACTAGTATTACATATTCTGAATAGTTTTTATAAATGTTAATGAAAATGAACTCCAGTTTCTGCAGTTTTAGAATGTAATGAATAATTTTTAAATTTTTACACATAAATATACAGTTAAAGTCATGATGTGAATTCTAGCTGTGTGATCTTGGGCACCTTGCTTAACCTCTCTGTGCCTCTTACCTGTATGTAAAAGGGTTAGTAATATGTAGAACCAATCTCATAGAATAGGATTACATTAGTTTCTTTTTGTAAAGCACTTAGATCTATGCATAGCATACAATTAAATGCAATATAGGTGCTTGTTTAAAAAAACAAAATGATCTGCTGTGATTATCCAAGATGTAGAATAGCCACCCCCTTCTTCTGCTCATTTTTCTTTATTTTTCTGTTCTTTAATGCTTGTACCTCAAGGCTGTGGTCCCCAAGCCCTGGGCTGCGGACTGGTACCAGTCTGTGGCCTGTTAGGAACGGGGCGCACAGCAGGAGGTGAGCAGTAGGCAAGTGAGTGAAGCTTCATCTGTATTTATAGCCGGTCCCCATCGCTCACATCACCACATAAGCTCCACCTCCTATCAGATCAGTGACAGCATTAGATTCTCACAGAAGCTCAAACCCTATTGTAAATTGCGCATGCGAAGGATCTAGGTTGCGCACTCCTTATGAGAATCTAATGCCTGACCATCTGAGGTGGAGCTGAGGCCGTGATTCTAGTGCTGAGGAGCGGCTGCAAATACAGATTATCATTAGCAAAAAGGTTTGACTGCACAATAAATGTAATACTCCTGAATCATCCTGAAACCATCCCCTCACCATCACCCCACCCTCGGGTCTGTAGAAAATTGTCTTCCATGAAACTGGTCCCTGGTGTCAAAAGGGTTGGGGACCACTGCCATAAGGTGAACAGGGACAGGGAAAGGAGAGAAAATGCAAAGGAATTTATTTTGCCTTTGATATTAGAGCAATCTGAGCTTGAAATGTCACAGATAGAAGCCAAAAGTCTGCCCAGGGAAAGCTTTTACTGGTAGTATATTTAGAGGTTTCATTCTAGTTTCAGGTTCAGTTTTAGTTGCAGACACATATTTAAAAGTGCTAATTTTCAGGGGATGCTCTACTTTTCCAGTGATTGAATTATTTGGCCCTTCCTTCCTGGTACTGAGGTATTTGAGAAGACAAATCAGTAAACATGATGTTGCTTCATGAGTGAGTGTAGCACCAGAACAAAGGGAATCAGTCTTAAGTATGTGCTGGACTGTTCTGTGGTAAACTTAGGCTGGAAGCTATGTTTCTAAGTTTCTTCCCTCTGTGGTCCCAGATGTGAGTTGGGCAAAAGTGAAGTTGCATGAGCTTTGGGAGGCAGAAGTAAAGCCATCATACTCTGAAGATGATTGCAGGTTGGAGGCCTCGAGAGTCAGACAAAGGGGTACCACTGGATCCCAGTTGTCCTTGTTCTCTCTCATTCCATGTCCAGCACACTCTCCTGACTGCTGGCCCTGCTGACCAATGGCAGCCCCAGGCCTACTACCAGGTGCTTCATGTGAACTCACAGAGGCGGTAGCCACAGAGACCTTGCCTTCCACACCAGTCACCCTGCCCAGTCTCACTTCAGCAGCTGGGCATGCCTGGCTTTAGGCTCCCCTGCAAGCTCTGACTCATTCGTCCCAGCCAGGGCTGCTTTGTGACTATTCTCCAACCCTTTAACAATGCTTTTTCAACCTTATGTCCCCAGCTCCTCCCCCAGTTATATAAGGCCTCATACTTATAATAAACTCCTTCTTCCACCATATGCATAGTGGCTCTGCTTTCCTGATTGAACCCTGACTGAAACAAGGAATGTTTCACCCCGGCCACAGTAGGGCCACAGAACCTGTCCCTGCCTCCAAGTGCAGACCTTCCACACCGGTGCC
The DNA here is from genome assembly GCA_008086735.1 of Cheirogaleus medius. Lineage (NCBI taxonomy): Eukaryota > Metazoa > Chordata > Mammalia > Primates > Cheirogaleidae > Cheirogaleus > Cheirogaleus medius. Next base: position 41,104,414 of record VBSM01003143.1, read on the forward strand.
CTGTTGTCTATGTGCCCACCAGGATTAAATAGTAATTACTATTTCTATCTGTTCAGCCCTGTGCCAGGCAACATCAGAGATAAGACAGCCTTTTGCCTATTGGAATTCACAATCCCATTATGCAGATGAGATCCAACACACGTTAAAAACTCCTCCAAGCAGTAAACCAGGGTCTTTCTCCCCAAGAGGCAAACAAGACAATCCATTAGGGTATGGGAAAAGATTAGAAATTTTACTGATATTTATTTTACTTCAACCTTTTTTCATTTCTATCTTGGGGTGTGTTTTATAATGTACAAAATATAAACACATACATATATTTATATGTGAGTATATACTGATGCGCTTTTTTTTCCTGATAGGAATGTGTGTGATCGGAAAAGTTGGGTCCACTGTCCCAGGTGTGAGGCAGTGCACCATTAGTAGCATTAGGACATCAGAGCAAGGAGGTTTTACTGGGCTCTGGAGGAAGAGGGATTTCAGCTGGTGGCCCCACCTTTCTGACACCGCCTCTTACTGCCATCCTTCACGGGGCTGCCACTCCTCTGCCACTGCCCAAGCTCACCCCCCCCCACATGGGGCTTCTTCACTGCTTGCTCCCTCAGCCCCAAATGCAGTTTCCCCGTTCTTCCCTGGCTGGCTCCCGTGGGTCATTCAGCTCCTATCCTATCTGATGTTTTATTTCCTTAGTTGTTTGTTTGAAAACTCCAGGAATTCGGGGGCTTCCTCTGTACTGTTCCTAGCTGTATCCCCAGCACCTAGAGTTGTCTCTAGTACACAATAGATGCTCAAGAAATATTGCTGAAAGGAAGAAGGGAAGGAGGAGAGGAAAGGACGCAGGCAGATGGAGGGACCCACATGCAGAAGGAAAAGAGACACCGTTCCACTAGCAACACAGCTCTTTTCCCTCCTGCTAACAGCTCCTTTTGGGGGAAATCATGTCCTCCAAAAGCAATGGCAACAGACCTGCTGCTTTTGTTTTTGCTCTGAAATTGTGGCATTTGCTGTTTAGCAGTGAGCAGGTGGCTTCCTTCCCCAAAGGGTGGCTCTCATTACAATCCAGGTTTCAGGTAGTACCTGAGTCAGCTCAGGGTAAAAGCCCAGAGGCTTCGCAGGCCCAGGCCAGCCGCTGATGTCGGCTCCCTGCCCCAGGGGGAAGCGGTTTTCTGTTTATTTTAGTTGGTTTTGCTTTTTTGTTTCCTTGTGCAATTTCAATAGCTTGGCTGACCAAGTTATTCTAAATGTCCAGACAGTGGGGTCTTTTGATTCTGAGTTCATGTTCCCAATCCTCCTCACCATTGTTTTTGACTCTAGCTGTGCCCCGGCCTCCTACTGACCTCCACTGGGGGGGACAGAAAGATATCATAGCTCACTGGCCAGACGTCTGTGCCAATCAGAGTCCTAGGCTATCTCTAAGTGGAATCCAAAATTGGGATGCCATATATTTGTCACTCTGGGTCACTTGATTCACCTTAGCAAGCTTGCTTTTCTACTAACTGATGAACACTGAGTTGGGTTCCAGGTAACATTTGGTGGTATGTGGAACCTAGGAGTCATCTAGGATGGGAGCCAAAATTGGTTTATATACTTGACTACTTTAAGCCAAGAAACACCCCTAGAACATGAGTTTTCTGCAAAAGCCCATTATACCAACCTCTTACCAGTTAGATCCCCCAGTGTCTCCAGACTCACGTGGGTCAGAGGTATCCAGAGTGCTGGCTGGTACCCCAAATCCCCTTGTCCCTCACTTTACCCAGATCAGCTTTGTTGGTTCTCTGAAGTGAGCTTCCCAAAGTGTGTCCTGAAACTATTGCCATTCAACAAAGAAAAGAAAATTCTGGCTTAGACAAAGCTGTGCAGTCATCCCTTGATTTCTGTGGGGGATTGGTTCCAGACCTCCCAAGACACCAGAATCCACGGACGCTCAAGCCCATGATATAAAACAGTGTAGTATTTGCGTATAACTATACACATCTTCCCATAGACTTTAAATCATCACTAGATTACTTGTAATAGCTAACATAATGTAAATACTGTGTAAATAATTGTTATACTGTATTGTTCAGGAAATAATGACAAGAAAAAAAGACTGTGCATGTTCAGTACAGACACAATTTTTTTTCCTCAAAATTTTTTTAAATTATTTTTTCAGAGACATGGTCTCTGTCACCCAGACTAGGATACAGTGCCACAATCATAGTTCACTGCAGCCTCAAACTCCTGGGCTCAAGTGATCCTCCCATCTAAGCCTCTGAATAGCTAAGACTACAGGCGCACGCCACCATGCCCAGCTAATTTTTCTTATTTTTTGTAGAGATAGGGTCTTACTATATTGTTCAAGCTAGTCTTAAACTCCTGGCCTCAAGCATTCCTCCCGCCTTGACCTCCCAAAGTGCTGAGATTACAGGTGTGAGCCACCACAACTGGCCCTTTTTTCTAAAATATTTTTGATCCTTGGTTGGTCGAATCCATGGACGCAGAATCCACAGATACGGAGGGCTGACTGTGTAGGTTTTTCACTGTAGGACTTTTTAGAGGCTTTACTGTAATCACCGCCCTTCTCAGGGCAGGCCATGCAGCATTTCCCAAACTTGTGTGGCCATGGAATCTCTTCATCTCAGAGGACAGCCAAAAAGCAGTGTCCACAGAAAACATGTTTGGAAAAAGGTATGCTGAATCTATAACCTGACATTAAAGAGAAAGCTGTCTTAAAAAATTTTACTGGTTAATTAAAAAAATCTGGGCTGGGCGCAGTGCCTCACGCCTGTAATCCTAGCACTCTGGGAGGCTGAGATGGGAGGATTGCTTGTGCTCAGGAGTTCAAGACCAGGCTGAGCAAGAGGGAGACCCCCGTCTCCACTATAAATAGAAAGAAATTAGCCGAACAACTAAAAATAGAAAAAATTAGCCGGGCATGGTGGCATGTGCCTGTAGTCCCAGCTACTTGGGAGGCTGAGGCAAGAGGATCGATTGAGCCCAGGAGTTTGAGGTTGCTGTGAGCTATGCTGACGCCATGACACTCTAGCCCGGGCAACAGAGTGAGACTTTGTTTCAAAAAAAAAAAATCTGTATATCTTTATACTGAAAGTTTTTTAACTTGCTATTTTGAAATTAAAGAACTAACCTCCTTTTCCCTACATTCTAGTTGTTCTTTTGAGCCCTAAAGATTTCTTTTACAAAGTTACTTGTGAGCATGCAAATTCTCTGGGTGGTGCCGAGGGTGAGGTGGCTGTGCCTGAGAGGCATGCTGGGGCTGCGGGGACTTTCAGGGCCAGAACTGGTTGGCAAGGAGGCTCGTGAGAGGCCCACAGCTCAGCAGGAGTGCAAAGGAGGGAAAGATTTTTCTTCCTCACCCATCCTAGGCTCTTGGCCAAGGACCCTATTTCAAAAGATAGATTAACAAGAGAAAAGCACACAAATTAGTTTAATATAAGTTTTATGTGACATGGGAGCCCTCACAAGGAAATGAAGACTTAAAGAAACAGGTAAACCTGTGTATTTGTTATGTTAGGTATGATGAAAAAGTGGCTAGCCACGGAGAAGTGTGATTGCACACAGAGGGTATGATCTAATGGGGATAAACTGGGGGAGGGGGTGGTACTTAGCAAGTCCTGTTTGTTCTTCCCTGTGTCTTCAGAGAAAAGGATGTTCCTTTCCTCCAATTACAGGACAGGCACCTCTTGAGTGAGGGTCTTTCAACCTGCTTCAGGGGAGAAGAGCAGTGGAAAGGTGAGATTGATCTTCCTGCTTCTGCTGTTTTCTCGAATATTCTGGGGGAACGTGCCCTGCACCCAGTCAGCAGACAGCCCAGAGTCTGGCTGTATATACAGGAATGAACCCAGGAAAGGAAAGAAGCGCCGATGCAGAGAAGGGCATGGGTGGCGAGGTCAGATTCAAACTCTGGGCTACCTCACAGTTTATTGCCCAATGCCTGGTGGTATAGACCTGTCTGTGAGTAACCTGCCTCTGCTACATGAATGCTTCTAATTGTTCAGTTAACCCACTAAAAAGAGAGAAACAGACAGAATCAGACATTGGGTACCTCCTGAGGGAAAAACACAGCACCTAGTACATGTACTAAAATATCGAACCTGAATCTTATTAGGCCTTCATATCTAACAATGAATTTACATGAAATTCAAGGGACAGAGAATCATGTTAACAGTGACCCTGGGGAGGCAATCAGCAACTCCAGAACTGAGAAACTCAATTAACTGGTTTCTTCAACAAATATATTGCATTGGAAAAAAAAAAAAAAAAGGAGGAGGAATTTTTAGAATTAGAATAAGAGACTAGAACCATATCAGTCAAAAAAATGCAACATGTGGATCTTGTTTGGACCCTGATTCATATAGATCAACTCCAAAAATATTTTTGAGGCAATCAGGGAAATTTGAGCACTGAGTACTTGGTAATAATAAAGAAGTATTACCAATTATTTTAGGTGTAATAAAGATATGGTCACATTGTTTAAGGCCTTACATTTTAGAGATACATACTGAAATATAAATGAAAACATGTGTGGAATTTGCTTTAAAATAATCGAAGGCAGGTGAGCCCAGCGGCTCACATCTGTAATCCCAGCTCTTTGGGAGGCCAAGGCAGGAGGATCGCTTGAGGCAAGGAGTTTGAAACCAGCCTGGGTAACACAATGAAACCTCATCTCTAAAAAAAATTAAAGAAAAAAATTAGCTTGGTTCAGTAGCTCACACCTGTAGTCCCCGCTGCTCAGGAGACTGAGGCAGGAGGATCACTTGAGCCCAGGAGTTCAAGGTTGCAGTGAGCTATGATAGCACCACTGCACTCTAGCTGGAGATCTTATCTCTAAAATAATATTAAAAATAATAATAATAACAATAATCCAAGGCAGGGGGAAATAGATGAAGGTATAGGTGAAACAAGATTGCCTAGAGTTAATAATTGCTGAAGCTGTTTATGGGTATATTGTGATTCATTATACTATTCTCTCTGCTTGAAATTCTTCATTATACGAAGGTGAAAAATTATGTCTTGGGACAAAAGGGAGAATGAGTTGATACCCATCGTCTGGGCTCCTGAAATTACAAAGAAATCAGTCAGAAGAAAGTTTCCATTTCAGGATTGTAATTGGTGATGCTTCAGAAATGGGGACAGAATTCAGAACAGGACCAGTGTTACTCTTCAGACACTGGTGATCACCACCGGTGCCTTGGGGTCAAGGAGATCACCTGCTTACAGTCAGTCGACCTCACAGAGTCTGCCTCTGGAGCCGAGACATTAACCCAGCTGTTTTCCGATTTTACCCAAGACCTGTCTGGAGACACACCTAGCTGCTGCCCCATGGCCTGATCCTACTTCAGTTGTTATCTGCCATGTGTGCTGGGGGAGGAATGGAGAAAAGGCAGGAGACTTAGAGAGATAATTGTAAAGTGCAAGAGTCCTCAAAGAGGGAGCCCCACACAAGAAGGTTGAGGCTGCTAATCCATGCGTGGAAGCATGGAAACTCCAGGAAGCTTAGAGAAGGTTTTGATGGATGGGGTGATGTCTATCATGAGCTAAAACAATGCCGCTGATGCTAACCCCTGCAGAAGTGAGGATGGGTTGCGCCAAGGGCGGCTACCTGGGAGGAGGTAGGTCATGACCATGAGGGAGGATGCAGATGAAATTGAACCTGCCTTAACAGGGACTTATGTGTTTAGCTCTGCTACAAAGTTATCCCACCCTGGGTGATGTCATATGGAAAGCCTCCCTGTTTGAGGGAGCTGGGAGAAAGATTTTTGGTCTCTTGTTCAGGGATTTTGCCCAGCTTCAGAGTTGTCACAGATTAACGGATCCAACCTCACATTCAGATCCTCAGAGGAAGCCTTTTGGAGAAAATGAGGCCAGAGCCTTCCAAGTCTGAATCAGTACGCAAGCATGAATTAGAATGATGGACATTACGGAAGAAGCCATTTCCAGTGATAACTGTAGGAAACCGTGGCCTGCCAAAACTATATTCCAGTTCATCACTGAACGTAATATTGTAGTTCATGAAGGATGAAAATGTCCTTAGCTATACAAGTTTGTGCAGCTTAGATGAGCCTGGAGACTTTTTTCAGATGCAGAGACCTTTGACATTTGAAGAACTAATACTCCAGTGACACCTATCCTCAAGGAAGCCCACTTGATGATCATTTTGTGTAGGCTCAAATTTGAATCTCAGGTTGCCAGATGTAGAAACAAATCATTTAGCGGAGGAACAGGAGGTCCAACTGGCGTGTGCCTCCCCATACAGTCTTCTACCTCTCGTGCAGTATAGCTCAGATGCCTTTTGTGGGGCAAATTTTATGTTATGATGATAGTCTCAAGATTGAGGAATCCAGAGGTTTTGAGTTAAATCACTTGCAAACTTAACAAGCCTAGTGTACAAAACTCACCTGCACTCCTTTTTTTCTTTAAGTTTTCAGTGGGAAACAGTATCACTTAAGCGTCTTCCAGAAGCAAGCAAGAAAAAAGAAAACAGAACCAGCCTTTAGTTGATTTAAACCAAAAGGGGATTTATGAGAACGATACTAGAAGTAGCTGACTAAATCAAATGAAGCTGAAACAACCAATTCTCTGTCCAGATATAAATAAAGTGACCTGGGACCTTAACAGCTATTGCTCCTGGCCGTGGAGCCCTGTCACAGATGACTCTGCTCCAACCCACTTGTCTATTTCAGTCAAGTTTTCAAATGCCAAGGCGAGAGAATTTCATATACCAGCTTGTCAGGTGTCTCTAGCTTTGGCCAGGAAACAAGACAGGGAGGAGCAACGTGGTCACTGGGAAGTTGTGAGCCAGAAGGCACTGAAGTTTGTGTCTGCTGGAGAAAGAAGGACACATTCCTCTTGCCCCAGTGGCAGGATCTTACAGAAGCTGTGGCTCTGGCTTGTAGCACAGTTCTTCCATCTGCTACTGATCTCTACTCATCTGGCAGAATTGGCCCTTCCTCTCCCATCCTCACCCAGCCACACCCAGAGTCAGGGCTCTTTGCCCCTGTTCCCTCAGTGTCCATTGCAATGAAACTGCCTCTGATGGGGCAGAGGAGAGCTTGGGGTACATATGGCCAGGCAGCCTACACTCCATCCGCGTCTGGCTCTGAAGAAAGCAACGCCATCCCCAGCTATGTAAAAGCTTTTCTCCCATGTGAGTCATCACTTGATCTTGACTACCCAAGGAATGATCTGGGAAACATGACAGAAGCCATTGCCATGACAGCTGCCAGGTTCCTGACTTCTGGTTCCAAGGGGACTGGGGGACTGGCATGGAGTGCTTCCAAAGCAATAACCCATTCATCGCAGGGTGAATCGAAATATAGCGCAATGTCTGGATCCTCATCTCTTCCACGAAAAACAAGAAATATGAACGAGTCAGAGCAAGGGAGAAATGAGCAAGTTAAAGAATTCTCATTCAACTTTAAGACTATGGAGTTCAGTGGTAAGAATGTTAAAAATTAAGATTTTAAAACTAGCGCTATTCATTCAAGTCTACTATTCCTATTTTAACATGCCTATTCTGATCATATTTGACTGGACTTATTTTCTTTGTCATTTTTAACACCTAATCTTTATGAAAATACATGAGTATGTCAGGTATTATATTAAGCCCTTTCAGTACATTATCTTATTTCATTCTCTCAGCATCTCAGTGTGGTGGGTACTATTCTTACCACCATTTCACAGATGAGGAAAATGAGGCTCAGTGAGGTTAAGAAACTTGCTCCAAGGTCCTTTAGCTGGTGAGCGGTAGAACCTGGATTTGTCTGACTGTAGACACAACCTCTTAGCTGCTATAAAATCTTATGTAAAGAAAATCTTATGCAACTACTATAAAATCTTATATAAAATTTCATGTAAAGAAAACTGACTTACTTAACATGGAGTTGGCACATTGAACATAATGATCCGATATTGCTACATGCAGACGAACCTACACATCTCCCTCAGGCTACAGTGTGGCAAGGCGTTTGGGGCCTGAACATATTGCACTATGCTCAAACTCCAGGCCCTGGATAAATAATGGCCAACATCATCATTAGTCTGTCTTAGCATGACAGCTGGGCTCCAACACTAGCCTCTAGTAAACAGACTCTTCAGCTTATCGATGTGCTGCTAAGACATCAGACTCCATTGGAACAATCCTGGGAGGATGCTCTGGGCTCTGCCCTGCCCATTAGAGGCTGTAAAGTTTGTGCAAATGACCATAAAATTAAACCCACCCAGGGAGGGCCATTGATTTCCAATTGGCGCAGTTCGCCAGATGCTGTTTGGTCTAAGAACTGCCTTGACCTCTAGTAGTGACGCCGCCTGCCCTTGGCTTTGCAGGGTGTGCTCCCAGCAGGGAAGGCCTCTCCACTAATGCTTGCTGCTGGAACTTGGGCTGAAGGCGTGGTGGGTTCCCCATATGTTGCATGAAAGAGGCCAGCCACGCCCCAGCGTTGGATTCACCCTCTTATCCAACCCTGGGGCTGAAGCCACCCCCAGGAGATTACAGACGCTCCCACTCCCAACTAATTAAATAGCTGGCCTCCTGCTGCTAAAAGGGAATGAGGGTGGGGTTTGGGGGGAGGTGACAAAGGATGCCTGATTTAACTAGGACCTGGGTAAGTAGCTCACCAGCCGAACCCAGAAATCACCGATGTGTGCTTAAACAGCCTCTAATGGGTCAGGAGGGTTCTATGCCTGAGACCTGGGATTCTACTTATTCTCAAACCCCTTTGGATTTCAAATCTTCTAGTCCAAACGTTTGTCATGGAAGCTTTACAAATTATTTAAAATAATATTATCTACAAATGAGTATATCTTACAATTCATTTTTATTACACACTAATCCTTATGTTCAAACATTGGAATAAAAGTGACTATTCCAAAGTGACTATTTTTTCTCATAGGACAACCTGAAGATGATACTACCCCCTTAGACACACACACGCGCACACACACCAAAAGAGTAGGCTTCTAAATGCAAGGCCAAGTATCTGCCTAAATTACTGGTGCTAAATCTAAATATCCATGCAATTATAAATTTAGATGGAAACTAAAATCATGGTTCAGATGAAGGAAAGAAACCTCATAGTCTTTTTCAGTTCAGCCTAACAAGCAAGTTACTCATTGTTTCAGTTTTGGTTTTGCTACAACCATTTAGAAGGAGAGAGGACAGGGGGTGCCAAGAGGAAGACAGTTTAATAATGGGAAATTGCACTAAATTAAAATGATCCTAAGTCACAGCACAGCTAGGCCTCTTCGCCACCAACTTTTGACATTCTAATTAGGGTAAATGGTTATGCAAATCCAGTCAATCAGCCTTTTCCCCCCTATCCCGAGAGCCTGCGATTGTTCAAGTGAGGACTGTTGGTGGCATAATTAAAGCTCTCCTAAAAATTAATTGAGAATTGGAGAACAGCCTCCAAAGATGTCCTAATTTGTGTGCAGCCCAGCACAGCTGTCCTTTTGTCCCGCCTGCCACCAGGACGCCTGGCGTTTCCCCATCAAGTTTAATAGAATGTGACACTGGAGGTGTTCTCAAGCCTTGGTCCCCATGAGTGGAGTGGAAGACAGGCCAGCAGGAGTCCACCACACCCAGGTCACCTCCTTCTGGGCATGTTAGCTGAGGAAATGGGGTTACAGGGTGAGCCCAAACATGGAGCGCAGAACACCCGAGTTTGGGGGCCTATATGAAACAAAATTGGTCATGAGTTGGTGAGTCGGTAAGTGTTGAAACCGCATGATGGGTACATGGAAAGGAGGGGGTAAGTATAGTATTTACTTTGCTTTTGTGTAGGTTTGAAATTTTCCATAATAAAAAAATTAATACATGCACTACCAAAAATTAGCATCAATCATGGAGAGAAAGGTCTTAATAGCAAAAGTCAACTTTTGGCTATCCTTTTAATGGAGAAGAGTCATAGAGAAGCTAATCTTTAAAAGTGTGTGTACTGTTCTATTACTTCTCCTTAATTACCTCTCATCACATCAACAACACACCCCAGATCCAGACCTGACTCTTCCCAGTTTAGCCCTAGCTGGAGAGCAAAGATCCAGTGGCGAGGAAAGGAATGGAGCCAAGTGAGAGGCAGAGGAGCCTCATGTAAGGGAGAAGAATCAGAGAGGTCCCCAGGTAATCCAACCAAAGGATACTTGAGAGTTGACTGTGAATTACTTCTATGTCATAAAAAAAAAAAAAAAAACCACTACCATCCTGTTTGACTTTAAAAGAAAAATAACTTAAGTAAAACTTCTAAATTGAAAAAATAAAAAATGCCAGATAGTTAAGGGGCAAATTCTCTCAAGATTTCCAAGCTCCCCTGGGCAGCTGCAAGTAAAGATGCAATGGGAGAAGTGGGTGATAGTTTCAGTCCTGGAGGTGTGGAAGTTTTTAAATACAGGGAGCCCTTTGGCTGCAGAATCATACCACAGGATAGCTGTAGGCATCAGAGATCACCCATCTTCCCCGGTGCAGAGTGATGCTTTTTTCCTATATGTGTTAGGAGTATCCATGTCTGGGATGACAGTAATTAATGAGCTAGTAAAAAGCTGTTCCAGCGAGGCTGTGCCCAGTGTTTCTGAGCTTTGTTAGAAAAACTTGAAAGTATCAGTGTGGGCTAATTAATTGGTCTTCAGATAGTAACTAAATCAAAGGTGTCTTGGGTACCCTGGGAAGCCGGAGTCTCCTTTTTCCTGAGAATCAATCAGCCCAAGATTGATGAAGGGCTGCTAAGGTCAGGCTTAGAAACACAAAACCATCTGCCAACTCTCTAGGGCTGGTACCTGCAGTAGAGCAATTTTAGAAGAACAGGTGTTCATTTTTAACTTACCTCTTCTTTTCTTTTATGCTGAAATCATGGTTTTAGCTAGAGAGCCTCCAGTTGGTTGATGAAATTCACAGACTGTCTATTGTAACTTAAAATAATCTGGCCCAAAGGTATTGTGATAACCTCAACTGGCTGTTACGCAAAGTCATAGGCCATGCATCCCTGACAGTGGTTGCTCTGGCCCTACCCCGGAAGTATTTGGCAGCATAAGAAAACAGTGACCACAAGTCACTGCCCCAAAAGGGCTAAGCCAAGGAATACTTTCATCCTCTGAATGATGCAGGACTGCGGAACAGATCCAATTTGGTCCTTCTAATTTGCAGAGCATGCTTGAGAGCCCACAAAGTCCTTGAAAGCTGACACTTAAATGTTTCTGGTTCCTTGAAAGTGTCTTCCAGTTCAATAGTCTAAGAATATTTTCAAAAGTCTTTGATGATGATCTGTAAGCACACCCATGTGTTTGGTGATGACAGTTCAATGACAGGAGTTGTCTTTGCTCCATAAAAAAAAAGGTTCAGGATTTACATCAAGTTTTCTTCTTTTAAACAAATGTATTCCCTGTGGGACTGCAAACTAGTTCAACCTCTGTGGAAAGCAATATGGAGATACCTTA
>VBSM01003143.1:41132386-41143899 GCA_008086735.1 Cheirogaleus medius
CTAGGCTGACACCACGGCACTCTAGCCAGGGCAACAGAGTGAGATTCTGTCTCGAAAAAAAAAACAAAAAACATCTTTTTGAGGCAGCTGTGCATGTGCAAATCTGCTCAGAACTTCTCTTCCATGGGGAAGTTGGACTGTTTGGATATTGTCGCGCATTTTCTGAGTCTTTAAAAATGCTTGTTTGCTAAGCTTTAAATGTCATGTGCTTTGTTCCTCAGAGAATAACTAAGCCATCCAGCCCCTGCCACCTGACCGGAACAGGAGGCTTGAAGCCTCTGCCCCTCCTCCTTTGGTGCTGGCCACCGCCCCACCCACTGGCCTCCCCCATCAGCAATCCCGTGCTTTGCTTCGTGGCCCACTGATCATGAGAGCAGGAGGCACGACATCTCTGCCCATCTTCGATTCCGTCCCTCTGCTTCCAGCTAGTGGAAGCTCTGGAAGTGTTGGCTCCCAGAGTCAGTTTCGTTGTTATTATTAAAATAGCTAAAAGCTTTTGGGCACCTACCATGTGCCAGGCACCGTACTAAGCACTTAACACGCATTGAGCTTACATAACCCTATGAGGTATTATACATATTTTACACAGAGGTATCTGAGACTTTTAAAAGTTAAGTCACTTGCCCAAGGTCAAGAGCTAGGAAGCTAGAAATGCAAACCCAGGCTGTCTGACTGCTATACTGCCTACTTTATTTTGTGTCTTTCAAAAGATGGACGGGGAGGGGAAGAGATAGGGAAACAAAGGCAGCTCAAAACCCAAGCTACCTGAAAGGTCACATGAAGGGCAACTTATATAACTATTTGTTATTCTCCTCTTCCATTGTTTAACACTCTCCCGGACTCAAGTAAGAAGTACCTGTTACAGGGTCTTCAGCCACACCAACCCACGGTGCAAAGTATCTGGAGTAAAAGTCAAATGCTTGGGTCTGCCCACCAGGCTGTCCTTTCAGGGTGAGAATGAGTCCTTTCACCTTCCCTGTGTTTTCAACTTGCAGCAGATTCCCCGTGTTCACTTTCAGGTTCTCCAGAAATGACCTTATTCATAAACAGGATGGATTAGGACAAATCCATTTCACAGAGCACCCACTGCACAGACTCTATAAAACAGGCCAGAGTGCACTTGCCCAAACAGCTCAGCAGGAGAGGGAAGAACAAGCGGTAATATCTTCCCGCGGGGAAAGGGACTGTGGCTGCACGAATCCTGGTTTGACTGGACACAGCACAGCCAGACCAAGCCAGAGCTATAAATCAGGGTGCTCGGCCTTCCCCAAAGTGCTGACCCAACCAAAAAACTTACCTGTCATAAGTATCACTGAGCCGGACCAGGAGCTTTCGGGTATCTGGAGAATAGCGGATGTCCTGGATCAGTGTGTCACCTATGGCAGTCTGTGGAGACAGACCAAAACCTCAGGAGTACACTCTGGGTCAAGTCCTTGATCCTCTGAAACTTCTCATTGAGCATCCACTGTGAGCCGGGCACACCCATCAACTCCAGTCCTCAAGAGTGTTAGTTCAGTTTCAGGGCTCAAGGTGTTGCCCAAGGATGCCCAGTCTCCTGGCTACCAAAGAGGCTTCTGTGAGCCTCAAAATAAGCATTGCTCACAAGTGCCTACTACGTGCACTTGTAGTGCAACACACACAACTCCTTCAAGTGGGTATTTTCCCCACGGAGAAGGAAGCCCAGGGTCATATGCACACATACACAAAAATGTTACAAACACACACATATACACACAGACCACACACACATAGATCTCACACACACACACACACACACGCACTCACGCACACACATATCTTGACCCAGGTCTAGTGGCTCTGGAGTCCAAGCCCTGAATCCCAACTGTCTCCTGTCTTTAGAGATGGGGGCTTCATGCCCACCTCTTAGGGTTGTTATGAGGATTAGATGAAGCAATATATGTGGAGTACCTGCAGTAGCAACTAGAACATTCTCCATGGCAAGGACTCAGGGCTGGCCATTTGATTGGAAGTGGGGACTAGAGGATTTGCCTTATGCTGCTCTGCTTGGCGAGCATACCACTTTCACTTAGATTGTATCTTACAGATCAGTAATATAACATTTTCTCCAGATACCTTGGTTCACTATCTAAGACTGCACATAATCTTGCTCAAATCCAAGAACATCATTTGTTTGCTTGCATGTTTGTTTGGGGATGGGTTGAGGCACTGCAGGAGATGATGAAGGGACAACCTCCACCCCAGTCATCCTTCAGCACCACCTGCAGCTGCCAGGCAGAGCAGATGATAATTCATGGCAGTGGTATGGCAGTCATTAGGTGGCTTCAGGTGCGCTAACTTTGTCAGTGATGGAGATGCTCAAGTTCCCACAGCCAGAATTCCCCCTGCCTTGGGTGGTACCTGGGCTTTCTGCCTCTGTGACCATGGGCTGACCAATGTCCCTCCCTTAAGAAATGAGAACAGCCAGATCTTATCTGCTCTCCAGGGCTGTTCGGTCTCTCGAACCCTGCCCTTTTCTGCATGGGTCTGTATATTGATTTGAAAATTTATCTCTTAGCTTGAAATCTCATTGCTAGTTTCTAGGAAAAAGCACAAAATGACAACACTCACGATAAAAAACCCTTTATCATCCCATATTGCAAATGGTGACCCAGAGGCTTACAGAGACTAGCTCGGTTAATTCTTTCTACCATGAACAAAGTCTACCATTATGAACATTTTCCACTTTCTTACCAACATGCTTAAAACAGTTCATTTATAAATTGGCATGTCTCCAGAAACTCAAGCCATGCCTGGGGCAGAGTGTAAAATCAGGATCTGTGATCCTTGTTTATACTCTTTAGAAACTTAGATAAAGCAAAACACTAAAGAGATTATAAACGCTGTAGTTGAAAATTCACAGAGAAACGCTGCAGTGGTACCCACAATAGACCATTTTCACAAAAGCATTTTTCTCAAGACAGCCCTTGGCCTGGTGCTGATCTGGGCCCCCTCTTCTCAGAACACTAACACCTGGTCGTGCAGGGCTGCTCAGCTCTCTAGAACCTCCTTGGGACAATCGTACTGCCCACTTCACAGGGTAACATCAAGAATTAAATGAGATAATGCAAGTGAAATGTTTGGCATGTGGCCCTGCACAGAGCAGACTCTCAAAAATGTTATCATCTTCATCATCATCATCATCATCATTATTATCAAGCCCCACACCCACATAGACCCCATGAGGAGGCCAGGCTATGTATCTTATCTCCTCTGTTGAAGTACCCACATTTTCCTGGTCTCCTCTGTCAAAGCACAGCCGTCCCACCCCAGTCCCATTCTCCACCACAGAAATTGGGGACATTGAAAGCTGCCAGGAAGTTTCCATTCTTTCCCTCAACCTTGTTTGTATGGATTTTATGGAATGACCTTTTTCTACCAGAAATCCCCAACTCTCATGCCCAAATTTATATGGCCATGCCCCGGGCCCACTCCTCTCCTTCTAGCTAGAGAAGGACAGAAATTCCACATCCCTTCATTACCTAGAGGCTGGTCTCCTCCCAGAGACTTACGTTTCCTGGAAGCCTACTCTCCCTCTTCCCCGCCACCTCCTTCCAGTTCTTTTGCTGTCTGTCATCTGCCATACAACAGTCTCTCTTCCCCCACCCACGGAGGCTAGCACGGACAACTAAGAGTCAAGGAAAATTGTTTAAGCTTCTCACCAAAAAGACTGAACATTAAAATTCAAACCTGAACTACTGTAACATTTATACTGGTATAAGGTCTATCTTTGGGGATCAGATGGTCCCGAATCTTTGTGTCCAAACAATAACAAATGACCAACTCATATAAGCTCATGTTTGATTCTTTTCACTGACCTTTATCAAGTCCTCTACTTCATGGAAGTCCTAGATGGGGTAAAAAAAAAAGGACAAAAATCATTGTAAAACAGGTGAGCTGTCGGTTGTACACAGTTTATGGCAATAATCAGAAAGAGCTGACCTGGGGGTGGGCTGGATAAAGAGGAAAGTCCAAGACAATATCATCCTCTGCTCTTCTGGCTTTTAGTTCCCCACTCAGAGTGACAAACGTTAGAGTGCTATTCACGTTTTCTGGCCAAAAAAAAAATGGAATCAAGAAATAGAAAATAAACTTTGTTAAATATTTCCACTTCATCACCTATTTCAATCACCTTTTCATTGCCTTAGGTTTCTGGCATTGCCCTCCCTTCCTGTGATGGGGCCCAGGTTTGGGCTGCTGGGGTTTAGAGTGGAGAAAACCCCCACATTTCAGAATGTTTGCTTGTCTTCGCTCATTTGTCCTATCCACAGAAACCAAGATCATCTTTTTGAAGTGTATATTGGATTACAGTACAGCAGCACCTTGGCCTAACTCTCAACTTCATCTCCTGCCCAGCAGGCCCACCCTCAGGAAGCTCAGGCCCTCCAGGGCACACCCAGGGGCTCTGCCTTTGCCTCGCCTCTGCCTGGGATCTCTCTGCACTCTATCTAGCTCTTTTCCCAGACGTCATCGTATTCTTCAGCCCAAAGGCCCCCTTCTCTAGAGGGTGCTGTTATCCAGATTCTACACCCAACCCCCCACCTCAGGGCTGGGACAAGGTGAGGCAAGGCAGTCCCATAGTGCGCAAAATTTAAGCCGGTGCAACCTGAGGCTTTACCTGCTTCCCCTACACCCATCCCTGATCCTGCTGCTGGGGGGCGTTGGTGGCCCACAGCTCTCGGCTAAGTCTCCATCTGGGAATTGCCCTTGGCTAAATAGAGCTACCTTGCCCAAAGTCATAGCATCTTTTCAAGGCCTAGGGGACAGGTCCTCTGCCTCTATTTGGAACTGCACTAGGTTAAGACATTCCCAGCTTCAGAGCTCACCATGGGTTTGGCGTAGGCCTTTCTTTGTTGCTACTAATTTGCGGTACAACTTCTCCCTCTGTTCAATCCTGCTTTCTTTGCTCCCCTATCAACAATGAGCCCAAGACTGTTCCTCCCTCCAGTTCCTCCTGCGTGCAAATGTGCGTGGAGTCTGCTTAAGGGGGTGTTTGCCCTACAGCACCTCCCGTTACCATCCCCTTCTAAAGTAACTCCCCCAAATACCTTCCTTTCCAACTCCCCTGCTGACTCTCTGTCATATCATCCTGTTTATTTCCTTGTCTGCATTTCTGTTTGTTGTCTATGCTTGTTTGTGGCTGCTTCGTCTCCTTTGTCCCAATCCCACAAAGCCCTGATCTTTGTCCATTAAACTAAATGCAGCTAAGATTAAGGTGCTGCAACTCCTCTTAAGGTAAATGTATATAGTTGGGGTCTAGGAAAATCTTTAAAATTCAGAGCAAAGAAGCTCTTGCTGTGGAATGAATTTCAATGATGGTGAGGAAATACTCGGAGCAAAGTGTGTGCCTTTTGGTCCCCTGATATCACAGCATGTGAAATAACTATCCCACCCGTGCAAGCTCCCCTGCCGTGTTGGTCACAAAGACCAGAGATCTCCTATTTAAAATAAAACGGCATTCTGACCGTGGCTTTCCAATGATGCCAGCACATTCCCTGAAAGGACAAAGTGTTATCGAAGGGTTGCTCTTTTTGTTTCTGCATCATGAATTACATGAAATAAACTCTGCAATGTCTTTATACCAGTCGTTTCGATCATTCAGAGTGAGATTTTTTTTTTTTTAAATATTTGCTATTTTCTAAGCGATAGGTTCAACAAGGAAAGTCATATTACTTATTTTGTGAAACAGCACAGCTGCAGAAGCCAGGGTGGCGTGGCCACAGAGTGGGACTTCACTCACCGGCGTAAACCACCTTAGTCCGAAGCAGGAACCTTCAGAGGAGGAAAAGCCAAAGGGAGACAAGATCATTCCCACGCAAGCAGGTCACAAACTTGTCGTTTGATGCTTCTCTCCTAAATATTTCGCTAGCATGATTAATAGCCGAAAGATGCTGGGAAAGGAGTGAAGGCTAGGCAAGCACCCTAGGGGTCCCTTTGCTAGGTCTGCAACAGACCCCTCCGCCCCCTCCCCCACCAACTGAAACTCAAATCAGAATGTCCTCCTCTGTCTACTACTGCATGCAAGTAATAAATGGGCATTTCCCTTAAATATCATTCCCCCACTTAAAAAATAAATTCTAGTGCCATTCGAGAATAGTAAAAAATAAAAATGATGCATATTTACTTTCCGTAAAGTTATCTGTTGGGTGCAGTTTTCTGATAAAAGCAGTTTCAGAGAGGTTCATTTCCCTTGCAATTTGCTGATGCAAGTCTTCATCCAATTTCTGAATTAGAAACAAAAGATTATTGAGATTTCAGAAACACAGATCAGACTTCCTCAGACAGCAACTACCATTAGTTCAAAAAGTAGTTTATTAATATTAAAAGTTACAAGCTTAAAAGGAAATAATTGCCAAGGAATTCAAGGCATTTTTATAAAGATCATTTTTTAGAAATCCATGCTTGCAGCACTGCATGACGAATTACAGATGTCCAAAGCTAGAATAGACTCTGAAAAACCAGCTGGCCCGGCCTGTCTTTTGTCAGATTCATGTCTAGTCTATTTGAGAGCATGTGCTCTCTTTTTAAAGCAATCTCCACAAAAAGGAAGCCCTCAATCTCCCTTGCCATGTTGGATAAAGAGATGTTCAACACTCATTCTGGGTAGGCTGGACTGCTACCTTTGCATTGTTCACTCCCTTTCGTGGGAGGGGATTCAGGCCAGAGTTCACCTCCTCCAGGAAGCCTTCCCAGACCACTTTGTCTAAAGGTGCTGTCTCTTCTCCAGTGTTTAGAGCTCCTGAAATTACCTGGTATGCCTACCCACCTCTGAGTATAAATTCCACGTTCTAAGAGGATGTGGATTGTGCTGTCTTGCTTTGTCTAGGCCTAGAACAATGCTTGGTACTTATCTCAGGATGGTAGGAGCTCATTAAACATTTGCTGAAAGAATAAATACATTATTTCATTTAATCTCATTTTTAAAAGAGTCCATGTAAATATTTTTATACCCTTACAGATTAAGAATCTTTTTCTTTTTTTTTTTTAACTATCTCAGGCCTGTGCACAGATGAAGAAATTAAACAGAGAGGCTGTAGCACATCCTAGGAATACAGTACACCTAATAAATGGTACAGTGATTAAGAATGAGGGCTTTGCAAATGTGGGAAATGGTAACAACTGGTGAATCCAAAGGAAAAGTATATGGGTGTTCATTGTATTG
Source organism: Cheirogaleus medius (assembly GCA_008086735.1). NCBI lineage: Eukaryota > Metazoa > Chordata > Mammalia > Primates > Cheirogaleidae > Cheirogaleus > Cheirogaleus medius. Next base: position 41,139,567 of record VBSM01003143.1, read on the forward strand.
TTCTTGAAACTTTTCCATAGGTTTTTAAGTTTTCAAAATAAAATGTTAAAAAATAGGCTGGGTGCAGGGGCTCACGCCTGTAATACTAGCACTCTGGGAGGATGAGGCAGGAGGATCGCTTGAGCTCAGGAGTTTGAGACCATCCTGAGCAAAAGCAAGAACCTGTCTCTACTGAAAAAGAGAAAAAATTAGACGGGCATGGGGGTGCGAGTCTATAGTCCCAGCTAGTCGGGCGGCTGAGGCAGGCCGATCACTTGAGCCCAGAAGATTGAGGTTACAGTGGGTAATGATGATGCCACGGCACTCTAGCCTGGGCAACAGAGCGAGACTCTGTCTCAAAAACAAAAAAAGGTTAAAAATAAATGTGGGCTTTGGGAACAGAATTGGATTTATATCCTGAGTCAGCCCCTGGTAGCGGTGCAATAGTGGGCAAGCCGTTTAATCTTATGGAGCCTCAGTTTCCATACCCTCAATATGGGAAGTACAGTACTTAAGTTAAAGATTTATTGTGAAGATATATACATGCATACATACGTACACACACACACTCCTCTTAAGAATAAAACAGGCTGGGCGCGGTGGCTCATGCCTGTAATCCTAGCACTCTGGGAGGCCAACGAAGGAAGATAGCTCAAGGTCAGGAGTTCGAGACCAGCCTGAGCAAGAGTGAGACCCCGTCTCTACTAAAAATAGAAAGAAATTATTTGGACAACTAAAAAATACATATATAGAAAAAATTAGCCGGGCATGGTGGTGCATGCCTGTAGTCCCAGCTACTTGGGAGGCTGAGGCAGGAGGATTGCTTGAGCCTAGGAGTTTGAGGTTGCTGTGAGTTAGGCTGACGCCATGGCACTCTAGCCTGGGCAACAGAGCCAGACTCTGTCAAAAAAGAAAGAAAAGAAAAGAAAAGAAAAGAAAAGAAAAGAAAAGAAAAGAAAAGAAAAGAAAAGAAAAGAAAAGAAAAGAAACAAAAGATCAGGAATATGAGTTTTCCTTTTGAGAATGAAAATCAATTTTTAATCAACAAAATGCTCACTCATTAGATCTTGAAGTCTTAAGAAGTCTCAAGCCAAACGTGGGCAAAGAGCTTTGTATTAGGGCGGCATCTTGGGCAAATCACTTGATCTCACTTCTGTTCTCTTGTTAAGTCACGGATTAACCAATAACATCTTTGACACTCTAGAATTCTAGAAATAGGATGACAGGAATGAAGTAGAATAAGCACCCTTCACACCTGTGGGCACCTGTGGCCCTGAGTGAGTGAGAAGTCCCACCTGCGTAGAGGAGTGGGAGGGGGGTCCGGTGGGGAGGGATGGCCAACAAGGCAATGATATCAACAAGTGAACTCAGGGCTGGGTGCGGTGGCTCACACCTGTAATCCTTGCACCCTGGGAGGCCAAGATGGAAGGATAGCTTGAGGTCAAAAGTTGGAGAACAACCTGAGCAAGAGTGAGACCCCATCTCTACAAAAAAATAGAAAAAATTAGCCAGGCAGCGTGGTGGTGAGCCCATGTATGTAGTCCCAGCTACTCCGAAGGCTGGGGCAGGAAGATCACTTGAGCCCAGGAGTTTGAGGTTGCAGCGAGCTATGATGATGCCACTGCACTCTGGCTGGGGCAACAGAGCCAGACTCTGTCTCAGAAAAAAAAAAAAAAAAAGAATTGAACTCAAGTACTTCCCATGGCCTGTTGAAATGTTCTCTGTGGAAGCTGGTCCACAGGCCCATGCACACAACATGTGATAGAAACTGGAGGGTATTTACGTCCCTTCGTACAAAGTCTGAAATCACAGGCCTCAATGACGATTGAAGGGGTGATCAAGAAAAGTCTTTTCTGGGTTTCCTGGATTTGTCTCCTTGGCTACAGAAATCTGAAATGCCTTCCAGTCCTTTCTCTATCTGGTATGGCCAAATTTCCTGTTCATATTCTTCTAAAGCTTCCTGTGACCTTTAGGATAAAAGTGTTAAAGCATTCCACATTGTAGCCAACCTCACCATCTATTGGTAATAAATTTCTTTGCAAAGGGGCCTTTTTACACATTAGCTAGGACACACACTTCACTGCCCATCAGTTATTTATTCCTCTCTTCCTTACTATACTGCACTGATCGCAATTTGAATTTCTGAAACTGTAACTGCTATCCCAGGACACTTAAAAATGTGCCCACTATTTTCCTGAGGGACCAGAGACAATACAGAAAGTTTGATAGTAGCAGCCTTCCATGTATACCACAGGCAGCTGGACTTTCACTGAATTTCTACACTGCAAACAAAGGACAAGATAATGGTGAATTGTGAGAAGGTTTCCACTTTGAGAGCCTTAGAAACAAACCTGGAGAAACAAAAGAAAGAGAATGCAATCATTCAAAAGACTGGCTTTCAGTTCCAATGATTTTTCCATTTTACACTACAAGCTTCTTTTCAAATGCTGCACTAACAGACAGACAGCTATTAGTTCTCTTGCTTAATTATTCATTTCCCTTTGGCAATCTCATGTGAATCAAATTTCCAACAGCAAAAACAGAGTGATGTCTGCTTTTCTGAGTCCCAGTGTCCTGCACTGGGACACTGAGGTTCCATCACCTTATGACCTACAAAAGATTAATGATCAGAAAACCAGAGTAAAGTTTTAAAACACTCCCATCTTGTGGCAGTTTATAAATATGGCAGCCTAAATATGAGAGCCCTGCCTTAACAGTCCTTATTGTCCACTTGTCCCTCTGCTGTAGATAAATTCCAGTAAAGTAAAAGCACCTGGATGTAGAAAGTTCTCAAATCATCACAGAAGAAATGGGAGATTCCTTCTGAAGCACCTGGACTTCCTACAGAAGTTATCTTCATACAATGCAGCACTCAAACCATAGGCTATCTTCAGTTGTACCTAACAAACACCTAGTCTCTCCACCTTCATCATAGAACCCCAAACTTGTATTCACTTTATATACCCCGTCCATTCTTCCCCCATGACTAAGAACGTGAAATCTATCATTGTTGGTTAACTAGAATTCGTAGAAAGAGGTTTTTCCATAATTTAATTTCACATTCACTAAACAGATATCTATTTGGTGCCTCCCATGTGCTAGGCAGGAGGTGTTGGAACAACTTGGAATGGGATAAGATTTCATAGAATTTGCGGTCTAGTGAGGAAGACAGGCATAGAATGAATTATAAGAGTGATGTACGTTACCAACTGAGAAGTACAGCCAGCCACAGAAGCCCGTAAGAGGGAGGATATCTAATCTAATAGCGAGTATGGTAAGAGCGCAGGCTCTGCAGTCAGGCAGACCTGGGGTGGGACCCTAAGACAGCCACTAGGGAGTGTGTGACCCAGGACAAATTACTTAACCTTCTTCTGCCTCTGTTTCTTGATCTGCAAAATAGAAGCAATAATAATAAGACCTACTCATAAAGTAGTTGTGAAGGTAAAACGAGATATATGAAAAGCAATGAGCATAGTACCTGGCTGAATTTGCCTAACTTAAGTTGCTGTTCCCAAAGATAAAGATTATGTTCTAGAAGCCAGTGAGGATACATGGGAAGCAGAAATTCCCACATTAACATCTCCTCCTTCGCATTATACTTTTCTCTCAAATACTGAGCAAAGGAAACCCTTTCAATATCCCTCTCCCTAGAAGAACCTTCTCTGTACTCCTCATCCCTCCTCTGAGCATACTAACGAGATGTGAGGTTGGAACACCTAGAAACCCCAGAGGCCTCTGACCCAGTGTGTTCACACCGAGCCAGTGACCCTCTCTCCAAGGAAGGGCACCAAGTCTGGAAATGGCCACTGCACCATAAGCTTCCCCACATGAGTTAAAACATGGATTAAACACAGTATTGCTATATGTCTATATAACCCACCAAGCTCTAGACAGGTTTTTGGTGTTCTCTAAACTTAACCAGGAAAACTGGAACAGCAAGTATGTCAAGAATTAAAACTAAGCATTCTTTTTTGACACTGTCAACAACAACAACAAAAAAGAAATAGAAAAAAAAAATAAAACTCAGCATTCCTCTTTAAAAGTGTGAAGCCAATCCTCCTTGCTGTCACTGAAAATGATTATTGTTTAAAAGAATAATAATGCATATGAATGAATACTACATTTGATCTTAGCATGGTGCCCAGAGTATGACAGACATCCTGTAATGCCAACAGAAGAGAAATAAATACACTGCACATACAACAAAATTTCTTTTTTATAAATAATTTTAACAGAAAAAGTAATAAATCTCTCTTTAGAAAAGGTACCCTCTGAAACAATAGTCACAAATGGGAGCAATTTTGCCCCCAGGGAACACTTGGCTATGTCTGGAGACTTTTTTTTTTTTTTTTTT
>VBSM01003143.1:41150827-41178457 GCA_008086735.1 Cheirogaleus medius
AAGGAAGGAAGGAAGGAAGGAAGGAAGGAAGGAAGGAAGGAAGGAAGGGAAACTAATACAGTCTAATATTCTGTTACTTGCAGCCCAGTACAGTCCTAATTGCTGCATAAACCTCCAGGAAAAATAATAGTTAATACTTACTGAGCACTTATGTGCTAGGTATGATTTAAGAGCATTTAATTCTAAGAGTATTTAATCCTCAGAGCGTGCCTATGAGATAGATACTACTATAATCTCCACTTTACAAATGAAGAAGGCTCAGAAAATTTAAGTAAGTTGCCCAAGGTCACACATTTAGGCAGTGCTTAAATTTGAACCCACATAGTCTAACTCCAGAGTCCATGTTCTTAACCATTATGCCTTAGAGTATATCCAAGGATGAGGGTTTGAGAAGCTCTCACTTAAGAAACCAAAATCTTAGTCCCAGGACATTGTAAATTATCACTGCATAAGAGAAATTTTAAGTGTTAGAATAATTTTTTAGACCATCCTTGAAGTAAAAACTCAGGATTTAAAAATTATTTTAGAATTTTAGACACTAAAGAATACTAAGGACTCTGGTACAAGAAACACTAGAAAACTGTATTGCCTTATGTATGAAAAGTGAACAAGATTAATTTTTTGTTAAGTGAAAGGAGTAGTTGACCAAGTGTAAGTTTCTTAAGTATTTTTATTTGTTCTGGAACAGTGGTTCTCAATCTTGAGCATGCATCAGAATCACCTGTGGTGGCTTGTTAAAATGCAGATTGCTGGACTCCATGCCCAGAGTTTCTGATTTTGCAGGTCTCAGGTGTGGTCCAAGAATTTACATTTCTAACAAGTTCCCAGGTAATACTGACACTGCATTTGGAGAACCACTATAAGAGCATGAAAGTTCTTACATCATAAATGCATAAAAAATTTTTCTAAAATGCATTATATTATTTTATTTCAATTTGTATTCTCAGTCAAAAGGTAGAGAAAGGACATCTTTCTTAAAAACATGCAATTCTGGCTGGGCGCGGTGGCTCACGCCTGTAATCCTAGCACTCTGGGAGGCCGAGGTGGGCGGATCGCTCAAGGTCAGGAGTTCGAAACCAGAGCGAGACCCCATCTCTACTAAAAATAGAAAGAAATTAATCGGCCAACTAAAAATATATAGAAAAAATTAGCCGGGCATGGTGGCGCATGCCTGTAGTCCCAGCTACTCGGGAGGCTGAGGCAGAAGGATCACTTGAGCCCAGGAGTTTGAGGTTGCTGTGAGCTAGGCTGACACCATGGCACTCTAGCCCAGGGAACAGAGTGAGACTCTGTCTCAAAAAAAAAAAAAAAAAAAATGCAATTCACATAATCAATTAATTTATTTGTTTGTACTCCAAGGTGGCAGATTATGTTTAATCTAGAGGATTCACAGCAACAATTCAATTTTCAAAAATCACTTGTGTATTTCCTAAAAGCCAGGCACATGCTAGACTTTGGGGATAAAATGATAAATAAGTCACTATCCCTCTGTCAAAAGTATTCACAGCCAGTGGGGAATCCAATAGAAAAATTATAAGAGAAACAGATACAGATAAAATGCTCAGGAACACAATGGGGGGACAGTAAGTCTGCTCAGGAGAAGTCAGAGGGAGCTCCAGAGATGAGGGGACATTTGAGTGGGTCTACGAACACAAAAAAGTGTTCAGCAGTCTGAAAGTGTGAGCAGGCATTTTAGACGGAGTGTAAATTTTGTTCACAGGAGAAGCAGTGGAATACAGAAATAGAAGGAGAAGAGGACAGAAGAGGGTGGAGATAGGCTATAAAGACCTGCTAGGCCCCACAGAAAGGAGGCTCATGAATGAACCATACTCCTCTACCCTGAGGATCTAATCTGGACTTTATTTCTAAAGATGTCTCTCTTTCTCCCTCTCTCTCCTTAAAATTAATTTTGATTTCATTTCTGTAAGGAAAAGGCAGACTTAATCTCCCCTTGAATTGCTGAGAGAAAACTTAGGGCAGGTAAAGTTTAAGTAACTTGCCTTTCTTTACCCAGCAGGTAAGTGTGTACAAATTCTGGCCTCCTGGTCAACCTAATGTCTGGTCCTGAGTTATACAGCTATCAGGAAGGACTCTGTCTTCCAGTGTTTTTTTTTTTTTTTTCAAATGACCCAAATAATTTATATTATCCTTCTTTAGTTTCACTTACATTCCATTTGAACCCCAAGAGTGGTTTTATATGTCCCTCAATAATGCCAAACAAATACACTGTGTAAGCAGAAATCACTTACTCCCTGGGGGACAAACTCATAATCTATCTTTTTATTTATTTATTTTTTTCTAATCCTGTGTTACAAACTTACATAAAACTCATAATCTAAATTCATATGACTTCTCAATCATTCACATCTCTTTTTTAACTCTCAGTTTTATAAGATGATTTTTAGTCACCAATTTAGTATATGAATATAATCTCTTAATAAAGAATAAGATAGTACAGAAGAAGCTAAAGTCTCTTTTGACAATTTCCCATCCCACTACCTTCCCCAGGGGTCCATCTGATTTATTTTTTGAGAACATTGCAGACACTTCCTGAATTCTAATCTTGGTTCCGTTTACCATGTAAATGTAGGGAAATCATAAACCTTCCTTGTTCAAAAAGCTTAGTCATCAAACCTGCCCCTGCCTGTGGGTGTGCCTGGGAACACTGGTACGCATTTGTCTCTCTGTAATAAATAGTTTGTTTATAGTTTCCTGTGGATACAGACAACAGAAAGTTGATTCCTGTTATTCTGTAGCTGTTAGCATAAAAGAACTCACCCAGATACTGCTTATGACTACTGCCTCAAAAGTAGGCTACTCATTAATAAATGCCACTTTAGTTCTCCGATAATGTAAATATTTAATAATAGAGTACTGGCATTCAAAGTGTACATGAACGATATTTGCTTTTTTCAGTTAGTGAAAAGAAAATAAGTATCAAAAAGAATCACAAATTATAACAAAAATAAGTTTTAAATCAAAATTTGGAAGAAAATTAATTTTTTCTTGTCTTTTTACATTGTTTATGGTATTTTTTAATTGATAGATAAAATTATATATATTTGTCATGTATAATATGATGTTTTGAATATATACACATTGTGGAATGGTTAAATCTAGCTAATTAACAAATGCATTACCTCACAGTTATCACTTTTGTGGTAAGGACACAACATCCACTCTCCGTATTTTTCAAGGATATAGTAGGTTGTCATTACTATAGTCACCACACTGTACAATGGATCTCTTGAACTTATTTCTCCTATCTACTGTAATTATATATCACCAACATCTCCCCAACCCTCTCGCCCACCTAACCACCCCAGCCTCTGGTAACCACCACTCTACCCTCTACTTCTACGACATCAACTTTCTTAGATCCCACATAATGAGTGAGATCATGTCATATTTGTCTTTCTGTGCCTGGCTTATTTCATTTAATGCCCTCCAGGTTCATTTATATTGTCTCAAATGACTGAATTTTCTTCCTCTGATGGCTGAATAGTATTCCATTGTTTATATACAGGTGCTCCTCGACTTACAATGGGGTTAAATCTCAATAAACCTACCATAAGTTGAAAATATCATAAGTTAAAAATGTATTTAAGGCCGGGCGAGGTGGCTCACGTCTGTAATCCTAGCACTCTGGGAGGCTGAGGCAGGTGGATTGTTTGAGCTCAGGAGTTCGAGACCAGCATGAGCAAGAGCGAGACCCCGTCTCTACTGAAAATAGAAAGAAATTAGCTGAACAACTAAAAATATACATAGAAAAAATTAGCTGGGCATGGTGGTGAATGCCTGTAGTCCCAGCTACTCGGGAGGCTGAGGAAGGAGGATCGCTTGAGCCCAGGAATTTGAGGTTGCTGTGAGCTAGGCTGATGCCACGGCACTCTAGCCTGGGCAACAGAGTGAGACTCTGTCTCAAAAAAAAAGAAAATGTGTTTAATACACCTAAGCCTATACCATACATCATAGCTTATCCTAGCCTACCTTAAATGTCCTCAGAACACTTACATCAGCCTAAAGTTGGGCAATCATGTAACTCAAACCTATTTTATAATAAAGTTTTGAATATCTCATGTAATTTATTGAACACTATACTGAAAGTGAAAAGCAGAATGGTTGTGTGGGTACTCATCATTAACATACACAGCTGAAAGCACACTGGGCCTAAAGAATGTTTGAAGCATCGGACTAAAATTAACTGCTGGATGATGGGGATGCTACAGCAACAGGATCACCAATTTCTCTCTCTTCTCATGAGGCTCAAGAATAGCTGGAAGAAGGCACAGGGCATTGACATGTGTTGATGGCTTAGCAGTATAGTGTTCTTCAAGAAGATGGCAAATATCTGTTGTTGACCTTCATGATTCCAGGGCTGACTGGAAGCTGCAGCTGGTGGCTGCTGCCCAGCATTGTCTACTGTCCAGCATATTGCTAGCCTGGGAAAAGATCACAATTCAAAATTTGAAGTACAATTTCTACTGAATGCATATTGCTTTCCCATCATCATAAAGTCAAACTATCATAAGTTGAACCATCGAAAGTCCAGGACTGTCTGTATACCACATGTTCTTTATCCCTTCATGGGATGATGGACACTTAGGTTGATTCCATATCTTGGCTATTGTGAATGCTGCATTAAACATGGGAGTGCAGATATCTCTTCAACATATTGATTTCATTTCCTTTGAATATACCCAGTAGTAGGACTGCTGGATTATATTGTAATTTTATTTTTAATTTTTTGAAGAACATCCATAATCTTTTCTATAATGGCTGTACTAATTTACATTCCAACCAAATAGTGTATAAGGGTTCCCTTTTCTCCACATCCTCACCAACACTTAATATCTTTTATTTTTTGGATAATGGCCTTTCTAACAAGAGTGGGGTGATATCTCATCATGGCTGTGATTTGCGTTTCCCTACAGATTAGTGATAGTGAGCATTTTTTCATATACCTATTGGTCATTTGTATATCTTCCTTTGAGAAATGTCTATTTGGATCTTTTGCCCATTTTAAAATTGAGTTATTTGTTGGGGTTTTTGTTCCTGTTATTGAATTGTTTGAGTTTCTTATATATTTTGAATATTAATCCCTTACCAGATGTATAGTTTGCAAATATTTTCTCCCATTCTACAGGTTGTCTCTTCACTCTGCTCATTGCTTCCTTTGCTGTGCAGAAGCTTTTTAGTTTGTCTATTTTTGCTTTTGTTGCCTGAAGAAAATTAATTTCTAAATTAGTTTCACCTAGCTACTATTATAATACATATATATAATTCAACTACTATATATAGTGGTCAAATACTTTGTGTTTACTTTTATGCATATTTCCTAGACGTCACAGAAGCTCTGGAACATAGCCTTTGTTAAAATATTTATAGGCTACTCCTGAATTCCTCAACTATATTTATATTTAAATACCTATTGTTTGGGAAATTTTTCACTTTTCTGCTGAAATTTAGGGTTCTCATTTTATCATGATTTGCCATTTATCAACCAAATTTTGTAAAAACACTTTGGTGTTTAAGAACCACATTCTTGCCAGGTGCAGTATCTTGAACCTATAGTCCCAGCTACCTGGAAGCTGAATTGGGGTGGGAGGATCACTTGAACTAGGGAGTTGGAGGCTGCAGTGAGCAATGATCATGCCACTGCATTCTAGCCTCCTGGGTGCTACACCGAGACCCCTGCCTCAAAAACAAGCAAACAAACAAACAAACAAACAAAAACCCCCCATTCTTGCCCATTCAGAAGTTCAAGGGGCTGGAAAGAACTTCAGAAACTGATGTTATGATGCTTTCTAAATAAGAAAAATATGATTCAGTACTTTGCAGTGGTAAAACCTTTAGCATATGCCAAATGAATTGCTTAAATTCTATGTACTGCTCTATAAGGAAGCTGTATTTGACTATCCAACTGTACTTGATATTTATATTTTGAATTTAGAATTTTTAGACTTATAGTTAAAGACTTATCCATCTTTTTGTAAAGCACTAGTGGAGGTTTGCTCTGTCTTGAAATTAATGGAGAAAACCAGGTCTACAGAGTCTTTAGGGAAAGATATTATCTATCACTCTACATTTATACTATTTTTGTCCATACTTGGTTGAATCCATGGATATGGAGAACTGACTATAGTTGGAGATTTCAATGCCTACTTTCATTAATGAATGAAACAACTAGACAAAAGATCAACAAGGAAATAGAAGACTTGAATGAATAACACTATAAACCAACTGGACGTAACAGGCATCTACAGAATGCACCACAACAGCAGCAGACAACACATTCTTCTCAAGTGCACAGGGAACATTCTCCAGGATAGGCCATAAAAGAAGTCTCAATAAATTTAAAAGACGAAAATCATATAAAGTATGTCCTTCAACCACACTGGAAGGAAATTACGTATCAATAACAGAAGGAAAAGGAAATTTGGGAAATGATCTGAGGCCTGCCAGTAGCCATGAGAGTGAATTTTTTTTTGTTTTTTTTTTTTGAGAGAGAGTCTCACTCTGTTGCCCCGGCTAGAGTGCAGTGGCGTCAGCCTAGCTCACAGCAACCTCCAACTCCTGGGCTCGATCAATCCTCCTGCCTCAGCCTCCCAAGTAGGTGGGACTACAGGCATGCGCCACCATGCTCGGCTAATTTTTTCAATATATATATTTTAATTGGCCAATTAATTTCTTTCTATTTTTAGTAGAGACGGGGTCTTGCTCTTGCTCAGGCTCAGGCTGGTCTCAAACTCCTGACCTTGAGCGATCCTCCTGCCTTGGCCTTCCACGAGAGTGAACTTTTAAGCCGATCCTCCCTCACTTGAGCCTTGAGATAACTGTAGCCCCAGCTTACATTTTAATTAAAACCTTGTAAGAGACCCTAAGCCAGAGGCATCCAGCTAAACTGCCCCAAGATTTCTGACCCATAAAAACTGTGAAATAATAAAAGTTTGTTGTTTGAGCTGTAATTCTGGTTTTTAAACAAGATTCTATAGCAAATTTACTTAGCCTGAGGCTATCCCCAAAAACTTATTTCAAAGTGTAACAGCAAAATATATGTTGATGAATGCCAAATCCATATCCCTATCCCAAATTAATTCCCTAACAGACACACCCACTTGGATTGTACATGGCATTTCAAAATCAACATACCCAACATTCCTACATTTCCTATGTCAGTCACTGTTCCTGCCATCCAACCCTAAGCCAAAAATAAGTCATCCTTGACTTCTTTTCACTCACCCATCCACAGCTTCTCTACTCAATCACTAAATCTTGTTGATAATAGCTCCCAAATATTTCTCAAAGACATTCTCTTATATCTATCCCTAATACCGTTGTTCTAGTTTAAGTGCTCATCATCTCTGCTGGGCCTTTTCCTAGTCTCTTCTCTCCTCCTCTTCCCAAAATCCACCCTCCACACTTTAACCAGAATTATCTAATTAAAACACAAAGTTGACCATCAACATCAAAATAGCCAAGTTCCACAGGGTAGAATAAAAACTTCTCCAAGATCTGTTTACTTCCTTCATTTATTTTACAATGCTCCATCTGCTTAGAGTTCCCACTTCTACAAAGTTATTTTCTACATCCATGCCTTGGATCTTATTGTGTCCTCAGCCTTAAATGCCTTTCCTATCTTTCACAGCCCAGCTAAATTTTACTTATTCTCCAACTCTTAGCTCAGGAGTTCTCTATTTCAGAAAGCTTTCCCTGAAGCCCCAGGTATGATAATGACCCTATTCTGTGCTCCCTGAACACTCTGTGCTTACTGTCTTATCACTTGCTATAGTTTAATATAATTTATTCAGTGGAATATACCTGTATGCTCTAAAAAGTCTGCTTCACTTTACGTACTTGTAATTTTTTTGTGGATGGAAACATATATACTGACCTACTAGAAATTCAGTAATGCTCTCAAATTTCCATTTTATTAATAGCAGCTGTATCTGCCTATATTGGAAAATCAGCAGTACATTACATGTGAACTACTATTTATTCTGTCCACAGATGAGTTCATATGAGCTACAGATTTCACTGGAATAATTTCCTGGCTCCCAACACAGTGCTTTGGACATTGTACTTATTTAAAAAAATTCTATTAAATTCACTGTTGAAGTGAATTTAACAGGAATGAACCAAGTTTATTAACAATGCCATGATAATTACATATGAAACAGCTTGGGACTAGAATTATTATTATTTCAACTACTAATCTCTACCCTATATAATAACCTAACAACTCATTTTAGAGATTAAGAAACTGAGGTTCAGAAAAGTTATTGCTTCAGAATCAATTAACTGGTAGCTGGTATCAGAACTAGGGTTGAAAGCTAGGCCTGACTCCTTCAAGGCAATTCTAAGTTTTGTCACTGGTTTTTTTGGTAAACTTCGGAGCATTACTTTATCTCTTGATTCTTCAATTTCTTGGCCCCTGATATAATAACGTTGCTAGACTGTGCTGAAAATGAATTAAAGTACCCCTACCCCTATGTGACCATTATTATTGTTTGCACACTGAGAGGCATAGGTACATAAATAATGAAACCTGTATTTTTACCTATCACTAAGAAGTTTAAAATCACTTTGGGGAAATGGTCTGTTACTCTACCATCAATGCTGGATTTTCTAAGTTATTAATGTGCTTAGGACATGCTAAAAGCCAGTATAGTAATTTGATTTAGATTCTTTAAGTACCTTTTTTAGCTGTTTTTCCTGGTCTTCACAGCATTCTACCAGAACAGAAAGAATGTTTAATATTTTTAATTATTTCCAAAAATTAGAGAAAGAATGTGTTTAGGTGTTTTCTTCCTTTTCAGTTTCTATTTATTTACTTAGTATCATAATTATTAAGATTGGATGAAGTCATTTGGTTTCCATAGTCCCACAGTGAACATTTAGGTGACTTAAAAAATTATCAAGATCATAAAATGTAATTAATCTTTGTCTTGAGAAAAAATGTTGAACAGAATAAAGATTAGTGCTTTCTAAAGACAGTAGATATATAAACCAAAGAACAAGCATTTTAAAAAGCCTTAGTAAGAAAATTTTGTTGTTCCAAAGGCATTAACTACTTAATTAGACACACTCCTAGAAATTTATTTGTGGATTTTGTCATATTTTTAGTTTATTTGCATTTCTATAGGCAAGCGATTATGATAATACAGTTTTTATGGTACTTTACAATGTCATTGGGGGTATGTGAACAACTATCTTAACCAATTTTTAGTTAATGTGCCTTCTTCCCTCCTCCAGAAGAAGCAATCTCTTTCAATTTCTCTTTCTTTCAGGCTCTGCATAGAATTTTCCTCTTCTCTTCCTCCTGATGGTAAAATACATGATCACATGTTCCTTGTCCTGTTTTCCCCTGGGTGGTGTGGGTACTTCTATTTCCTTCTCCTTTTTCATCTTTTCTCTCATTATGGCCTCTAGCAAGATACTCTCCAGGGTCCCTCTGATCTCTATGCTAATAGCAAAGCACTAAAATGACAGAAAGGAAGACAAAGAGAAAAATCCCCAAAGCAGCTGGGAGTCCTTAGTTCTAACCATCTCTATGGAAACAATTCCAGAGATCAATCTGGAAACAATTCTGTAGGGATTACGAGAGCTGTGGTGAGCTAATCTCACCTTACTTACAGGATTCAGTTTGCAAATGACAATACTTGACATTGTTTTTTGTTGTTGTTTTCTTTGGAGAAAAGTAATAAAATTGGAAGCCAAATAAAAATTATACTTATGACTATATGATGTATTTTTTAACTCAGAACTTCCTACTTGCTGTAATAATAAAAGGCAAAAGGAATGTATGTACTAATTTCAATTCCTTCCTAAGCATTTACACTGCCAAAGAGTGCCCAACACAAAGAAATTGTGGCCAAAAAATCCGAAAACAGCAGTTTGGTAGTGAAAAGTCAATCATGTCATTAGAATGATTTTAAGATTGTGGCCCATAACCACACAAAGTAAGTATGTGGAAAGAAGCCAAATTCAATCAAGCAGTAAATAGATTGTTTGAATTCAGGCAAGGGGTGAAAGGGATAACCAAATTCCACCTACCAAGTCAGGTTGAAAGGCTGAAAGGATCAATTAGCCATGTAACTTGAACCCAGGAAAGGAGGACTAAGGGAAGAACTCCATCTGAAGTGTAGGAGCTAGAAGTCTTATTAATATAGCAATTTCTTTTTTTTTAAGGGGGGGATCTAGGGGGTCACAGTGTCAGTGATATCAGGACTATCAAGTTTCAGGCCTGTTTAAAAGCCTCTGGCCAGTAAACTAATAACCACAGGTCTCCTGAGATGATAACTCCAAGTGTTTATTAGGGGAAGTTAACTTCAATTTGCCTATAATAATGTCTGTTCTCTTAATTTATGGATGAGTTATTTGTAACTCCAGGAAGGTTCATAGTGTTTTCAGACTCTGGCCGTTGGGGTAAAACCATATAGGTTCTAATTCTAGCTCTGCCACTAAGCTGTGTGACCTTGGGCAACTATTTTCATTTCTCTAGGACTCAGGCACTTCATCTATAAAATGCAGATAATTATTATTTTTCACAGTTGTAAAGAGTCAGTGAATTGAGTAAAACGCCTAGCTCAAACAAGCTCTCAATAAATGCAAGCTATTTTAATTACAGCATCAGCCAGCGGTCTTAAGAATGGCAGTAAGGCACTATGACCTAGGCAATTCTTACTGTTCCACACGCGTCTGAAGCAAGTTTGAGAATGAATTAAAGCCTTGAAATGGAAGTTTCCATAACATGAAGGTAAATGGTTTCCTGTCTCCATCCTACACACTGCAGATTTCATGGGGAAACAAATTTCATCCTTCTACACTGCTAACACACCTCACCGCACCCCCAGTAGTCTTCCCAATGTCTATAACACTAAGTTCAAAGTCTTTTGGCTGTACATTGAAGGCTGTCTACAACCTAGCTTCGTCCACATTTCCATTCTTGCCCATGCCACACAAACACTCAACTGTAGTCAAGTTCATTTTCTCTACCTGGCACTCCATGTACATTCCTACCTTTGCATTTTAACTTGCACTAATCTCTTTACCAGACTTGCTCTCCCCACAGAAATTCATCTTGCATTTTTTTACTTAACAGCCATAACGTGTCATGAGGCATTCAGTGACATGACAACACAACCGAAACGTATTTATTAGATGCTACTTGTAAGCGCAGTTTTCGAGAACGCAAAGCTCTATTTAGAAAACTACCCGAAGGTGACCTCCACGGGCGGCTGGTCGGTCACTGAGGCTTTAACGGTGGAAGAGATTAATGACAACGCAAAGGCGACAGGAGAAAGAGAGGAATGATTTGTTAAAAGAAAGAAAACGAAGCAAGAAGCCTCAGGCCCATGCCACGCACCCGGGCGAGGCCCGCTGGGGGGCGGCCGGCAGTTCCAGGCCCAGGGGAAGGAGGAGGATCCCCGGCCGGAGAGACGAAATGGGGTCCTGGTGGGAACTTGTATCTTCGTAGCCGAGAAACACTATTTTTTACTGCACAATGCAAACATGGTGGACAAACAACGCCCTCCCCGCGTTCGCCTGCCGAACCACGCGGCGCCCTTTCCACGCTGTTGACGCGGGGGCAAGGGCGGGGCCTTCACGGAATTTGCTCATGGAGTAGACCATGGGAGAACTTTTCCAGACCGCGACACCACGGTTCCTTCAAAACACACTCGCAGGACTGCTGCGGCCACCTCCCCAAGAGGGCAGGACGGCAGGGTCTGAGAATTTGATGGTCGTACGGTAAGCAAGAAAGGCGGGAGGGCAGAGGCTCTATCTCTAACAGGACGGGCCTGTACTCCTCTCTACCTCGCCCACCACTGGTTAGCACCGCGGGCGCGCAAGCGCTTTTCTTGCCGCCAACGCCAAAGCGGAACCGATTCTATCGTCTCGCGAGAGTGGTGCCGAGCGTTCTAGCAGCTCTCGCTCCACCCCCTCCCTCTCGCTCGCTCTCTCCCATCCCCCCAAGCCAGTCGTTCTGCTGCGTAGCTCCCTTAGCGGTTGCCGCCGCCGGAGACGGTTGGAATAGCCGTTGTGCTGAGCTCTACACGAGGCAAACGACTTGTCCCGCCTCACGACCGGACCCGAGCACCGGAGTCGGTGTTACTATCGCCTGACAGGGTATCTGAAATAAAAGGGGGTAGGTTGGGCTGGTGGTTTTGAGAGCCGAGTCGGGAGAAGGACGAAAGAGAGACCGGGAGAGGGTGGGGTTGGGGGGGAGTGTGGAGGTCGCCGCTCGGTGGCGGTTGGGGTGCGCCTCCCCGCAATCTCCCACTTCAAGGAGGACGGCTTGCCGAGGGGAGGACACCAAGGCCTGAAGTGGGGGGCGTCCAGCATTTCCCTTTTCAAAATGGCCTCCGCCATTTTGGGTACGGTGGCGCGGCCACCTTGGCTTCCCGCCCTTCCCCGCTCTTTTTAGTTTTTGTTCCCCAGCTTCCGAAAACTGACTTAGAAGGCCGAGGGTGGGGGTTGGTCAGAGCTCCCTGGAAGGGATGAAGGTGGGGAGTGAAGCGAGCAGGGAACGGCTGGGCAGTTGGGTGGGGGCGAGAATCGGGGCTGCCGGGCGCGCTCCCGATGGAAATGGCGCCGGATGGGCCTGGCCTCCCACCGTGGCCTCCGTTCCTCTGCAGTCTCGGCAGGGCTACCTGGGCTGGCGGGACTGCGAGTGACTTCTGACGCAGATTCCCAAGATGAGAGGCTGGAGCTGGGGGAGGAAGGCCAATGGCGACGAAGGCGCTCAACTCCCAAATCCAGGACAAAGGAGGCAGACGGCCTCCTTTGTAATTCCGCCGCCCGGTGGCGAAGGTTTTAAGCCAGGCTTGGCTGCCGGGCGGGGAGGGGGAGGGGGCGTGCTCTCCCTAGCTCTCTGGTCTCTAGGGCAGCTAGATAAACGAAAAGTCTCCGGGGAGGAATAAAGGACGCTTAGCCGGCCCTTATATTCCCGATTTGGAACTTCGAAAAGAGTACGTACTCATTTTCCAAGAGTGTTTTTTTTTCCTCTTTTTCCACGTTTAAACGTTTATAAAGACTGCGGGTAATTATGTACGCAGAAAAGTTGGGTGACTTATCAAATAGGAATGTGAAATGGGCATATTTCAGATAGGTACTCTGGGCCCAGTGAACTGTGATAACTGCTTTTTGAACTTGGGGTTGGGGGTGGGTGGTTTAACAGTGTTTTTGTGTAGTTTGGCCCGTATGGGTTAGAATTTAAAGAGTTTCACTTTTAGGAAATAGTTAAACACAACCAGTGATGGTAAAAGTATGTTTGTGTATATGTAGGAATTGCGTTACTAGCTTTAGATACTCAATCTCCAAGAGTTGTGTTTTGTGCAGAGAGTTTTTTTTTGTCTTGGCATAAAGCTGTAGACTTCAAAATATCGTTAGGGCTTATTTTCTTTTGGTAGCTAAGCATGTTTTTCCTTTAGTGTAGGAGTATGGTACTCTGTAGTCGTATTTTGAACAGGGAAATAAGCCTACTAAACTGGACAAATTGTAAACCCAGTCACGTGGTGGTGTAATTTTGGGGACAGGTTCCTTAGAGCAGCGAACTGGTGGGTAGTTTTCATTGAAGGCAGTACAAAAGGGAGGGGAAAGACCTGAAAGAGTTTCTAATGATTCATATAAATCTTTACAAGAAGTCTGTTATCTACTTTTCCAGCTCTAAAAACAAAAACAAAACCTTCCTGCCTGTTGTTAGATGTTCTATGATGCTTTGTCAAGATTGCCAAGGAAAAGTTTACCAGAATTCTTACTTTGAAACAGTGGGTCTTAGTGGACTTTAGAAAGACAGCTCAGACTTTCCTGTAGTTTACGTTATGATTAATAGCTTTCCTAATTGGATTAGAGGACACAGCGTTTTTTCTGCCCTCTTTGGTCTGCACCATAATCTGGAAACCCCTCTAATTGCCTTTTTAAAATAACTGAGTCCTTATCTCCTTAAGGTATTAGTGGTATGTCTACGTTTCTTATTTAAAATTAAGTCGCAAGCACATTGGAAAGGAAGAATAGTGTAAAATTTCCATTATAGTTAAACTTAATTATCACCACTTGTTTTGCAAAAAATAAAATTCTCATTTTTTTGGACCACCAGGCTACCATTTAGAGGACACTTCAAGAAGATAGGATATGCCCCCACATTATGAGAATTCTGTATTTCAGTTGTTCTTATTAGATATTTTTTTCTTAACAGGTTTGGGATATAATTTACATACCATAAACTTGATACATTTAAAATGTACAGTTCAGTGGATTTTAGTGCATTCCCAGATTTGTACAGTCATCACTACGATTTTAGGACATTTTTATCACTCAAAAAAAAGATGCCCATATCATTAGCAGTCATTCCCCTTGCTGGCACCCTCCCTCCCTCAAGCCTCAGACAATCACGAATATAAATGGAATCATAAAATTTGTGGTCTTCTGTGACTGGTTTGTTTCACTTAACATAATGTTTAGGAAATTACATTTAAAGTCTTATAAAACTGACTGAAGTTATCTTCATATTTTAATTGCTGGTATTTTAACACTTGAAATTCTTAGAGTAAGTGATTAACCATGACATTGTTGCAAAGAAAGGTTGAGATGGATTATCCTGAATAATTAGTAAACTGTTTAGGTAGTTTCTGACAGCTTTATTAAGATAATACATCAGATTGGCTCTTTGTATGCGCTTGGGTTTTTTTTTCTTGTAAGTAGAATTTTGAGTTTTGAAGGGGTAGTAGAGCAAGGCTCTCTTCTTATTGTACACTCACGTTGTGAATCTGAATCTGGGTACATTTTCCCCAGTTGAAAATTGTGTTAACAGTTTGGTGTTTCTTATAGACAATACTTTGTTGTTTTCATATGGGAAAGTACCGACTAAGATCCTTTCACGTTAAATTAGATTGACTTCAGATTTTTAAATTTCTCATGAGGACGTGACATTTGATTTTAGATCTTTTCCGCTTTTTCCTCTCTTCTGTTCTTAGATCACCCTTTTTGGTCACGCTTGTTTAGGTTGGTGCTGTTTTTGAATTTTTTTAATTTTTTTAATGGTAGAGATCTTCAAAATGTCTCTGAACTTTTTCCCCCAACTGATTTGGCCTTTCAGAGCCACTCTGGAATGGTATTAAACTTTTAAAAAGCCTTTGCTTCCTCAGAAAAGATTTGGCAGTCCGTTTCCTTTCAAGACTCAGAATAATTTTCTATTCTTTAAGGTTCAGAAATTCTGTTTGTGGTATGTTTCATTGCTCTTGCAGGGCACCTTAAAATTCAGTGACAGTTGCCGTCAGCAAATGCTTACCATGAGGCAGACCAAGCACTTTAAATAATTCTTAACAGCCCAATGAGATATAGGTTCTACTGCTATATTTTACAATTGAATAGGCTCAGAGGTTAAGTAGTTGATGCAGCCAGTGTATGACAGAGTAGAGACTCAGGCCCCCAGGGTATTTCTCTTAAAAATTGATAATGCTTATTTGTGTGCATAAGAATAAATTGTAATGTCAGTTCATTTTGGTTCTATATGTCTAGGGTGGCACCTAGGACTTTGACAAAACAGGTGCTGAAGGTGATTCATATGTAGAGGTTATTTGATTAGTAACAACTTCTGGAGAATTTCTACATTAGCCTACTTTAAGTGCATGAATTCTAGGAAAAAGAACTTTACTCTCTGCAGATGCCACCCCTAAGAGTTGAACTGATAACTGTATCATGTGAAATTAAGCATTAGTGAATGCTATTGATATATGAAATATCCTCAGACATAAAGGAATCAAGTGAACAAATTGTTTTGTTTACAGTGGAGGAGGTGGTGAGGGAAAGGTTTGAAATACTCAGGTGAGTAGGATTCCTACAGCTGCATAGTGAAATTTGTAAGGTTCTGGTAAGTTTCTGCAGCTGAAGGACTTCTGCATTAGCCTCTTTTGAAAGTGTTCTGGAATTTTAAAAGGAAGGATGGATGCTGATTGCTTCTGGGGAAGGGAACTGGGTGGATGGATTCACTATCTCCGATGACTTCCAAATAGATGGCTTCTGGGTACTGTTGGAAGATGATCATTTTAAAGTGGCCTTCGACCTGTTTTAACTCAGTTATAACTCATTTTAAAACTCTTGCTCTTGGTGAGTTTAAACTAGATACAGCTAAAATTTCTCCCCTTCAAAGATAGTTTGGTGTAACCAAAGTTATAGTGCATCACCTTCGTAATACTTCTCAACATCAACCAACCACTATTTGTGGCATTTTTGCTTAGGCTCTCTGATGTGAGTAGATGGTGGGATTATATGTAACTTCTGAATAATTCAAGTTTTAAAGACTTTGCATAACTATTCAGGTGAATAGTGAAATCTGAGAAGTGTGAATGAAAATGTGAGAGATGAAAAGGCTGGAGTTGGCATTTAGGTGACAAATAGTTTGAAGACTCTGGTAGTTGAATTATTCTGGTTTTCTTAAAATTAGGAAATATATAATGTGTGATCCTAAGAAATTCAATACTTTTTGCCAGGAGGTATCAGGTTTCACTGCCTTTACCCTACCCCAAAGTAGAAAGGTGGTATGTATCCCTTGGGTTGTGGCATTGTCAACCAGGAGTCTTTTAACCCTATGTTGCATTTCCTCTTGTGACACCTCTAAGAGGTTTCTTCAGTACCTCTTGAAAAGAGTGTATTTTGATTGACTGCTCTATGTGCTTGTTTATTTTTTGTAGCATTTAAATCAAACGGTATTGAGATGGATTGGGTTATGAAACATAATGGTCCAAATGACGCTAGTGATGGGACAGTACGACTTCGAGGACTACCATTTGGTTGCAGCAAAGAGGAAATAGTTCAGTTCTTTCAAGGTACCTCTAGTATTAGTCAAAGTTTAGTAGTGTGATTTTCTTTCTATTTGTATTATATTACTCAGTTTTTAATTTGTAAAACCCATTTGATTTTGGAACTTTTAAATTTAACCATGATAATCTTGGTGAATGTATTAAAATATGAAATGTGCTCCAGTTAATATTCAATACAGAATGTTTAAGAATATGTAAAACCTAATTAATTTACAGTAACTTAATTGAGAATAATTGTGTGATGAAATAAACCATGAATTAGCATATGGAGCATATGGAAGTTAAGTTTGATTTGTAGCAGTTTTTTCATGTAATATAGGTAGGCTTTTAGAGTATAATTACACAGTGTTTTTACACTAGTTGCAAAAAATTTATTTAATCCAGTAATATTTGAAAAAATCTTTTCATTTGTATTATGGGGTGATGGGAAACTAAGCTTTTTTGTTTTGTTTTGTTTTGTTTAGACTTGTTTTAAATATTTGATTCAGATGGGAATGTTTCAGCCTTTAACACTGTTCCCCTTGATGGGGTTATTTGTCCTTGGGTTAAAGGGTTGGAAATCGTGCCAAATGGGATAACATTGACGATGGACTACCAGGGGAGAAGCACAGGGGAGGCCTTCGTGCAGTTTGCTTCAAAGGAGATAGCAGAAAATGCTCTGGGGAAACACAAGGAAAGAATAGGGCACAGGTGGGGATGGAGAGTTTGGGATGGTGTTAAATTTTTATTTTTGGGGGTTGTGGGTCACTATTGCTTAAATGGGGGGGTAACCATAACATTTTTCTGGGGTAGTTTAAAAGAATTGATAATTACCTAAATTTAACTTGGAAACTACAGATTTGGGTGGGGAATTAATGCTAATAGTTTACTTAAATTAAAATTAGATTGTTTCCATTTCTCTGTAGGATGTTGTCAATGAATGCATTTGTGTAATCACCTATTTTCTTTAAAACACCTATCTTGTACTAAAGGAAACAAACTAAAAATATATTTTATGAATTGTTTTCAAATGACTAATTTTTGTCTATGTAAAACTTAAATATTTAATTATTTAAGTTTGTAGGTGTAAAAAATGTTAACTTATGGTGTATTTAGGCAATTTAAATTGGGTTATGTATCTAGATGTAGAAAAATGTACTACATTTTACCCAATATCTAATTTGCTCTAATAAATACATTTATGCTGAAACCTATACCTTAAAACGTTTTTAAATAGGTATATTGAGATCTTCAGAAGTAGCAGGAGTGAAATCAAAGGATTTTATGATCCACCAAGAAGATTGCTGGGACAGCGACCGGGACCATATGATAGACCAATAGGAGGAAGAGGGGGTTATTATGGAGCTGGGCGTGGAAGTATGTATGACAGAATGCGACGAGGAGGTGATGGATATGATGGTGGTATGTGTATCTAATGAACACAGGTTCTGTTGTCATTTTCTTAATATTCCTGACATTTTGTCAAGAAATATAGAAATGGCAGTAATTTCAGTACCTACAAGGTTTTAAAACCTGTTCATGAAAATGTGGATTTCTGTGGTCAGCTATGGGACTGGATTGATGCACATTAGCACCTAGAAAAATTACACAAAAATTAAAAGGAAGATTTTGGCATGGGGATGAAATCTAATTTACATGTCTGAATTTGACCTTTTGAGATTTTACATTTCCATAGGTGTTAAATACTTAATTTCATATGCACTAAGTTGGAAATTACAAAAATAATCAAGTGAAACTGCTTATCACAAAATATGTGTTTTGTAATCTAGATTATAAAATTTATCTCTTGAAAGTATTCATGTATTTCTCTTTAAATTACACAGGTTATGGAGGTTTTGATGACTATGGTGGCTATAATAATTATGGCTATGGAAATGATGGCTTTGATGACAGAATGAGAGATGGAAGAGGTAAAATAAATATTAAAGATAATTTTATTCTGAGGTAACTCTTAGTATTTGCAAGCTCTTAGTGGTAATAAAGGTAACTTGTATAAAAAGCTGAGCATACTGCAGTGCAGTTCCATGTAGGGCTTTTTTTATAACTTGTGTAGTACATATATGTATACTTTTCTACATGTTTCCATAATAGTCTATATATAATCTTTGCAAATGTTATTTTCCAGGTATGGGAGGACATGGCTATGGTGGCGCTGGTGATGCAAGTTCAGGATTTCATGGTGGTCATTTTGTACACATGAGAGGGTTGCCTTTTCGTGCAACTGAAAATGACATTGCTAATGTGAGTAATTTTAGTAATTATTAGTGGTTTTGTACTTGTCCTGGCATCTAAATTTTGAAGCATTCTTAATGTTTTTATCTTTATAGTTTAACATTAGAATCCCTTGAACATAAAAATATATCTACTCCCTTTTCTGTAGTGTTACAGATATTTTTGTGTCCATTGTGTCCTCACCTACCTAGGATTCAAGCAAGTAAAAAGCTACATTCATAAAGTTCAGTTAAGAATATAGTGAAAGACGCCTGTAATCCTAGCACTCTGAGAGGCCGAGGTGGGCGGGTCGTTTGAGCTCAGGAGTTCGAGACCAGCGTGAGCAAGAGCAAGACCTCGGCTCTACTAAAAAGAAAAATAGAAAGAAATTAATTGGCCAACTAAAAATATATAGAAAAAAAATTAGCTGGGCATGGTAGCGCATGCCTGTAGTCCCAGCTACTCGGGAGTCTGAGGCAGGAGGATTGCTTGAGCCCAGGAGTTTGAGGTTGCTGTAAGCTAGGCTGACGCCACAGCACTCTAGCCGGGGCAACAAGAGTGAGACTCTGTCTCCACAAAAAAAAAAAAAAAGAATATAGTGAAAGAATGATCAGTATAGAGTGGTGGTGACTGGAGAATTTTTTTTGTCATTGTGTCAGGTTTTGAAAGATTAAGTTTTAGTGGTTTGGTTTCACTTTATAGGCTAGATGGTGATTAAAAACTGAGGAGTTGAAAATAACAGGAATAGATGATGCTGCTGTTATTGATTTGAAACTGGGTCTAGATTGGTTAGGGGGTCAGCAAATGTCAGCCCATGGACTAAATCTAGTCACACTTACCAGTTTGTTTAGTCAGTAGGTGCATTAGAGACCCAGTGGTAAACAAAGCCAAAAATAACTGTCTGGCTCTTAAAAGTTTGCTGTAGATCTTACTGGGATCCAATTGGTGTACGTTCCAAATGCCTTTAGGGATAGCTTAAACCTGGTTAACTTGTGGTTAGAGGTATATGTAGAGTTTGCAGGTTTATCAAACCCCATTGTTCTGAATCATGATATACCCTATTTCTCTGTGCATAGTTTCTTAGTTTCAGGGGACCAATTATAGGTCAGACAGCAAATAAAAGTGGGTAAGTTCTTTGCAATAATCTGAACAGAAAAGAAATAAGTGTTTTCTTTCATTTAGTTTTTCTCACCACTAAATCCAATACGAGTTCATATTGATATTGGAGCTGATGGCAGAGCAACAGGAGAAGCAGATGTAGAGTTTGTAACACATGAAGATGCAGTAGCTGCCATGTCTAAAGATAAAAATAACATGCGTAAGTGGTATTCTTGACATGCTATCATTTCCTAGATGTGAATTTACGTGTAGAATAAATTTTCTCATTTGTTTAAATAAATATAAGAGGTCCTAGGTTCTGTAGGTTACTCTTGGCAGCCATTGGCCTCTATTTTATAAAGTTCAGATTTTATTGGTTCTCTGGGTTTTTTTCCATCACCACACCAGGAACTGATATTTAATATTTATTTCCATATTAGCCAATCAACCTTTGAAAGCTTTTATTGATAAAATTATGAACTATTATTCCTTTCTCCCCTATTACCCTTGCCTTTTTTCTTAAAGAGCATCGATACATTGAACTCTTCTTGAATTCTACTCCTGGAGGCGGCTCTGGAATGGGCGGTTCGGGAATGGGAGGCTACGGCAGAGATGGAATGGGTATGTAAAGTTTTTAAGATAAGCGGAGTTAGCTACTTAGCAATCCATCTCAAACTTTTTTTTTCCCCCCCAAAAGATAATCAGGGAGGTTACGGATCTGTTGGAAGAATGGGAATGGGGAACAATTACAGTGGAGGATATGGTACTCCTGATGGCTTGGGTGGTTATGGTAAGTATCTCTAGTTCGATTTGTGTTAGTCCCCATATATAGTACAATTAAAAATGCACACATGCTTTCAACATCACACACATGAATGTTTTGTGCTAAGTGATTCTTAATGTCCTTTTTTCTTAAGGCCGTGGCGGTGGAGGCAGTGGAGGTTACTATGGGCAAGGCGGCATGAGTGGAGGTGGATGGCGTGGGATGTACTGAAAGCATAACCACCAACATACAAGTCCTGACAACAGCATCTGGTCTACTAGACTTTCTTACAGATATAATTTCTTTTGTATTTTAAGAACTTTATAATGACTGAAGGAATGTGTTTTCAAAATATTATTTGGTAAAGCAACAGATTGTGATGGGGAAATCTGTTTTCTGTAGGTTTTATTTGTTGCATACTTTGACTTAAAAATAAATTTTTATATTCAAACCACTGATGTTGATACTTTTTATATACTAGTTACTCTTAAAGATGTGCTGCCTTCACAAGATTTGGGTTGGTGTATTTTATTAGCTCTGTAAGAGGCAGAATGGTGTAATTTTAAAAGATAATGGTTCACCTCTGCATAAACTGCAAGTCTTAAGTAGACATTTGGAATAGAGCTTCACAAATATAATTAGTGTAACTTTTTTTGTTAATTTCTCCTGGACAACACTGTAAATATAAAGCCTAAAGATGAGGTAGCTTCAGGAGTATAAATTGAGCTAATGAGTTCCATGTTATTCTTCCTCAAATGTAATTTATCAGGCTTAGTTCTGAAATGTTGGTGATATAAGAGGTATCTGGATTTCTGAGTATTCATAATTGTATAACCGGGGGATCGGAGCATTGGAAGTTCTAAATTCTAACCCTAGATTTTGGAGTAAAATCCCCTCACCACTTGACCAACCGAAGTACCAAAAATGTTTCCAGAAAACTGATAGTTGTAAGTTATCTCAAGATGTCTTAGAGTAGGTTAAGGTTCTCAGTGACATGAGAATTCAGTATAAGTACATAGGTATTTACTATGGAGTATAATTTTCACAGATGTATTTTCAGTTTCCTGCCCAGTGGAGTATATGGTTTTAAAATAACTGTAAATGACTACTTAAAGAAATGTAAGACAAGTCCATGTTATAGTCAATTAAAATAAGAATCTCCAGTTGGGTTTTTGCATCTGATAATCTGCTTGGAATTTTAATTAAAAATACTATATGTAGCAAGGAAAAGGTGCTTTTTTTAGTTTTAATCCCTTTCATCAATATGGCTTTTTCCAAATTGGCTAATGGATCAAAATGAAACCTGTCAATGTGAATTCAGTTACTGAACTTGTTATTGTTTTTGCTAGAAATGTTATTAATGTAATAAATGTCAATGTGGGAGATAATAGTATGGTGTCTGTCCTAGAATGCTTTGTGTCGGTTACTATATCAAATTGGTAGAAAGTACTGTATATGATGTCTAATTGAAGATTTAGAAAAAGTGACTCCTAAGGAGTGATTTCTGTTGTTAAAAGAAGGAGCTGTGACAGCCTATATATTTGGAAACTGGTTTGTTTTGAGACAGTCTTGCTGTGTTGCCCAGGCTAGAGCATAGTGGTGTCATCATAGCTAACTGCAAACTCCTGGGCTTGAATGATCCTTCTGCCTTGGTCTCCCAAATAGCTGGGACTACAAGCACACATCATCAGGGTCTTGCTATGTAGCACGTAGCACAGGGTGGTCTTGAACTCCCTGGAGCCTCTTGACTCAAGCAATGATTCATCTTAATACTTGGAGTCACTTCCTTGAAGTAGTTACTTAAATATTAGGGCTCACAGCACCTGTCTTTTGAAAGTCACATGTGCTTTTATTTTCCCCTTAAAATCTCTAAGCAGTAAAAAGTATAAAATGTTAGAAATGAAAGTTGCCCTTTTTAAGCAGGCTAGTTTTTCAAATCTTTATTTAGTTTATAAAATTCACATTTTATTTTTAAAACATTACAGGATAAAAGAAGAATTACAATTGCAATTCCTTGGCACCATGATAGCATTATTGTAGTACTGCTAGGTGAGGGAATGGTATGCAAAATATTTTGAAAAGTAAAAGGTTTAATCACAAATTGTGAATGTTTTGTAAAAGGAAAAACTCAAAGTATAAATGGTTTTGAGCCAAAAATAAATGAAGCAAATTGCATTCATAAAAGCTACTTTAAAAAAAGCCCAAATGAATGGTGAGACATGTTTTGAATGGCAAGAAATTTAAAGGGTGACTAGAAATCATGGTTTATTTGTTCAATGAAATCATTCTTGGAATTTAAGTTACTTTAAAATTTGTTCAAGCACAGTAATAAAAAAAAACACCTATTTGAAATTTTTCATTTATGCTTCTCATTTTCAACAGTCATAAAAATGTTAATCTATCCCATCAATACAAAATGGTTCGTTCAAGAATATAATTCCTTCTTGAGGACATTTCTATGAGTATTCAAAAGAAAGACCATCTAAAAATATGTCAAGATCTAACTGAAGTTGACCTCAAAAGTTGAAAATTTATGGATTCTGGAGATAATAGATCTTCAAGTAAAATAATTATTAGTTTCATGCTTTGGCAATTAGAAAATTTAATAATTTTAAATCTCAATGACAGTATATATTCATGAGGAAAGATCCTGTGGAGTAACTCCATCTTGGTGGAGGGGAGGAAAGTGTTCTGATAAATCACAAAATGTAATGCTCCCAAGTAATGTAAAATTCCTATATATTTTTGATAGGCTCAAAAACTTAAAGTGCATGGCTAAAAAATTAAAAAGATGATGTGATGCTGTTTATATAGAGGTAACTTAATTTTTACAGATTAGATTCTTAGTATGCTATAAACAGTATAACTGGATTAGTGTTTGTTGAGTCAGTTTGAAATAGTTCAAATGTATAGTTCATGGTAGGACAGATTTCATCTGCTCAATACCCTGGCATAGAGGTGGATCAGTAGACTGATGTGATTTTACTGTGGGCATATAATGCAGTGGTAGATCACTACAATGTAATGCTTCCTAAAAGTTACTCCACTGGCAATATAATACAAAATTTTTTGAACTACTCAAACCTATGTAATATAAAAGGCAAAGTTTTAACTTTTTTCTCATTTGTAATGCTTTAGAGAAGGTAATCTTTATAAGGAGCCTGTAAACCCCTGCTTTTATACATGTTTTTTTTCAAGGGAGAGATTCCTGTTTTCCTTTTTGAATTGGTCTTAAGCAGACAGCTGCTTAAGAAGGGCTGTCTGAGCCACCTTAAGTAACAGCAATTCAGTGAGACAGGTAGCATGTGAGATCTGCAAGTAACTAACTTAAGGTAAAAGTATGATATATACATGTAACTTGCTGTCAAGATTAGGAGAGAAAATGTTGAGGCCAAATAATGCCCCTTCAATTAAATCCACTGCATCTGAAAGGTATCAGCAAGCATAACAATAATTTTGAAAAAATTAAAAGGAAAATTTTTAGGACAAAATACCGGTCCTTTCTAATGCAAAAGAGGGAAAGGGGAAGAAGAGGCAAATAAATAGAGTTAAACTGAAATCTTACCAAGATAATGAATAATGTTGAATTGGGATATTAATACTTCTAAAAAGTTTTGTGCATTTCCAGTCTCCTTGAGACCTGTGAAGCTTTAAAGTGCATTAAGAGAATTTCAGGCACCATCAAATATCAACTTGACAGAATTTGGAAGAATAAAAGAATCTGAAGCCTTAATTTTAAGAAGGCTTTTACAAGATAAGGCAAATGTGTGTTAGCTATGCTATCTGGCCTTTCAATGGAATTAAGTGTTCATGATTATTACATCAGTTAAAAATTAGGCTAACATTATTTTTAAGCATGCTCTGCTAAATTCTTTTTGAATAACAATGAGGAAGGAAATATCAAATCACAACTAATTACCATGAGTTGAGTATGTGGAAAATAAACTGGTACCAATACTGACTGAAAGCTGCTTAAGGACTGTCTGGATATCATGTATACACACATATCATACATAACATTCATTGTAGGTACTTTGATCATAAAGATTTAGTTCTGGAGTCTTATGGCAAGTTAGATGAGCATCTCTGAATGAGCAATGCGTGGCAGGAATCACAGACTCGTACTGGTTTTGGTGAAGAAGGCAAAGGCAGTTCATTGTCGGAGCAGGCATTACAGAAAATTTCCCCGCAGTTTCTACAATGGTGCTGTTAAAAGAGAAAAAAATATGAATAAACACAATTGGAAGCATTTTTGCAACAAAATTTTTGGACTCACTTCCTGGCTCCCTTACCTTTCTCTTAGAGAGTGAAAATTCCTTTTCGCAAAGTTTACAATGTGTTGCTTCTTTGTCTTTTAGCCAAACCAGTCCCTAGTAGGAAGAAAAGTGAATATTAATGCTCAAATTTGTAACACTAAAAATTACATGTAAAAACATTTTTGCCCAAGAACATTTTATGGAAATAAATATATGAAGAGACAAAAATAAAAGTTCTTTTCTTTGAGATATACTGAAACATTTGTAGATGAACTATGTGAAATTTGCCTCAAAAATATCCTGGGTTGGGAGGGGAGATGTGTATTGAGTATAAACAAGATTGCCCATATAATGATAAATAGTGAAACTGGGTGACACTTCATTTTACTCTTCCTGGATATGATCAAACATAGTTCATTTTACAAGTGTATATATTTGATCATATCCAGGATGAAATATTTTTAAGAAACAAAGATCTATTGTTGATGGGAATTCTCTTTTAAGGAAAAGAACCTTCAAGATTATCTAGTCTAACAACATTTAAAGAGAAATTTTCACTATGTGAAATGCAAGATTTTGGCATTATGCATACTTTTTACACAGTAAAGCCCTAAAATCTGAAGAAAATTGGGAAATCAGATGTTTGAGTTCATTATTTTAGATAAGACCTTACTTTTTTTTCCAACATCAAGATAGGGTCTCAGTCTGTCACCCAGGCTCGAGTACAGTGGCATGGTCATACCTCACTGCAACCTCCAACTCCTGGGTAAAATAATGATTTCCACAAAATAGAGGATATACTATAAGGAGGAAAGTGCCAACAGGAAGCATACATGGGGGCTTCCAGGGTACTGGTCATGTCCTATTATAAGCTGAGGAGAGGGTATGCAAGTGGTTTTTAAGTTACACTGCATGTGCACTCTTAACATAGTGATATATATCTAACAGTGAAAAAGTTAGATACAGAGTAAACTTAAAAAGTTTTTACAGAGTTTAAATAATGGTGACTTGGGCAGACATCCATGTATCCACCCATCCCCTAAAAAAGTGTGAGAACAAAATAAAGGCATATTTAGATGTGCAAATTCCTACAATTTTTATTTTCATCCACCATTTTTCAGGAAGCTACTGAAGGATGTGCTGCCCAAAACAAGGGAGTAAACCAAGAGAGAAGTTACGGGGTTCAGGCAACAGGACTCCCACATAAGAGAAGGATAAAGGGTTATTCTGAGAATACCAGCAAATGGAACTGTCAGGACATAAGGAACCAGACTAGACATGAGTAGGAGAGTATAGAACTCTTGAACTTGGAGGAATGACTCAGAGGAAAAAATAAAGTAACCTATTATTACCTGATACATTTTACCATGTAAAAAAACTTTATCAAGAAGTATTTTATAGAAGTGTTTGAAGATATGAGAAAACTCATGTTAAAGACAAGGGCAATTACTCCAGAGGAAATAAAAACTATTAATAGTTCAAGTAAGAAAATCACAGTATCTGGCTCAGTAAGGAACAATTCAATAGTCATAATAAAGAATACACAGTAAGTGAATGCCACAAAAAAATTTTACTGGGAGGACAGAAAAACTTCAGTGAGAGTGACCAAAACTCACCCACCACGTTAAGTCAACAGATAGCCCTAAAATCAGTGAATCAAGAACAAACAGTAGATACTACATATTATTTAGAAATATAGGGATAAATGCTGGTACCGTGTTTCCCCGAAAATAAGACCTACCCATAAAATAAGCCCTAGCAGGATTTCTAATCATTTGTGCAATATAAGCCCTACCCCGAAAATAAGACCTAGCGATGGGCGTGGCTATGCAGCCTATCGGCACAACCCATGCGTTTCGCGGAGCGGTAAAGAAGACAAGCAGCCCTTCTCATCTGCCCCATCCTGACAGCTACTATCCCACAGGGGACCGGAAAGGTGCAGGCAGCCCCACCAACAAGGTCGGCTCCTCCTGTCAGGTCCCCACCATCCTGTGTGTGCTGCAAGCTGAGGCTTTGAGGGGAAAGTCTCCTCAGTGAAGTGAGGAGCAGGACGCTCCGCTTTAGGTATTGTGTGTCCCCAGGGGGAAGAAGGAAAGCTGTGGCTGCCATTTTACTCAGCACTGTGGGCGCCTCTCACCCCCGACAAACACCAGGGGATAGGGGAAAAGCTTCAGCAAGCAGTCTCTTACTGAGCCCAGA
The DNA here is from genome assembly GCA_008086735.1 of Cheirogaleus medius. Lineage (NCBI taxonomy): Eukaryota > Metazoa > Chordata > Mammalia > Primates > Cheirogaleidae > Cheirogaleus > Cheirogaleus medius. The sequence continues at coordinate 41,178,175 of VBSM01003143.1, forward strand.
GAGATTATTTCTGCTCCACTGTGCAGATTGGACCCTGCACTCCGAGCAGGTTACATGGATAAGAGCTGCTCATTTAATGAGAGCTCTATTGCTTGACATGAGAGATTCGGGCCAATGGTTCTAAGGAAATAGAGTCGCAAGAAATTCAGGATGGAATTCGGGGTTTGGAGAGTTATGATGATGTTCCAGAAGAAGATGACTTAACCATATTTGAATAAATGCAGATTGCTGTACCGTACTTAAAAAAAATAACACATCCCCTGAAAATAAGCCCTCGGGTATC
>VBSM01003143.1:41180188-41197584 GCA_008086735.1 Cheirogaleus medius
AAAAGGAGTAAAAAAAAAAAAAGTAAAATTGGAATGACTAGAGCATCTGTATTATTTTTCTTAGAAATCAAATTACTAGATCAAAAGCTTTATCAGATGCTCAGGTTTCTGCTACTGAAACAACATTACAAACCTCCTTTGCCCTACAGGTGCTCTTCATGCCAAGACACAGTAAAAGCATAGTGCCAGTCTTTTATCCAGTTTACACCAACTCTTACAGTGGAAATAATAAATGTTAAACTACACACTGTTGACAGAACAATCAAATTTTCTTGGCTAAAATTCACATCTATAAAACATGCCTCAAGGCCGGGCGCGGTGGCTCACGCCTGTAATCCTAGCACTCTGGGAGGCCGAGGCGGGCGGATAGCTCAAGGTCAGGAGTTCAAAACCAGCCTGATCAAGAGTGAGACCCCGTCTCTACTAAAAATAGAAAGAAATTAATTGGCCAACTAAAAACATATAGAAAAAAAATTAGCCGGGCATGGTGGCGCATGCCTGTAGTCCCAGCTACTCGGGAGGCTGAGGCAGAAGGATCGCTTGAGCCCGGGAATTTGAGGTTGCTGTGAGCTAGGCTGACGCCACGGCACTCACTCTAGCCTGGGCAACAGAGTAAGACTCTGTCTCCAAAAAAAAAAAAAATAAAACATGCCTCAAGAAAACTGACTCTGGTGGGAATGATGGCCACAACAGTAATGGTTTATCTGTGTGCTATATAGAAAAATTGAATATGGAATGACAGGGACATAATGGCATTTACCACAAAAAAATAGTTATGAAAATTTACTGGTATTTATATATTCCTGATTAAAATGCTTTCTATTCACAAATATGGACTCAAAAAAGATTTGTCTCCCTATGACACATATTGCCAAAGTATCCTAAAGAAGGAGGCCATCAGTTACAACTCCAATAAACATAATGTACAAGAATATCTTCTCCTCATCCTAGATAGAGAGGAAACAGGTATCCATTATTTGTTTTAATTAGCTTTTATTAGGGAACATATATTTTAAGTGTGTGAAAATATTCTGACCTTAGCATGAAAACAGCATAGAAAAGAGTCAAAATAAAACATAAGAAGCCAGGCATGGTGGCTCATAATCCTAGCAATTTAGGAGGACAAGGTGGGAGGATCGCTTGAGGCCAGGAGTTCAAGACTAGCTTGAGCAACATAGTGAGACCCTTGTCTCCACAAAAATTTTTTTAAAAAAATTAGTTGGGTGTGGCAGTGCACACCTGTAGTCCCAGCTACTCAGGAGGCTGAGGCAAGTGGATCACTTGAGCCCAGGAGTTTTGAGGTTGCTGTGAGCTATGATGACACCAGCCTACTACACTCCAGCCTGGGCAATGCAGCAAGACTCTATCATTTGTTAATACATAAATAAATGAATAAATGAAAGAATGAATGAATGTGATACAATCAGTTATGATGCCACAGGAAAATACCCATAAACTACACAAGCCTCTGATAATCCTGAAACCCTTACTTTCAGGAAAAAAATCTATAAATGTCTTTATGTGGAAAGGATAGCATTTACAGAACATTTACGGAATATAGACTTGGAAGAGTCCTGGTAATTTCTCTTTCTCTAAACTAAAAATTCTTCTTGCTCGAATTAAAGCCTCAATGAAGATAAGGAAAAGGCTAGTTATCATCCTGCACAGAATATTCCATGCATTTTAAACTGTCAGTCATTATAATACATATATACTAATTAGCCTAGATTCTCTTCCTTGAATATTCCATCCTAATATTTCATATGTTCCATGTTTTCTTCAAATATGAATAGTTTCCTTCAGGCTTACTTTCATTTAATTCATAAATTAGTCTGCTACAATTATAATTCATTCAGAAGAACATCAAAAATTTTCTCTTTATCAAAATCCTTCAATAATAAACCAATAAGTAAATATTTCATTTTCAAAAGTATATTTCTAATTAAAATTAACCATTTAAGGGGCCGGGCGCGGTGGCTCACGCCTGTAATCCTAGCATTCTGGGAGGCCGAGGCGGGCGGATAGCTCAAGGTCAGGAGTTCAAAACCAGCCTGATCAAGAGCAAGACCCCGTCTCTACTAAAAATAGAAAGAAATTAATTGGCCAAGTAAAAATATATAGAAAAAATTAGCCGGGCATGGTGGCGCATGCCTGTAGTCCCAGCTACTCGGGAGGCTGAGGCAGAAGGATCACTTGAGCCCAGGAGTTTGAGGTTGCTGTGAGCTAGGCTGACGCCACGGCACTCACTCTAGCCTGGGCAACAGAGTGAGACTCTGTCTCAAAAAAAAAAAAAAAATAAAATAAAATAAAATTAACCATTTACATTTAAAATGGCAAGTTGAGATGGTAAGGACTAGGAAATTAACTTCCAGATCTAACCCATTTATTTTACAGTCAAGAAACTGATATTCTGGCTGTGATGAGGAAAGGCACTGTATTAGGTGCTTTCACGTACATACTTATTCTCAGTTAATTAGAAAAAGAACTCTTTGAAGATTTTATAAGTCTCCATTTTACAAATGGGGAAATAAGCTTAAAGAGGTTACATAACTGACCCTAGGTCACACAACTGGTAAGTGGCAAAAGGATGTGATATTCCTGTGAGTGATATTAATGAATACTAATTTTTAAATCTAGTATTAACTTGAAAATGCAGAGCTCAAATGGTAAATTTAAGAATAACTCTTTCTGAAACTTTAATTTTCCCGTTTTACAAAATTGAAAGAAGATTCAAGGAAACCATTCCATGTGTTTTACTATTATTCTATTAAATATATGATGTTCCCCCACCCCCATTTTAATAACACCTAAATGGTTTATAAAGCCTAAAGCCAATTCTGGTAAATTAGGAGCAAGGTTAAACAGCACTGATCCAATCTCGGTCCCTCACCATCAACAAGTTTTTAAAGAAATATTTTATCATCCTGTGTAGCAGAGGGAAATTTATTGTTTTTATTTATTTCAATCTGATAACAAATAAGAAAGAATAGGAGAAGAGAAGTAAAAGTGTTTCAGCAGATAAATTGGTATGGTCTGGGAAAACTCAATGGATGGGGCCATTGATCCCTTCTCTAGCCCTGATTAAATTCTTGTCACTGCAAAAGAGAACTAGAGTTGAGAAAGGATAAAATATGTTCTGACCTAAAACAGGTGCTACCAATGTTTTAGGGATTATGGTCTCAGTGGTAATAAAGGAAAACTAATAAATCTGCACTACAAAAATTCAAATATTAGCAAGGAAAAAAATATATATCATAAAATAAGAAGATGAAAGACAAACTGGGGGGAAAAAAAGACAGATGAGCAATCCAACCAAAAAAACGTGTAAAGGATATGAACAGGCAATTTACAGAAAATAAACTACAGATACAAGTAAGTATGGTCAACTTAGCTCATGGTTAAAAAAATATAAATCAAAATAATAAGATTTTTAACTATTATACTATCATAAACAGGCACTCTCTGCCCCACTGCTGCAGAGAGTACAGATTAGAGATGGAAGGCAATTTAGCACTATCAAAAATTTTAAAGTACATTCTTTTTGGCCCACCAATTCACTTCCACAAACTTCCTCTTCAGAGAAACTCAAGTATATCAAGATTGATCAATAAACATACAAGATGTTCACAGCAGTACTACTTATAAAAGAAAACTGGGAAGTTTAACTTATAGCACATCCATCCTATGGAATATCTATCCATATGTACTGATATGGTGTTTTTTTTGTTTTTTGTTTTTGTGGAGACAGAGTCTCACTCTGTTGCCCTGGCTAGATTATAGTGGTGTCATCATAGCTCATTACAACCTCCAAATCCTGGGCTCAAGCAATCTTCCTGACTCAGCTTCCCAAGTGGCTGGGACTACAGGCATGCACCACCACGCCTGGCTAATTTTTTCTATTTTTAGTAGAGACGGGGTCTTGATCTTGCTCAGGCTGGTCTTGAACTCCTGACCTCAAGCAATCCTCCCACCTCAGCCTCCCAGAGTGCTAGGATTATGGGCATGAGCCACCTTACCCAGCTTTCTAACATATATTCCTATGTTAACATATAAAAATCCACACACTACAGAATATGCATACAGTGGAGTTACATGGGTTAGGTATGTAAGTCAGTATACAGGAGAAAAAGTAGTCTAAATAACCCTTGATGATTCTTTAAATAGGGGCCGAGCGCAATGGCTCATGCCTGTAATCCTACCACTCTGGGAGGCCAAGGCGGGAGGATCACTTAAGTTAAGGAGTTCGAGACCAGCCTGAGCAAGAGTAAGACCCCGTCTCTACTAAAAATAGAAAAATTAGTGGGCCTTGTGGTATGCGCCTGTAGTCCCACCCAGCTACTAGGGAGGCTGAAGCAGGAGGATCACTTGAGCCCAGAAGTTTGAGGTTGCTGTGAGCTAGGCTGATGCCATGGCACTCACTTCAGCCCAGGCAACAGAGTGAGACTCTGTCTCAAAAATAATAATAATAATAATAATAATAATACTAAATTAAACCTTGAGCTTACTCCAAATACCTGGTACTATGTTAAATCAAGGCACAAAAAAGATCTGCTAACCCAAAACACAGACCACAAGGAACAAAAAGGAGAGTGTAAGAAAGGTAGAACACCATTTCTCCTTTTCTTTATAGGATCCCAGTGACATTTTATTGCAATAGGACCACATTATATGAAGTTAAGCCCTGACTCCGGAACATAAAACCACTTCCACTTCTCATGATGCTGGCTCCTTCTCAAAACAGTCTGAAAGAGAGCTCTCTGGATATTTTGAAAATTCAACTTCTGTTGTTCTGAGAAAAATATATAAAATGACCTTCTGAATTCTCTGAAAAATTTTTTTTTTCAGACAGGGTCTCACTCTGTTGCCCAGGCTAGAGTGCTGTGTCGTCAGCCTAGCTCACAGCAACCTCAAACTCCTGGGCTCGAGCAATCCTCCTGCCTCAGCCTCCCCAGTAGCTGGGACTACAGACATGTGCCACTACGCCCAGCTAAATTTTTCTATATATTTTTAGTTGGCCAATTAATTTCTTTCTATTTTTAGTAGAGACGGGGTCTCGCTCTTGCTCACGCTGGTCTTAAACTCCTGACCTCAAGCAATCCTCCTGCCTCAGCCTCCCAGAGTGCTAGGATTACAGGCGTGAGCCACCACACCCATCCTAAATTCTCTGAAATTTTACAGAAGTCTACAGGGAAACGTTCAGAGCTAAATCTAAAATGAACATAACTTTTAATAAGATCTCCCTAATCTAGTCTTATTTTTTTAATCATTAAAGTTTTTATTTTGTTTAATAGTTCTTCTTTCTTGTATTTAAACTTTTGTGCCTATTTGGTTTAGTACACTTATACCTTTTATAAAAGCCAGTAACTACTTAGTTGAAGGAAAAAAGAGAAATTACTCGCTAAGTTTGTTGCCAAGTTCTTGAAGAGCTTGCTCTTGTTCATGATATATTTTTTTCAACTGCTGATTTTCATCCTGGAGGTTAAGGAACTCCTTCAGAACAATAAAAGACAGAAAATGTAATTTAAAAGAAATAAAAAAGAAACTCCACATTGTATAATATATATACCATTAATTAGGAACAAATATATTAATACTTTAGCTTTTTATAAGAAACAGAACTATGTGTCTAAAAGCTCTTTCCTAGCTGCTCTATGTATTAGCTGCTTTCCATTCACTTAATCTCCTTACTGATATTTTTTAAGATGCTAGTATATCCTGTTTCCTTGGTATAAATGTAAATTAAGATTTATCTTTTTAAATAAGTTAACAGTCATCAAGATATAATTTTTAAAGTTTTACCACTATTTACTTTTTTAAGACTAATGATTTGTTGGGTCTCATTTCTAAGATGAGATAAGGCATCTTTCTCCTTTTGAAGATCTTCCTGCAAAGTCTGCCTCCATTCCTTCTCAATCTTCAAATCAGTTTCCAGTTGTACCCTTGAATGACAAATAATACACAGGAGCTCAGTGCTATTTCTCACATGACAGCTGTATGTGTTCTTTAACAAGAGCATCTTTTGTGGTTGATTACTTTGGCCTTTGTAATACATTTCTTCAGACATTTTCTTTCATAAATACTTTTTGGTAAACAAGTTCAGCAGCACAGTGATTATCAATCACAAAGTATCAATTCATTTGCCAGCCACAAAAAATCCTTGCTAAGTAATTTACATCATTTATTAATTCTATGTACACAAATGTTGTATAGGCACAGAAAATATTATGGAAAGGCACACGCCATACTATTAAAACTGGTTACATCTTAGGAATGGAACTAAGGGGAAGAATGTGGGGTTGTAATTATTTAGATTTCTATGCCATGTGAAAATTTTTACAACCTAATGAAAAAGATTATTCTGACATGAGAATTATAGCAATTGCTAAATCAAATTTAACATCAGTAACAGAAAGTCGGCCTTGGTACAAAGTACTAATTTGCAGGTTACTGCTGGAAGCTGACCAATTAATTACAGGAGAGATCTAAGACCAAGTAGACACTGGGGAAAAGTCCACACTGCCTGGAAATTCCAGTTCTCATCTGAAAGCACTCCTACATTATTCTATTAACAGGTGTTAGCTGGCAAAACAAAAGTAGTTCAATTTCTACATTCTAGGTTGACCAAAAACAACAAAAAAACATTGCCATAATTATTGCTCATAAATAGGTATAACAAGTGAGGTGTATATATACTAATACTACTATAGTTCCTAATACTTTACATTTTAATTGCAATATTGTATCTTATAATACTGAGCATATCACAGTATTCAGAGTATTACATTATTTCAATATTTTTGTGTTAATATTTTGATTACTTTTTGTTTCCTCATAGTTAGCATTTCGAACTACAACCACATATTTTCCAGGGAAATAAATTTTAGATTGTATAATTCAGGTCAAAGAGATGAGATACCTGAGAATGGAATTTACAAATTGTTGATAAATACTATTTTACTACAAATTTAAAAGGAATACAGAGGGATGGGTACAGCAGGTCCTTGAATATTGCTGTTTCATTAAACTTTGTTTCATTATAATGTTGATGAGAAAAACAATGGATGCCTGGCCAGGGCCACTGTCTGTGTGGAATTTGCACATTCTCCCTATGTGTGCATGGGTTTCTCTGTGTACTCCGGATTGTTCCCACATCCCAAAGACGTGCAGATTCAGGTCAGTGGCATATCTACCTGGTCCTCATCTGAGTGAGCATGGGTGTGTGTGTGAGTGCCCCCTGTGATAGGATGGCATCCTGTCCAGGGCTGGTTCCCATCTGGCACCCTGAGCTGCCAGGATACGCTCCAGCCACCCACAACCCTGAACTGAAGTAACTGGGCAAATAATTCACTTACTTGTTTTTATGAATCTTTCTTAAATGTATGTATAGCTCACATTTATTTCAATATTTAATATTAGAAGTGTTTTGGTCTTTATTTAGAAGTTCAGTGATGTTTTTATGACCAGAAATATGCCATAGAAATTTAACTCTTGTTTATATCAATTAGCCTATGGTAAAACTGGTTTCATTATATGTCATTTTGCTTAAAGTCATAGTTTCCAAGAACCTATCAACAACATTAAGTAAGGACTTACTGTATATGTTATAAACACTGAAATAACCAAAGTACAAATACCCTGTTTAGTGGCTTCATCATCCAGAATCAGAAAAAACTGAGAGAAAAAGGAAAAATTTTGTTTTTAAGTTATTTAAATATAGTGTCAAAATACATGTTGAATAACAAAGGCAGAAACCATAAAGGAAAAAAAGAGAAGATACACTTACATAAAAAATTAAAATGTCTAAATAAAAAAACACTATGAACAGAATTTTTTTTTTTTTTGAGACAGAGTCTCACTTCTGTTGCCTGGAGCTAGAGTGCCATGGCGTCAGCCTAGCTCATAGCAACCTCAAACTCCTGGGCTCAAGTGATCCTCCTGCCTCAGCCTCCCAAGTAGCTGGGACTACAGGCATGCGCCACCATGCCCGGCTAATTTTTTTATATATATATTTTTAGTTAGCCAATTAATTTCTTTCTATTTATAGTAGAGATGGGGTCTTGCTCTTGCTCAGGCAGGTCTTGAACTCCTGACCCTGAGCAATCCACCCACCTCGGCCTCCCAGAGTGCTAGGATTACAGGTGTGAGCCACCACGCCCGGCCAGAATTTTTTTTTTTTGAGACAGAGTCTCACTCTGTTGTCCGGGCTAGAGTGCCATGGCATCAGCTTAGCTCACGGCAACCTCAAACTCCTGGGCTCAAGCAATCCTACTGCCTCAGCCTCCCGAGTAGCTGGGACTACAGGCACGCGCCACCATGCCCAGCTAATTTTTTCTATGTATTTTTAGTTGGCCAATTAATTTCTTTCTATTTTTAGTAGAGACGGGGGTCTCACTCTTGCTCAGGCTGGTCTCGAACTCCTGACCTTGAGCAATCCACCTGCCTCGGCCTCCCAGAGTGCTAGGATTACAGGCGTGAGCAGAATTTTTAAATAAACAATAAGCCTTAATCCCAGCACTTTGGGAGGCCAAGACAGGAGGATCACTTCAGGCCAGGAGTTTAGGACCAGCCTGGGCAAAACGATACCCTGTCATTACAAAAAAATTTTTAAAAATTAGCCAGGTATGGTTAGCACACGCCTGTAATCCCAGCTACTCAGGAGGCTGAGGTGGGAGAATTTCTTGAGCCCAGGAGTTTGAGGCTGCAGTGAGCTGTAATGATGCGATTGCATTCAGCCTGGGCAACAGAGTGAGACCCTGTCTCAAAAATAAACAAATGAATAAAATAAAATAAACAATAAACTTAGAAAACACTTTCACTAATGTGAAAGACCTAGACTAAACATATAAAGAGCTCTTACAAATAAATACTAAAAGGATGATCACCCCAAAGAAAAGAAATAGGTTATATCAAACTAGCAATTTGCACACACAAAAAATACAAAAGACTATCGCTAGTAATCAAAGATACACAAAACCAAACAATAAGGCAGAATTTTTCAGGCTAAAGAATTCCTTTAGGTTAACTCTGATGTAATGATGGCATAGACCTATATTAATGGATATAATACAATGTCCATGACATAGTAAATAAAATAAATAAGATACTAAAGGGTATCCAGCATGATACTTTTTAAAAAATTTTTAATTGTTTTAAGACTAGTCAAGTGTAGTAGTGAGAAGCATGATACTATTTCTAAAAACATGAAAAATACTGATGTATACCAAAAAAACTATCAGGATATTCTTCAAATTGTTTCAAAATGGTTCTGTCTCTAGTTTTTATTTTCTTCACACTTTTGCATATTTTCTTAGGTTTTGGCCAAGAACATGTAATTTTTTCATAATCAGAAACCAATAGTTATTTCCATTTTAGGAGAAAAAAATGGAATTTGTTTTTCTCTTACAAAGTACCAACTGCCCATATCCACATATACGACTCCAATTTTTCTGAACCATCAGGGATTCCTCTGGTTGCTAAATTGTTAACATGTTCATGCTCTACCAAAATGACACCTGAGAGACAAGATTACTTTTATAGTTTCACCAAGGACAAACATCTTCTCTTAGCAGCTGCACCAAAGTCCTATTGAGTAGTTCAGCCCTACAGAGAAGGGGGACATCCCTGTAGCATTGTTTGGGTCGCCCTTTGGGCAGGGATCAAATAGTGGCATCACTGCAGAATAAGTTACATCATTGCAGAATATCAGATTTGTCTTACCTACACTTTTGTCAATCACTAGAAAGGTGATTCAGTAACAGAGTATCAGGGTTTCAAGATTGTATTCTACGGACTGGCAAAGTGTCCCAGTCTTGCTTTTCATGTGTTTCATTCGGCAGGGCACAGAAACTTACACAACAAGGCACCGCTGATAAACTTGATGACTTAAATACTCCTTGTGACTTCTGTTGCCAAAGGAAGCCCTGAAAGTGTTGGCTACTCTTTTAGGAAAGTGGTTAAGAGAAAATTTTCATTTGCTGAATGTTTTTGGTTTTGGGGGTCAGGTTTTAGTTTTGTAATTTTTACAATGTACAAATGATGCAAGTTTTCAACCACAGCAATATTCCCTGGCCCAAAGCCAGGGAATTCTATATACCAGTTTTTCAAGATATTTTTGTGGTAAATTTAAAAGGAACTTAGAATTCTGGCTCTGCACAAAATGGAGTAAACACATTATTCCCTCTCTCCAACTAAGTACAGTTAAAAACCCTGGACATGGCCGGGCGCGGTGGCTCACGCCTGTAATCCTAGCTCTCTGGGAGGCCGAGGTGGGCGGATCGTTTGAGCTCAGGAGTTCGAAACCAGCCTGAGCAAGAGCGAGACCCCATCTCTACTAAAAAATAGAAAGAAATTAATTGGCCAACTAAAATATAGAAAAAAATGAGCCGGGCATGGTGGCGCATGCCTGTAGTCCCAGCTACTCGGGAGGCTGAGGCAGAAGGATCGCCTGAGCCCAGGAGTTTGAGGTTGCTGTGAGCGAGGCTGATGCCACGGCACTCTAGCCGGGGCAACAGAGTGAGACTCTGTCTCAAAAAAAAAAAAAAATAAAACCCTGGACATTATATATATGTTAAAAAAAAATTAAGAAGACTCTGAAAGGCAGAGAGAAGAAAGAGGATCAGCAAGGAACACCGGAAATCAAGGAACAATACAGTGGTAAGTTACCTGAGATTTCTTTTTGTCTCCTATATAACTCAGATTAGGTACTGCAGAAGCCCTCAACCTATAAACACTAATGGGCAAAGACCAAAACGCCTCAAGAAGAACCTGCTCTCTTGCCAAAGGGCTGAGAAAGAGACAGCCTAGCAAGATAGAAAACTTTTTGACAATAAACATCTTATTCCAGCAAAACACCAGAGAAAAAACACATGTACTCCCCCCACCCCAAACCTCTATCAGCAAGAGCTGAGTGGGGAACCTAGATTTCCACCCTGACCTGGCAATAATGAGGTTTCCCCCCACTGCCCCCCCATGCCCTGCTGTGGTATGATAAGAGAATGCCAAGTGGGGAGCTTGGACTTTCACCACTGCCCAACAGTAATAAGGTGTCTGTTATGGTTTGAATGTTTGTCCCTTTCAAAACTCATGTTGAGGGATAATCCTAGCACTTTGGGAGGCTGAAGTGGGAGGATCACTTGAGGCCAGAAGTTCGAGACCAGCCTGAGCAACACACAAAGACCCTGTCTCTACAAAAAATAAAAAAAATTAGCCAGGCATCATGGCATGTGCCTGTTGTCCCAGCTACTTGGTAGGCTGAGGTGGGAGGATCATTTGAGCCCAGGAGCTTGAGGTTGCAGGGAGCTATGATGATGCCACTGCACTCTACCTGGGGCAACAGTGAGACTCTGTCTCCAAAAAATAAATTAATTAATAAATAATAACAACAACAAAAATCTATACAAAGAAATATACTCAAAAACACTACAGATAAATCAAAATGGAATTCTAAATAATATTCATATAACCCAAGGGAAGGCAGGAAAAATAAAAGAGGAATAAAAAGCAGGAAAAACAAATAATAAAATGGTAGATTAAGCTTTTATATATCAATAATTACACTAAATGTAAATGAACTAAATAACCATGAAAAGACGGAGTTGGCAGAATTCATTTAAAAAATATATGAACTATATGCAGTCTATAAGAAACTTCAAAAATGATAAAGGTAGGCTGAAAATAAAAAGATGAAAAAATGCAAACAATAATCAACAGAAAGCAGGAGTGGCTATATTAATATTAGGAAAAGCAGACTTCAGAGCAAAGAAAATTACCAGACCCAAAGAAGTACATTATATAATGACAAAAGGTCAATTTACCAAGAACACGGATTAGCAATCCTAAATATGTAGGCACTAGACCAGGGGTCCTCAAACTTTTTAAACAGGGGGCCAGTTCACTGTCCCTCAGACCGTTGGAGGGCCGGACTATAGTTTAAAAAAAAACTATGAACAAATTCCTATGCACACTTCACATATCTTATTTTGAAGTAAAAAAACAAACGGGCAAAAACACCCACATGTGGCCCGTGGGCCGTAGTTTGAGGACACCTGCACTAGACAATAGGGCTTCAGAATATAAGAAGCAAAAACTAACAAATCTGAAAGGAGAAATACACAAATCCACAATTACATTTGGATATTTCAAGAAATCCTCCCTCAATAATTGAACTACTGGACAAAAAATCAGCAAAGATAGAGAAGAACTTAATACTTCAACCAACAGATCTAAAGGCAGCTTAGCAACTTATACATCATACATGGAATGTGGTCTTCTTTAATGATCTGTTAACATAATACATAACCCTCTATTTTCTTTTAATAACAGAAGTGTCACATGTTAAGTGGGGAAAAAAACCCTGATGTTTACAAAGTAAAAACTAAAATGCCCCTATCAACCTGCCATCACTCCCCTGAGATGACCACTCCCAGAATGTGTATTCTTTGAAATCTTTTCTACATATATATAAACATATATATACTACACAGTTTTCTTTAATTTTATAAAACATGAGATATTTGGCATACTACCTGCAACTTGCTTTTTTCAACACAATGACATATACTAACATCCTTCCTAATTGGTCATACATAGATCATATGAAGTATTAATAAAAATGTTCTCAGAAAACAGCATGTTCTTTGATAATGTAAGTTCCTTGCAGTTATAAAAGCCTATTAAACTCAGTACCTAAAAATATAATGGCCACCAGATTAATGTTAAACAACAGAAAAAAACTCTCCTAGAGCAAGAATATAGCAAGACAGATTGAAAGTGCTCTGTAAACAATAAAGGGCATAAAAACATAAGTAGTATCACAATTATATTTTCTAATTTGTTTGTTAAAGTGAACACTATAACCTAGCTGGCATCATTAGATAAATAAAAATATTAGTATTCTACCATTAGATGCAAAAAAAAATGGGAGAGCTCATTATGTTAATACAAATATTTGTTTCCAAGAGTAAAATACTCACAGCTGTTTCTCCTTTTGGGAAATTTGTTTCTGTAGACTGTCGGATTTACTCAGACATTCCTGTAGATATTTCTCGTCCTCATCTTCAGCTTCCATTTGCGCCTTCTCTGTTTGCTGCAATCTGGTGTAATTCAAATCAACTTTGGGTAAAACTGAGGCTAGAACTAGGGTGTAAAAGGGTGAAGAAGACAAATAAAAGAAAAATGGGGAAATAGAAACATTTCTAAATGAAAACAAAGTTTGGGAGAAAACTCACAAACTCAAACGTGAAAGAGCCACACAATGTCTAGAAATTGTTTTGTGGGTTTTTTTCAACATAACATATAATATGCCCAGAATACTATCTTCAAATTTGTTTTATTTCTTGTTCATAATTAACAATGCAAAGCAATACAGCCTTTACCACTTATGTAGAGCATAATGAATCAAATTTCAAAGTATAATAGGTATATCACTGCCTTTTTGGAAAACCATGGAAAGCATAGTACTTATGTCTACACTAGGTGAAGAAGCCTTATGCTAGGATGTGTATGCCAGGAATCAAGTGTGCTACAAGGCCAAGAGCAAAGATCTGCAATTACTTCAAATGATAATCGAGTTCTTCCTATAGAGTCTTTACTGAATTATACCAAAGCTCTATGTGTGTGTGTGTGTGTGTGTGTGTGTGCAAGTACATATATTTTTTTTAAGATTCAAAAAGAACTTAGTGCTAGTTGGCATCATTCTCTAGAGATCATTTTGGTTCCTCACCATTGAATTAAAAAATAGTTCAAATGTGATTTTCATTTTTCCTATTTTCATTTGTAAGTCATTGCTTTTCCCTGTGCTTAGCTCCACTCCCTGCCTCCCTTTGGCCATCTAGGACTTCTTAGATTTAACCTCAATATTTTTATAAGAAAATATCTCCCAAGATTCAAGGGTCATTAACTCCTTGTAGGGAATTACAAGAGAAATTTCTGTCCAACTAACCAAAAAAACCTGCCTCTTCCTTTCTTTCTTAAAACCGTATCAATTAGGCAACCCTTACATATTTCAGGAATATAAGTGCTGCTTCCAAGGAAAGGAGAGTAACATTTAAGTTATCTCTAAATCTAAATTAAAATATTAAGGTGGCAGGGGTGGACCCAAGCTTTTCTTTAAGGTTACAGAAAGTAAAATAAAAGTCAGAGTGAGGTAGGCCTTGAAGTTGTGCTATCACAGAAGAGTGTTAGGGAAAACTGGAAAATTGAGATGCTAAAGCACAGGATCATGTCCAGTCTGGTTTACAAACTATTTTAAAGCATATTAAAAAATCAGTAAGGGAGCCATCAGGCAAGGAGTGGGCCAATGGGAAAAAATATCTGTGCCAACATATGGTGAAACCAAAAGTTAACTTATTTTAAAACAATTTTTATATTTTCCATCAAAAAGTAGCTAAAAAGATAAAACTACATTTGAAAATCCTGACCCCCAAAGGGCCAACACTCAAATCAGCCTTTGTGCACAAGGTTTGAGGAATGTATTTTTGTAAATCCAAGTGCACCCACTCTGTCTTATGGCAGTGTATATTACCATAGCAGCTGACCAAAAATGTACAGGGCTCCTAATACCCTTTTTAGAATACTTCATAGGATAAATTATTTTCTATTTAATATATTATAAAATTGTTGATTCTCTTTTAGTCTGTTTAAATACAAGTTGTTTTCAGAAAGATATATCTTTGACCAGCTTGTACTGGTCCTGAGTGTCACTGCTGGCACATTTCACCAATGACATTGCAATTGTCCTAGTTTGAGTTAACAAATCGTTGTCACTTCAAAATGGAATGGACAGAAATCAAAGACAGAAAAAGGTAATAAAGATGTCCAAAATGTAGAAATGGGGATAAAGAAAACAGAAAAGAAAAAAGAAGAAAGAGGATGTCAATAAAAGAATATTCATGTCAATAAAGCATTAATAGTTATGTTTTTCATAAGTAGATTCAAAGAAAGCAATGATTAGACATATGTTGACACCAACATGACAGCGCAATGGAAATACATTACATTTTCCAACAATAAAAGTGAAAAATGCCAATATAAAACAATTCAATTTAAACAAAATTATATCTTTGGTCGGGTTGAGGGTTCTAGCTCAAAAAAACAAAACTAAAGCACCAATTCAGAATGCTTGATTTTAGATAAAGAGATGGTGAATGGCAAAGAATATGGCAATCAATATGCATGGAAATCAATCATGGATAATCCCACCATGGATTTTGTTTCCTTTTAATTTTTTTGAGGTTTTTGTTTGTGTATTTGTTTTATGTAATAGATTGAACCACATGAAATTGCTGATATTAGGCCTTTAAAAAAAAATCGACAAAATGGCAACTTCAGATGAATCAGCCTAATATAAAGCAACTTGATTCCATGCAACAACCAAAACAAAAAGGCAAAATCCTGCTGGGCTTAAACAAAAAACATGTCCTAATCTGTATCTTCCTAATGGATTTTTTTGTGGCAGATGTCAGAGTTGAATAAAAAAAAGAGGGGGAAAGAAAATAAAAAAGGAAACTAAGACTGGAAATGCTGTACCTTTGTTCCAGTTGCCTCATGGCTGCAGTAATTTTATTGGTTTTTTCTTCTAGTCGGGCAATTATTTCATTTTTTTCTTTCAAGCCATCTTCAGAACCCTATTTATAAAAACAAAGGTATAGTGGTTTTTAGTTTTTATTTTTATTTTTTTTTATTTCAGCATATTATGGGGGTACAAATATTACGGTTATGTATATTGCCCATGCCCCCCTCCCCCCGATTTTTTTTTTTTTGACAGGGTGTAGTTCAGGCTGTTTTCAAACTCCTGGGCTCAAGTGATCCTCCTGTTTCAGCCTCCCGAGTATCGTTTTGATTTTTAAACATGAATAAGTTTCTTATACCATTTTGTTATGGGATTATTACATTGAAATAAGCAGAGTTATAATTTTTACATTAAAATAATTCTATGATATAAAATAGTTCTATGAGTCTTCATTTAAAGTGAAGTAAAAATAGAATTCTTTAAAATATAATAAAGAAAAAAACTCTCAGCTTTCAATGTTTTTGGAAGACAACAGAAAAAATTCTTATAAAATATGCCATTTTTCAAATTAATTAAAGGACTTTCGTAAAGAACTTTTGGCAACAAGCCTACTTAATAGCAATGTGACTTTATTAGAAAATTTACAACAATCATAATAGTAAAGTATTTTAATCAAAATTAAATCTTTCTTAGGACTATACTATAAAAAGAAGTTCATAAAAATGTCTCACATATTTAGGTTGAGAGTTTTCTCTAAAGATCTAATCTTCATACTGTTAATCTTTCAGCATTAAGAAACAAATTCAGACAGGTGATTTTTTTTGTTTGCTCTTTGATACCTTTTTCATTACATTTTTTAAGCTTCCATTTAGAAAAAAAGACACTGGCTTTGATAACCAATATGGCGCAGTTAAAACAGGCTTATCTCTTAATAACCAAACCCTTCCTACAAATATTCATTTTCAATTTATATAAAATGGAATTGCAAGAATTTAAGAACATTTCTTACCTGCAACTTTTGATACATCTCTATGTTAATTGCTTTAACTTCCTCTAGTTGTTGTCGAAGGCCTATCAGAGTATCTTGTTTCTCATGGATATCTTTCTCCAACAACTTCATGGCAAGTTCGATCTCATGTTTCATACTCACTTGTACTGCTAGCTCATTCTCCACATCCTGCAATTTCAACATATCCTCAATTCACATGCCACTTCAGGATGTCAAAATCAGATACCACAACAGTTAATAAGATCAAGAAAGATTTTCCATTCACTATATAGACTACAACTTTTTTTTTTTTTTTTTGAGACAGAGTCTCACTTGGTTGCCCGGGCTAGAGTGCCATGGCGTCAGCCTAGCTCACAGCAACCTCAAACTCCTGGGCTCAAGTGATCCTCCTGCCTCAGCCTCCCAGGTAGCTGGGACTACAGGCATGCGCCAACATGCTCGGCTAATATTTTCTATATATATTTTTTAGTTGGCCAATTAATTTCTTTCTATTTTTAGTAGAGACGGGGTCTCACTCTTGCTCAGGCTGGTTTCGAACTCCTGACCTTGAGCGATCCACCTGCCTTGGCCTCCTAGAGTGCTAGGATTACAGGCGTGAGCCACCGCGCCCGGCCTAGACTACAACTTTTAAGTCTACTAAAGGGAATCTACCAGGCCCTATAACAACATAATACTTTAAAATGAGTCTCTCTGAACCTATTCTGGTTTGGGGGGTTGCCTGATAGAAAAATAAAATAAAATAAAGCAGTTAAGGCCAAAAATAACTCAAACAGTTTTAATTTCTTTTCTTAAAGAATTTTTATAAGAAGGATTAAGAAATTTCTTTCTTTTTAAAAATGTATTTATTTATTTTAAGAAATTTCTTTTTTTTTTTTTTTT
>VBSM01003143.1:41230744-41241264 GCA_008086735.1 Cheirogaleus medius
GCACTCTGGAAGGCTGAGGCGGGAGGATTGTTTGAGCTCAGGAGTTCGAGACCACCCTGAGCAAGAGCAAGACTTAGTCTCTAAAAAAATGAAGAAAAAAAAAGAAAATATAAACTGTGTTTTTTCTTCTGTTCCCTTCATTTTAGAAACACTACACAGAAATGAAAATCTAAAAGAAAAATAACTAAAATGAAATAATCAATGCCAGACCAGATTTAACATTTAACCAATGTTAAATCATATTGAGTTCATACTCAAATTGAAGTAATGCTTTTGGTAGACAGTATTTACCTGCTATACAGGGCACAGTTGCCCATTTGTGAACAATATTTACACGTTTTCTCTTCCTCAATTATTTGTGGCAAAGAAGCAAGCTGTGTTTTCTCTCCGGAAGCAGATTTGCTAATACGGTGAAACAAAAAGAATGCCATCTGGTTTCTTAGCTTTAATAATTCTATGGAAAAAAAAAAAAAGGGTATATTTTTTAAGAAATAAAATTTATCATATATCTTTTTTTACCTATGTAATATCATATATCTTTTTCATTATATTGGTAAAACTTTCAAATTTAAGAAAATTTTAAAAAGTAGAGAACAACATTCATATCTCCCACTATATTAGAATAACTACTATTAACATATTGGTATATTTTCTTTGAGTTTTTGTTCCCTTGGTAAGTTCTTTAAACTACATATCTAATAACTAGTAAGTATTGCAAAGGTGGTGTTTTATTAGCTGAATGCTGAGGATAAACAGAGCTAACTAGAACAGCTCTAATGTAAGACAGGAAGTTAAAAACAAACTTTTGTATAATAACATTTTCAAAGGTACTAACCTTTTAAAATGTTTTCAACTATAGAGCTTGACATTTTATAATGAGTATATTATAAAAATTCATTTAAAAAATACAACTGAAAATTACAACCTGTATTACACCTAGCAAGTGCAGTGGGCAAACTGCCAAATATAAATACGTATCACCAAAAGCTGAAGAGGGGTGGTGGGCAGAGAAGTACAATTGAGAGAAAACAGCTCAACCTCTTTTGTCTAGATGGTTGGCAGGCACAGGGTACATCTGACCAGTCTTGAGGTAGAGAAGCCAGCCAGCCTCTGGATCAGCTCTTCTCTCTTGGCTTAGCAGGGTGTATAGAACAACCTGCACAAACAACAAACATTTTCTCAAACAAAACCATAACTTTCTGTATTTCCCTACGTTGTCTTGCAGCGAACACATACTGTAATTTTAAAATCAAAAGATCAGTGATGCTACTTCCATTGTGAAAACATGAACTAAATTGGTAAAGTAACACAACAAATTTGATGTCATTTAATTTCCACAAAACATAGTTCATGCTTTTCAGTTTTATTTAAGACAATGAAGAAAAATAGAGAATTTTTCTTAGATAGTATATATTTAGATTGCCAATAAATTAAAAAAGGAAATTAATCAAGCTATGTTTTACATTTTGAAGTTAACAGTCTTTAGACACTATTTTCCCTATTAAATGAACACTAAAATGCATAAATGTCATAGTTACTGTGACAAATAAGACTAACTCTACAGTTTGTCTTTTGAGAGCATGAGATGTCATTAACTGCCTTACATTTAATGGTGTTCTTCAGAGAAATCATCTAAAGCAAGTTAAAAATAGTCCTTTTAGGCCAGGCGTGGTGGTTCACGCCTGTAATCCTAGCACTCTGGGAGGCCGAGGTGGGCGGATCACTCAAGGTCAGGAGTTCGAAACCAGCCTGAGCCAGAGCGAGACCCTATCTCTACTAAAAATAGAAAGAAATTAATTGGCCAACTAAAAATATATAGAAAAAATTAGCCAGGCATGGTGGCACATGCCTGTAGTCCCAGCTACTCGGGAGGCTGAGGCAGAAGGATCAGTTGAGCCCAGGAGTTTGAGGTTGCTGTGAGCTAGGCTGACGCCACGGCACTCCAGCCCAGGGAACAGAGTGAGACTGTCTCAAAAAAAAAAAAAAAATAGTCCCTTTAGTACATTAAAAAGCTTTAGTGGCAAAAGCATGTCATTTAGTTGGAGTCATATACAACCTAAAGATGAGCTAATTTGTTTTCTAATAGAGCTCCAAGATTCAAATATTAATAATTTAAGAAGGCCCAGTCCTTAAATCATAAAATTCTAAAATAACAAGTCTAATTATAATTAGAACCTGTTTTCTAAACTATATTTAAAATATGATTAATTTATAGAAGATACAAAGTATTATTTGTTACAAAAATAATTATATCTATAAATTCATCATTAAGTGTCCACGGCAGGTTTACAAAAATCAAAAAAGTTTTGCTCTTTTGTTCCTCTCAAAAATAATGGTGTTTGTGCAATCAGTGAATGCAACAGAAATAAAGAAGAAATCTCAATATGCAAATGTTGCAAAGAAAATAAATACCACATGTTTCAATGTTCAAAGACATTTATAGAAATATTTATAACCTCAAATGTCAACAAAATAAAATGTGGAAACATTTAGTCCTTACAAAATAATCATGTCAGAGTTTGTTATTTTAGTTTGATCTCCTAAATTCAACTATATATAAGATTTTATGAATGGCTACTGCTTTAACTTTTGAGTGTATGAAACATGTTTTTGGGAGGTCTTCTTACAAGTACTCTACTTGTGGTCCCTAAATAACACAGTTACCAAATAAAACTTTTTAAAATTAAAGTCAACTTATAAATAACAGGATAGAGCCTTGGGGCTATGGACAAGGGAGGGAGTCATCCAAAACTAATGGTCCTTCCATGTTACATTTTCCCTCCATGGCAAATGAGACAGAAGGAAAGGTATACAGCACTCTGCTTTTGAAACTTAATAAAACAGGTAAATACCTGACATGAATTGAATTCTATAATATTATTGCAATTCAACTATATCACAAGTTAAATAGATTTTTGTAAACTGGTTTGGAGATCTCAGTTCCATATAATATTTTTCCTTTGGAAAATGTGTTCCAAATGCCAAATTACTGAATTACAAATTAACTTCTGAAACAAATCCATTTATAAAATAAAGGTCTTTCTTAACTACAGTTACTTAGTTTGAGTGACTGATTGACTAACACATTGTCTTCACCCTGTGGCCCAGGCTGGAGTACAGTGATGCAATCATAGCTCACTGCAACCTCGAATTCCTGGGCTTAAGAGATCCTCCTGCCTCAACCTTCTGAGTAGCAGGGAATACAGACATATACCATGATGCCCAGCTAATTTTCTTTCCTTTTTTTTTTTTTTTTCTACAGAGTCTTGCTATGTTGCTCAGGCTGGTCTCAAACTCCTGGGCTCAATTGATCCTCCCACCTCAACCTCCTAAAGTGGTAGGATTACAGGTATAAGCCACCACATCTAGCCTCTAAAGCTAGTTTATAAAGTAAGCTTTTTTAAAAAAAGCTTTCTTAAACCTTTTTTTTAATTACCACAGTAAAACAGTCAAATCTTTTAAGAGAGGAACCTTACTTCTTTCCTTATCCTCATCATTTATATAACTCAGAAATGAACTACCATAATTTTTCAATGTTGTCTTGTTTCTTGCACAATAAATATGCAATATAAACTCTAACATTTTTGTTTGAGCCTTGCTCTAGCACATTTCCTCATTTTCTTAATACAAGAATTACTATTTTATTCTTGAAAGTTAGTTTTTCTTGTAGCTTGTCTTTTGAAATAAAACTTCCAAAGAAGATTAAATACAGTAATATTCTTTGCCTCAAAGGCAGAGAAAATTAGACCAGCAACCTAAATGAAAATGGGTCCTTGGTCAGGCGAGGTGGCTCAGGCCTGTAATCCTAGCACTTTGGGAGGCCAAGGTGGGAGGATTGCTTGAGCTCAGGAGTTCAAGACCAGCCCAAGCAAGAGTAAGACCCTCATCTCTACTAAAAATAGAAAAATTAGCCAGGCATTGTGGCGCATGCCTGTAGTCCTAGCTACTAAGGAGGCTGAGGCAGAAGGTTCACTTGAGCCCAGGAGTTTGAGGTTGCCGTGAGCTAGCCTGGCAACACAGCACCCTACTCAGGGCAACAGAGTAAGACCCTGTCTCAAAAAAAAGAAAAAAAAAGTCCTTGAATGTAGACCACTTTAGATGCTGAAATGTTTTTATATTTCTCTCCTGCTTCACATTCTAAAGTGAATTCATTAAAATTTGTTATTTCAAAAAAATCAAGTAAAAAATTTTTAGTCTTATACACACATTTCTTCAAATCTTGACTTCAAAAACAGCCTTTCTTCTATCCTGGCATGTTCTTCTTTCCTCGAGAAGACTTTAATCTAGGCAAGTCTTTAGTTTGTAATTTCAGCCATTTCTGTATTACCAAAGGGAAAAGTTCAAGTTCTTTTATAATAATAGGAGAAACCTATGTTTTGCTCCCCTTTCAACATCCATGTAAAGCTCAAAAACAGGTGGAACAGGCCGGGCACGGTGGCTCACGCCTGTAATCCTAGCACTCTGGGAGGCTGAGGTGGGAGGATCGTTTGAGCTCAGGAGTTCGAAACCAGCCTGAGCAAGAGTGAGACCTCATCTCTACTAAAAATAGAAAGAAATTAATTGGCCAACTAAAAATATATAGAAAAAATTAGCCAGGCATGGTGGCACATGCCTGTAGTCCCAGCTACTCGGGAGGCTGAGACAGAAGGATCGCACGAGCCCAGGAGTTTGAGGTTATTATGAGCTAGGCTGACCCCACGGAACTCTAGCCTGGGTAACAGAGTGAGACTCTGTCTCAAAAAAAATCAAAACAAAAAAAACAGCTCCGTGGTAAATTAGGTTTGGGAAACACTAGATTAAACATAGCTAACACAAATCATTTTACTTTAAATTTTTCAGAACTCCAATTATCCTGGGCTCGGTGGCTCAAGCTGGTTATCCTAGTACTTTGGGAGGCTAAGGTAGGAGGATCACTAGAGGCCAGGAGTTCAAGACCAGCCTGAGCACCATATTATAGCAAGACCCCATCTCTAAAAAAAATTTTTTTAATTAGCCAGGTAGTCCCAGCTACTTGGGAGGCTGAGGCAGGATAGCTTGAGCCCAGGAGTTCAAGGTTACAGTGAGCTATGATAATGCTACTCCAACCTAGCTCAGGCAACAGAAGGGAAAAAAAAAATCTCCAAATACACTTGGCTACCACAAATTACATGACCAAGAATTATTTTTCTTTCCCAGCATCACCTGGGAACTTGTTACAAACGCAGATTCTCAGGCCCCACACTTCAGACCTACTCAATCAGAGGTAAGGTCTGGCAATGTATTTAACAAACCCTTCGGTTAGGAGCATCTGTTTAGACTGGTTGTTTGACAGCCTAAATTTAACAACACTGCCTTACAAATTCAACTGTTGTATTACTTTGCTAGAGAAAAATTTCTACTTTAACGTGTATATATTAATATTTATAAAACACATTGAGTACCCTGGATGTATAACAAATTGAAAAGTACTACATGAGCTGAAATTAAAATAACCTGAATTGAACCAAAATATTTAAAGCAGACTACATTTCAAATACATTATTCAATTTTCTTATTAAGATTTATACCTGACTGCGGTGTTCAATAGAATTTGATTCTTTGCCAGTTTTAAGTTCCAATGGCATTATCTGGTATTTTGTTTTGCACCCTCGATGTATTTTCACACCAACCGTAACATCTATTTTGCCTTTCAATCCAAACCTAGGGGACCAAATGCTTTCTTCAATATCCACTGAGTTTACTACTTCGATGTTACATGTTGAGTTATTCTTACCACCATTATTTGGCCTAAGGAAAAAAAGAAAGAAAAAAAACAATTAGAACAGCTTATTTCACATCTGCTAGCTCTGACTTGATATTATACACAGAGAATGCAGGGATGGGAAAGAGTCTACACACCTTTATGGTAGTGATTTTCAAGGTGTGGTCCCTGGACCAGTAGCACCAGCATCACCTGGGAATTTGTTATAAACACAGATCCTCAGAGGCCCCACTCCAGACTTACTCAAATGGAAACTCTGAAAACCTAGCAATCTATTTAACAACCTTTCTATGACTCTAATGCACACCTGAGGTTAAGAACCACTGTTCTATAGGCTCTGACTCATATAATTTTATCTTTCTTAATGTTTATTATCTGTCCCTTTCAATTCATTCCTACTACAATCTTAACTAAGGCCCTTACTCCCTCAGGCCTAGATGACTGCAACAGTCTCACTACACAGACTGCTAAAGCCACTATTCCAATCTGAGGATTTTCACATACAATTATTACACAAATTAATATGTAAATGGTTGCGTGTGGTTGCACCCTAGGTAATAAGGAGTATGTTCCTTCGTGTAACACCATATTAAATCAGGTAAGAATGAGCTGTCCCCACCATCTAGGAAGTGCGGGGGCTTTGTTCATCTAATACTTCACCCACATATACCCCCAGGTTGACAATCTTTAGAGGAGCTAATGGCCACTCCCATAAGTCTCAATTACTTTCTTAACTTAGTCATTAAATGGATCTATCTCTGCCACTATCAATATTTAAAATAAGTACTCAACATTGTTTTTTATATTATAAAAGAAGTTCCAACTTTTAATATCTTAACTGTTAAATAAGCCATGAGGACAGAAAGGATAAAAAAGGGAATATATAAATGTTAAAGGAATTAGAAGAGATGGAAATAACTTTTCAAACCTCTTATACCTCTCATCTAAGATTTATCCATTTTCACAGCAGTTACAGTTATTCTGCGAAGGGATTAGAAGAAAATTCCAGTAAGAGCTACCTCTTATTTATTAATCCTACCTGCCAGCAAAATATTTTAAACTTTCAGATTCAAAACCATATAAAATACTAAATCTAATGGAAAATGTACATGAAGGGATACATTTTCTAGTAATAAAACATTTTATAGCATATCAAAATCAATATTTTAAAAAGCATAATAATTCTAGCTGTAAGAATATATAATTCGGTCGATTTTGGTTTACTAGTTTCATGTTATTGAGGCCAACAGCTATTTCTTAACAAATAAGAATATTTTCTGAAGAAAAAAATGCTGTTTTCAATAATTTTTCTTTGAAACAGTGTTTCAAGATGCTTCAAATATAATCTCCAAGAATACATACTTCTATTTTCCTATAGAATGTATGTTCTATATATGTAGGATATAGATATACTTCAAAGGAACAATCTTTGAATATAGTGGAATTCAGAGACAACGCAATTTATCTGAAATTTAAATTTATTTATTTATTTTTTCAAACAGGGTCTCTGTTGCCTGGGCTAAAGTGCAGTGACATCATCATAGCTCACTGCAACCTCCGACTCCTGGGTTCAAGCAGTCCTCCTGCCTCAGCCTCCCAAGTAGCTGGAACTATAGAAGCAAGCCACCATGCCCAGCTAATTTTTCTATTTTTTGTAGAGAGGGGGGTCTTGCTCTTACTTAGGCTGGTCTCAAACTCCTGGCCTCAAGTGATCCTCCCACCTTGGCCTCCCAAAGTACTAGAATTACAGTTGTGAGCCACCACACCCAGCCTGAAATTTTTAAAATATTAATCTGTTTTCTCTTACCAAATGTTATCTGGACATGGTACATATCCAAATATGCTTTCATTAAATAAAGCAAAAGTTATTGTTTATAAGATGTCATATGTATACCTACTAGAAGAAAGATAATAAAACTGTTAAAGTTGCTGCTAAAATTCAGCCCCCTAGAAGAGCAATGTGATTTAAGATCTAAACCTGTGGAGCAAATGACAGTACAGTCACCCTCAGTATCTGTGGGGAGATTGGTCCCAGGACCCTGTGCAGATACCAAAAGCATCAACCCTGGGAAATATGCACATCCAAAAAGTTGGCCCTAACAGCACATTTCTCAGAATGTATCCCCATAAAGCTACACATGACTGTGCTGTATATAAATTTTGTATATAATTGTTTTTAATATGTATTTGATTTTAAAGATTCCTTTCAAGTCAAAATTACTCTGAATCCCATACTCTTTCTTTGGCTTCTATGATAGACTTCCTCCAGGGTCCCAAATCCCTTGCTGGTCCTTCCTAAGCCTCCTTCAATGGATTCTGTTCTCTCCTTCTGTCCTTTATATGCTGTTACCTCCCAGGGTTCCATGCCTCTTTTGTTGCCCACATTTTGTCTCCTAGAAATCCCCTCCACTTCTGTGTTTTTAACTACCACCAATACACTCAGTTCTTGGAGAGCGTTAGTTATCCCTACAACACAAATACCTAGTACAATCATTTGCACAGACATACCAATAAATAAATGTTTGCTGAACAAATAAGCCCATGATTCTATGAGAAATCATTCTATGAGAAAAATAATGGGTAAATTTTAGCCAAAAAGAAAAAATATGCAGACACAATGCTAAACCAATTAGCAAAAAGTAAAAGAAAAGCTTACATCTAAAGCAACCATAAAAATGGGTATCTATCACAGTGGATAATCTCAAGCAAATATAAATGACAAAAAGAAATAACAAGGACTCTCACTCTAGCCTGGGCAACAGAGTGAGACTCTGTCTCAAAAAAAAAAAAAAAAAAAGAAATAACAAGGACTAAAGGAGGAAGGGAAGGAAGGGAGGAGGAAGGGGGGTAAATAAGGATAAGGAAATAATTAGGAGCAATGGAAGCCAAAATTAACTGCGTCAGTGTTACAGGACATTGATAAGAGACCAGAATGACAAAAATGGTATAAAACAAAGCAAGGAACCAGGAAAAGAATGACTACTTAATAAATACGTCACAATTTATCACAGTGAAAACTAATGCACCAATATCCATCCCCTATATTAGACATGGCAATCTGTTCTAAAGAAATTAACAAAGAATGAAACATTTTCAAATTTATAAAAAACCTAAGAAAAATTAAACAATCTATTCACTCCAGCTTTTTTTTTTTTTTTTTTTTAGAGTAGGAAGCTGGTGGCAAATTTATGACAACTACAGAAATAAAGAATATAAGAAATATGGCCGAACACGGTGGCTCACAGCCATAATCCCAGCACTCTGGGAAGCCAAAGTGGGAGGATCGCTTGAGGCCAGTAGTTCGAGACCAGCCTGGCAACAGAGCAAAACCCCATCTCTCCAAAAAATTTAAAAATTAACCAGTGTGGTGGCAGGCACCTGTAGTCCTAGCTATTCAGAAGGCTGAGCCAGGAAGACCACTTGAGCCCAGAAGTTCAAGGCTGCAGTGAACTATACTCGCACCACCACACTCCACCCTGGGCAACAAAATGAGAACCTGTCTCTAAAAAATAAATAAAATAAACATATTTTTAAAAAGAATATGAGAAATAAACTCAATTCTAAAAACAAGACAAGCCCTTTTTTTAAAAACCACTACATATTTTAAAAATATATATCAAAGTCCCATTAGGTTGTGGGGATGGTTGGGCAACTTTATGAATAATCTACTAAAAGCCATTGAATTATAAATAATAATAAAAAAATAAGGCCAGGTACAGTGGCTCACACCTGTAATCCTAGCACTCCAGCAGGCCAAGGCGGGAGGATTGCTTGAGGTCAGGGGTTTCAAACCAGCCTGAGCAAAAGCAAGACCCTGTTCTCTACTAAAAACAGAAAAACTTAGCCAGGTATGGTGGTACGTGCCTGTAGTCCCAGCTACTCAGGAGGCTGAGGCAAGAGGATCGCTTGAGCCCAGGAGTTTGAGGTTGCAGTGAGCTATGACAACACCACTGCACTCTACCCAGGGCGACAGAGTGAGACTCTCTCTCAAAACAAAATAAATAACAATAATTAAAATCCTACTTGCAGATACAGGACATTTAAACATTGCTAGCAACCTTCTAGAATGATTTAATTCTAGCACCGTGTAAAAGGTTGTAAAATTACCCACTATCTTTGATGTAAAGTCCAATTGTGAGGTTTCAACATGAGGAAGTAACTGTCCACATCAGGTCCACCCTTCCACTTGTGTAATCTCATTTCTTCTCCCCTACTCAAGTACCAACTCTAAGAATTCTCCATCTTTTCTGAGTATTAATTTTCTCCTCTGTAGAATTCTTCCCATCAGCACATAAACATTCAGTTATATAGCCCAACTTCAAAACAAGACAGCGGTCATAATCCCAAGTAAGCCCCTGGCTACTATTCCTTTTCTGTTTGCCCTTTCATAGAAGAACCTTTCAATACAGTAGTCTATACACCCTGTCTCCAAATCCTCTTCTACAATTCTCTCTTGACCCCACTCTCATTACACTTTCATCCTTAGAATCATCCTTAACTTTTCTTTCCCTCATATTCAACATTTGATCAAAAACCAATTAATTCTACCTTCAAAATCAGATCAAAATACAACCGATTTTCATCACTTCCACAGGTCTCCCTCTGGTCTGAGCCAGCATCACCTCTCACTTGGATTGTTTCAACAGCCTCCCAATTGACCTCCCTACCTCTACTCTATCCTACAACCTTAAGAGAGCTGCCAGACTGATCCTTTTAAAAGTAAATCAAATCCTAGCACTCTGGGAGGCTGAGGCGGGCGGATCGCTCAAGGTCAGGAGTT
>VBSM01003143.1:41241364-41251698 GCA_008086735.1 Cheirogaleus medius
GGATTGCTTGAGCCCAGGAGATTGAGGTTGCTATGAGCTAGGCTGACGCCACGGTACTCAATCTAGCTTGGGCAACAAAGTGAGACTCTGTCTCAAAGAAAAAAAAAAGTAAATCAGATCAATGCAGAAACTATCAGAGAGGTTAAGGAGCTTGCCTAAGTTATACAGCTAAATTATGGCAAGACCGGGATTCATATCCAGGCTCAGTATGTCCTTTGAATCACAGAGAACAAACAGGTCCAAAAACCTGACTGCTCCACATATCCGATTCACAAATCTTAAAACAAATTATCTGGATCACTAAATGTCATGAGATAAAATATTGAGAATATTGAGAAAACAGAGAATATTAATATAACGGAAGCTGTGCCTACTTAAAGAAAAAATAAAATGTTGCCCGTTTAAAAAAAAAGTAAATCACATCAAAGCCCTCAATGGCTTCCCGTCTAATCAGAACAGCAGGTGAAGTCCTGACCAGGTTCCTGAGGCCCCAGAAGAGCAACTACTCCTCTTTTCCTGGCTCACTCTGCCACAGATCACACTGGCCCCCTGAAATGCTATGAACACTGCAAGTATGTGCCAGCTGCAGGGCTTTTGCCCTTTCTGTTTCCCCAAGCCTAGAACATTCTTCCTGGAGACAGCAGCATAGCTCACCGCTTCCTTTCCTTCAGGCTTCTGCTCAAATGCCACCTTATTAGAGAGGACTTCCATGACCACTCTGTGGAAGCAATATCCCTACCACCATTACTATCCCCCCATCTCCTTCTAACCTTCCCTATTGTTCTATACCGCATTTATCAGTCTGGTACCCTATTATTTACTTGTTCGGTAATATAGAAGTTCCACAAAGTAGGAGGTTTTCTGTTTTGGTGGATTTTTTTGCTACTATAATCCAAGCACCTAGAACATTATTTGGCACATATTAGGGACCTAACAAATATTTGCTGAATGGGTGAATAACAGAAAAGAAAGAAAGCATTGCCTATAAAAGTGTATCAATGCCAGTTTAAGGAAAAAAATACTTGAAAAATAAACCAAATGTCAAACAGCTTTAAAGGGCTAAACAAGTAAACAAATACACAAATCCATGACAATCAACATATGACAGAGTCCATATATAATAGTAACACAAAGAAAAACACATGAAAGTATCAAATGAAAAAAATTAGGACCTCCCCCAAATATTTATAAATTGGCTATTTTATTTTAAACATCTACATATAAAATTAGAATATTTTATTATAATGAAAATAAAATTTTCTATTCATTAGATTTTTTTGTGCCATAGAAAGACACTCAGGACCATAATTTATAAAATAAGCAAGCAAATGGCTAATTGTAATAGCTCAACCTTTAAAAAGCTTTAATTCGACATACAGAATAGAGTCCTGGTATAAAAAATATGAACACTATATAAACAAAATGTGTTTCTTACAAAGAGAGCTGCATCTGAGGGAAGTCAGCTGAAGTAGTCTTATGCATGAAATCTCCAGCCCATTTAGAAAATGAAGGAAGATATTCCTCTACTTCTTGTTTGATTTCATCTTGATTCAGATTTAAGCGGTACCTGCCAAAATAAGAGATATTAAGTATGAAAACATAAATATGAAAAAAGTAAATTCAGGACAAAAACATTCAAAAAGGAACCGAAGTGTCCATCGGCCAATAAATGGATAAACAAAATGCAGCATACCCACACGACACAGTATTATTCAGCCATAAAAAGGAATTCTGGCATATGCCACAACGTGGATGAACCTTGAGGACATTATTATAAGGGAAATAAGCCAGTTACAAAAGGACAAATACTGTATGATTGCACTTATATGAGGTACCTATAGTCGTCAAAATCATAGAAACAGAAAGCAGAACAGGTGTTGCTAGGGGCCAGAGGAGAGAAAAATAGGAATTTGTATTTTAATGAGTATAGACTTTTAATTTGGGAGGATGAAAGAGTTCTGGAGATGGATGGGGTGATGGTTATACAACAACGTGAATGTATAATACTTAATGCCACTGTTATATCCTTAAAAATGGTTAAGATGGTAACTTTTATTTTATATGTGTTTTACCAAACTAAAAAAACCATCCAAACAATAGTGACATTACATTGAATTTCAGATTATTTGCTCCAATTCATACCATGTCAGGTCTAACTGGAGGGGTCCAGTTATGCCTTTGGGATAACAAAGAAACTATAAGAGATGTTGCTCCTGAAACCAAGCAATGGAAAGTAGAAATGTAAAAAATGAAAACACATCATATAGACAGAAAGGTACTCTCAGCCTTACAACATGAAAGGACTGTCTCTAAAGGAACATTCACTTTTTGCATAACAAATCAGCAAAAACAAAAAAAATTATGTTATAACAATACTAAGACATTATTTATCTTTTTACTTTCATTCTCTCAAGCATCACAGTGTTTTCTGAAGCTACATGACATAAAATATAGTAAGATATTGAATGCATAAGCAGACGTGAGAAAACAGCAATCTTGTATTAAGGCAGACATTTTTAAAATATGCAAAAATGTAAAACAATGCCACTCATCTTATTACATTTTTTTCTCAAAATAGATATTTTTCATTAAAATGTTATTTATGTTAACATGGATGAGTCATTATTTTTAAATAAACATTTTTTCATTTTAAATGAGTTAATAAACACTTTATTTCAGTTTTTATTTCTGATACAGTAATTATCTATAGCTATAAGCCACATAAACAAAGGCTCTTTATAGTCCTTAATAATTTTTTAGTGCAAAAGGGTCCTAAGACTAGTAAATATTGAGAATTACTATAGACTTACCCTTACAGGATGGTTCTTCCAGTTCCTTCTTTATATTTAAGCTTCCCAATCTTAATAACTGTGCTACAGTGTTAAAGAGCATATCAGTTTTTGTGTCAGATCACACCTAACTCCATACTAACCAGACATAAGACTTGGGGCAATTCATTGTTAATTAAGCCTGTTTCCTCCTCTGTAAGGTGGAGATAATATTAATAACTACTTCACAAAGTTAGTTTGAGGATTAAATGAAACAATATATGTAAAGTACTTAGCTTATGCTAAGAACTCATTAAGATATAAGGATGATGATGATAAGAAAGAATACTATATTGTGCTCACTATAGGCCAGGCATGATTCTAGATGCTTCACATGAATAAATGCCTTCAATCCTCCTTAAAACTCTATGACAGAGGTACTATTATTGTCACCTCCATTTTATAGCTTAGGTTAGTTAGGTTACTTCCAAAGGACACACAGCTCTAGCTCTGGAAGCTAAGTTCTTAACCCCTATACTCCCTTCTATACTTTTATAACAATCTATCTGCCATTATTTTCTCCCTGCAGGCGTGAGTTCACTTGAGTATTGACATAGCCTCCAACAATCTGCAAACTTCTTTCAAAAGATACAATTTATAATTTTTCTCACATACCGAAGGTAGCAAAATAGCATATTTATCAAATGTGAGACTCCAGGATACTACATATTTACCAAATAACTGTGCAATATTTCTAATAGCAAATTTAATAAGCTCCTACTTTCCTAGGTTTCTACTACCTCCAGCTTACCAAGACTAAGAGAGCAGAGCAGTGTTAGCCCTCTGAGAGAGCCAGTTCAGCAGAGAAGACAGCAACTCTAGAGCTCTGCCAAAATTGTCTTGAGCGCAACAGCAAACTGAGGTTGAAAGAAAAAGCTGAAATTCCTTAAGCCAGGAAGCAACTGCTAATACCAAAGTATCCTAAAAGATCCAGAGAAACACATATTCAGACTACCCAAGGTGAATGTTATCCTTGCAAAAGGCTGTTTGAAATCACATAGCTTCCAGTTGATTAAAGATGATACAGGTGAGAACGTGGGGCAACAAGGACTCATATATTGCCAACAGAAATGTAAACTGGGACAATGTCTATAAAGAACAATTTGGCAATATGTATCAAAATTTTAAACGCACCCAGACTGGATCCTGTACTAAAAGAAAAAAATTCTATAAAGGACATTATTGGCCAGGCATGATGGGTCATGCTTGTAATCCTAATGCTTGGGAGGCTGAGGTGGCAGGATCACTTGAGGCCAGGAGTTTGAGACCAACCTGGGCAACATAGCGAGTCTCTATCTCTACAAAAATTTTAAAAATTAGTTGTGCATGCTGGCATGCACCTTTAGCCGCAGCTACTTGGGAGGCTGGGGTAGGAGGATTGCTTGATCCCAGGAGTTCAAGGCTACAGTGCTATTATGATCACAGCACTGCATTCCTGCTTGGGCAACAGCTTAGCACACAGCAACCTCAAACTCCTGGGCTCAAGCGATCCTCCTGCCTCAGCCTCCCGAGTAGCTGGGACTACAGGAATGTGTCACCATGCCTGGCTAATTTTATACACATATATTTTTAGTTGTCCAGCTAATTTCCTTCTATTTTTTTAGTACAGACAGGGTCTCACTCTTGCTCAGGCTGGTCTCAAACTCCTGAGCTCAAATGATCCACCTGCCTTGGCCTCCCAGAGTGCTAGGATTACAGGCATGAGCCACCACACCCAGCCAACCCTGTCTTTTAAAAAAAAAAAAAGAAAAAACAGGACATTATTGGACAACTGACAAAACTGAAATTTGAAAAGTAGTAGTTCAGATAAAAGTACTGTATCAATGTTATACGTGGTTACATAAGAGAAAAATCTTACTCTTAGGAATTACTTACTTAAGTACTTAGAGAGGTAAAAGACCATGATGTATATGATTTATTCTCATATGGTTTAGGAAAAAATCTATAGTGAGGGAGATGGGGGGAGGAGAGAGAACACTAATGAAAAAGCTTATCGGATCTGGATAAATAGTATATGAATGCTCTTTGTACCACTCTTGTAACTTTTCTCTATAAAATTATTTCCAAATAAAAAGATTTTATAAAATGTTTAAATGCATATACCTTCTGAGCCAACAATTCCACCTCTAGATATTTTTTTTTTTGAGACAGAGTCTCACTCTGTTGCCTGGGCTAGAGAGCTGTGGTATCAGCCTAGCTCACAGCAACCTCAAAGTCCTGGGCTCAGGTGATCCTCCTGTTGCAGCCTCCCGAGTAGCTGGGACTACAGGCATGTGCCACCATGCCCAGCTAATTTTTTCTATATATTTTTAGTTGGCCAATTAATTTCTTTCTATTTTTAGTAGAGATGGGGTCTTGCTCTTGCTCAGGCTGGTTTCGAACTCCTGACCTTGAGCAATCAGCCCACCTCGGCCTCCCAGAGTGCTAGGATTACAGGCATGAGCCACCATGCCTGGCCCACCTCTAGGTATTGAACCCAGAGATAAGCTCGAACTGCTACAAGATGAAGGATGTACAAAAGTATTTATTATAGCATTTTTTATAAAAGCAAAGATTTAAATGTCATGGGACTACTTAAATTATGGTACAGCTATACAATGAAACACTGTGCCACTATTAATTAAAAATGAGATAGCTCAGTAAGTACAAATGTTGAATAATCTCCAAGATTTAATGTTTAAGAGCACAATGATACGTATAGTATGTACAGTATCACACATAAATCCTTTACGTCGCCATGGATGAAAATACAAGAAACTGGAAAAAGTGACTGCCTCTAGGGTAAGAAACTGACTAGGGGGATGGGGTAGAAGGGACTTACTTTTACTATATATGCTCTTGTACTGTTACAATAACATATAGTATATATAAATGCATAAGCTATTTAGAAATAGCTTATGTTTTTTAAAAACCTGTGCAATTAGATAATCTTTTTCCTAAATTTCTTTCTGCAACCATACAGGAACCTTCCTTCATTGTTATGATCTGCTTCAGTACCTTTTTCTGGTTTCTTAGTAAAACCAGTGTTTTACTTTTTACAGACCGGGACTCCGAAGAAATCCAAAAGTTTTCAACACAGTCCATATTGGTTAATGCCTTCTGCATTTAAAGTCTCCCTTGCAAATTTTAGCCAAGTCTCAGCAAATGACATGTAACAGCCTAGACTTTCCTGAGATTATTAAGGTACTTAAGGTAGGATTTTCAAGCTGTCTTTTATCCATATAATGAGCATGAACAGATCTTTCTCTGTACCAAAGGAGAAGAATCTATGAGAAAGGACAGAAAAGAACTCTGGAATTGTTGTTTTAAGATTTGGAAATTTTAAAAAAGCATTCTCTTAAATAGCTCACAGCAACCTCAAACTCCTGGACTCAAGCAATCCTTCTGCCTCAGCCTCCCAAGTAGCTGGGACTATAGGCATGTACCACCATGCCCAGCTAATTTTTTCTATATATTTTTAGTTGGCCAATTAATTTCTTTCTATTTTTAGTAGAGATGGGGTCTCGCTCTTGCTCAGGCTGGTCTTGAACTCCTGACCTTGAGCCATCCTCTCACCTTGGCATCCTAGAGTACTAGGATTACAGGCATGAGCCACCACACCCGGCCAGTTCTTGAATTTCTAAATAGCTTCCTCTCTCCTATCCTGCAAATAAGACATCAGCGCTTATCTTATATGAGCATGAAGGTGCCTCTCTATAGCAGCCCCCCTTATTCCCTGCTTCATCTTGGAAACCAGATAACTAGGACTGTTAGAAATTAGTGAAAAATAGTAACAGATGTTGAGGGCATGAGAGACACTCCATTATGTAAAGTACGTAAGGTTTAATACATGGATTTCATAAAATTAAGTCTCTCTGCTCAAAAACCTTGTTTTCTTTCATCTTGTTTTCAAGCTGGGTTCTGCACTAAACAGGTTGGGACCTGGACCTCAACATCTGTGGTGGTTTAAAATATGTCCACAAGAGATGGGGGAGTAGATGTTGGGTCAAAAGATACAAAATTTCAATTAGATAGGAGGAATAAGTTTAAGAGATCTCTTGTACAACACATTGACTCTAGTCAAAAACAATGTTATTATATTTTGAAAATTGCTAAGAGTAGATTTTAATTAAGTAGTCTCACCACAAAAAATAAGTATATGAGGTAACACATGTTAATTAGCTTAACTGAGCCGTTCCAGTATATACACAATACTCAGTTCAAAACCTCATGTTGTATGTGATAAATACATACAATTTTAAAAATTAAGTAAATTTAAAAAAATTAAATATGCTAACAAATTCTTTGATACTCCCTTCAAAAGATGGCACCTTAAGTCCTCTACCATTGAGGAGGACCTGGACTTAGTAACTTGCACCAAAAAAAAAAGTGACAAGGTACAAATTCAGAGACTAGGTTATAAAAGGCACTGCAGGCCGGGCGTGGTGGCTCATGCCTGTAATCCTAGCACTCTGGGAGGCCAAGGTGGGAGGATCGTTCAAGGTCAGGAGTTCGAAACCAGCCTGAGCAAGAGCGAGAACACATGGGAGAACCACAAACCTAAGCCACCTCCAAATTCCTGACCTAAAGAAACAGAGATAATAGACGTTTGTCATTTTAAGAGACTAAAGTTTGATACAGTTTGTTTCATGACAATATAATATCCAACAGATAACATATTACCATATGCTAATTAATCTGACAAAAAAGCCAAAACTTTGAAATACAAAGTAACAAATAAGGAGAAAGTGAAACTCGATTAATAAAGCCCAAGCTATTAAATCAACTCATATTCTGAATGACATGTGGTGTGGCCATAGCAAGTGACAATTTCTCTGTGCTTTGGTTGCTTCATTTATAATAAGTTGATGTCAGATTATATAAGATGTCTAAAACCACTTAACACAGTGCCTGGCATATGACAGGCCTCAAAAACTTCTACAGAACAAATTGTATGTCATTAGTAAATCAGTTGTGTGAAATTTTACAAAACACTTTTCCTGTATAAACAGTATTAAGCACAGAAGTATAGTCTGGGAAATATAGGTTTATATCAACTAGTCTGGAAAGCAAAATCACCACTGTTAAAACATTTCCGTCCTACTGCTTCACTTGACTAGCCAAAAAAAAAAAAAATTCTGTGAAAAAAAGGTGGACTTCATACAAGTCAAGAATACAGAAGGTAGAACGCCAATCTCTCTGTAGGAAGTCACATGTAAAATATCAATTAGCCATTTGTGGGTTTACATATATCATCTCCACTGGCACAAAAAGTATGCAAAAATAGGTATTATCACCTTTTTAGAATCTGTATGGAACTTTTTCAGTCATAAAACTGGCAAAGTTAGATTCTGAAACTACTTCCAACTGATTTCCAAACCCATATAATTTCCACTATATCGCATTGTTTCTAGAATAATGTAAAAAAGTTTTTTACACATTCTCTGAGAGCAGCTAAGAAGCATGTTGTGCTTAAACACAGAATATTTATATTTTTACTCAGAGAGTTCCTGTTGTGCAATTTCAGAAACTTCATCAAGTTGTAACAGGGTACTTCAACCTTGGAATCTGCATTCTGGATTCCACTAACTTATACTTTTTTTTTTATTTATTTTTTTTATTTCAGCATATTATGGGGGTACAAATATTACGGTTATGTATATTGCCCACGCCCCCCTCCCCCCTCGAGGCAGAGCCTCAAGCATGACCATACCCCATACGTTGCACATCTTACTCATTATGTTTGTATATACCCCTCCCCAACTTATACTGAATAGTCTAATATCCAAATACCTTACAGATCCTAGGAAAGAAGTTATATAATAAAATCATACCTGCAGTAATTCTCATAACTACTTACATTTCCTTCAAATGCTTTATTTCTTGAATAGTTTGAAAAGCAAGCTCTTGTAGCTTTTCTGGGGCAAAGCTATCACTTATTGCTTTTTGAAATACCTCATGAAGAACCGTACCCATTAGCATTTGACGTGTGGCTGGATCAGAGCTCTACGAATACAAATCATACAAATATTTTGTTTCACAACATATTTTTGGAAGCAAATCATACAAACATTTTATTTCACAACATATTAACAGACATGATTGTATATTTATTACCTAATCTATTAAACCATCATAGCCAAAATTCATTGGTAAGAAAATGTTTTTTCTAATGACGGGCTCGGTAGTTCATGGCTATAATCCTACACTCTGGGAGGCCCAGGTGGGAGGATCGCTTGAGCTCAGGAGTTTGAGGCCAGCCTGAGCAAGAGCTGTCTCTACTAAAAATAGAAAAATTAGCTGGGCAACAAGGCATACACATGTAGTTCCAGCTACCTGGGAGGCTGAGGCAAGAGAATCACTTGAGCCCAGGAGTTCGAGGTTGCGGTGAACTATGATGATGACACTAGACCCTACCCAGGGCAAGAGAACAAGACTCTATCT
Source organism: Cheirogaleus medius (assembly GCA_008086735.1). Classification (NCBI taxonomy): domain Eukaryota; kingdom Metazoa; phylum Chordata; class Mammalia; order Primates; family Cheirogaleidae; genus Cheirogaleus; species Cheirogaleus medius. The sequence continues at coordinate 41,250,616 of VBSM01003143.1, forward strand.
CAAAAAAAAAAAAAAAAGTTTTTTCTGGTGGGTGGGATTATAGGTAAATTTCACTTTCTTCTATTCAGAATTATCTGCATTATTTTACAAGTATGAGTTATTTTTAAAATCAGTATATTTCCCTTTTGAAAAAACATAACCAATATGAGAAAGTTGAACATATTCTCAAATATTTAACAATTTAAAAGTATTCTTCTGATACTTTTATAGTTCATAATTAGGATGATGATTGGGTGTTCACAAGTATGTGTGACATGTGCCTCCCTCAAACCTTGTTACAATGTCGGCACATATTCATTCGACATGAAATTTTAAACAAAAGAAGAAAAATGTATTCTTTTTCTCTAATTTCACTTTTATCATCTACCCAAATAGAAAAGTCAATAAAGGACAAGGTCATAAACTCAGGTAAGAAAAAAGATATCATTTAAACATAAAATTTAAACCTACAGCAGAGATTTTTGGCAAGAAAGTTCTCTCCACTCAAAAAAGAGCATTTATTTCTCAATTAACTTTTTTTTTTAAGATAGGGTCTTATTCTGTTGCCCAGGCTAGAGTGCGGTGGCAGCATCATTATAGCTCACTACAACATCAAACTCCTGGGTTTAAACGATCCTCCTGCCTCAGCCTGCAAAGTAACTGGGACAGGCTATGGACACGCACCAACGGGGTCTTGTTATGCTGCTCAGGCTGATCTCAAACTCCTGGCCCCAAGCAATCCTCCCACCTTGGCCTACCAAAGTGCTAGGATTACAGGCAACAGCCACTAAGGCTGGCCTCAATTAACTCTTATTAGCCTAGACATCTCCCTCGAAGCTACCAAAAAACTAGACAAAGTCCACCAAAATATCCAATAGGAATTTAAAAAATTAATTTACAGAGGCGAACACGGGGCTAATACTGTAAGTTCTTTGTGAGTCAAAATTATTTCAAAATAAAAAGTTTTTTAAAAATTAATATTCCCATCTGCTTTATGTCACTAAAAGAGATGTTGATATTCCCTCACAAATCAAGTAAAAATAGCCAGTAGAAGGCCGGGCTCGGTGGCTCACGCCTGTAATCCTAGCACTCTGGGAGGCCGAG
>VBSM01003143.1:41253305-41268625 GCA_008086735.1 Cheirogaleus medius
GAAGAAATAATTATTTCTGAATTCTGGGTCTTTTTTTTTTTTTAAGAGACAGGGTCTCCCTCTGTTGTCCAGGCTGGAGTAAAGTGGCCCAATCATAGCTCGCTGTCACTTCAAACTCCTGGGCTCAAGGGATCCTCCCACCTAAGCCTCCTGAGTAGCTAGGACTACAGAGGCATGCCACCACACCTGGCTAATTTTTTAATTTTTTTGTAGAGCCAGTCTCACCATGTTGCTCAAGGTTGGTCTCAAACTCCTGGCCTCAAGCAACCCTCCCACTTCAGCCTCCCGAAGTGCTAGAACATGTATGAGCAACTGTGCCCAGCATACCATGAGATTTAAGCTGCAACCTTAAAACAGAATATACTGGGAAACAGAAAGTCATCATTTACAAGCCCCTTTGTACTTGACTTTCAAATGACAATAAAAATCAACTTTTGGAATAAGAGACTTGAGATGATACAATTTGCATGTAGAATTAAGCCAGGTTCAAAATACTGCCTTCTTAGCAGTAACATCCACACAAGATATTTGATGGGATTTAAGATGGTACCCTTAAGACTCTGCCAACCCAGAGCTAAAAGTCATACAAAAATTACCAGTCATTCCTAAGGATGCACCGATCTTTATATTCTAGTGACTGGTGAGCAGTGATGATTAGGTGCTTTTCATCGTTTCCCTCTTCATCTTGCACAATACTGACAGCTAACACCAGGTATCGGTTATCCATTCCTCTGGTCAGAACTGTTTTAGGAAAAGAAGATACCACTTTCTTCTGAAATCTAAAGCATACACATACAAAACTATTTTAGCACAACCATGAAATAACAAGCCACAAATCTCTTTTATCAAAAACCAACCTTCTAGTTTTCTAGATTTGTTTCTTCTGGAAAGCTTATTACAATGACTGTTAGCTAAAACAGGTAAAATTAAGAGAGCAAAGACATAGAATTCCCATTACAAAAACATCCCAGAAGTAATGTCATTTAAAACATGCTCACAATATAGGATTTCCATATTAATCTCTGTGAGGAGTTCTGTGGGATATCTATAGCTGAGGATTAAAAATAAATTGGAAAATATTAAACAACAAATTTCTACCACTGGTGCATGCTTTCCGAAAGTACGAGTAACAGGAAATGTTTTGGACATTATCCTTTTTGTAAATAAGAGACTTAAGTTATGGAAAAGTGTAGTGTAGGTAGTTCACTGGAAGTCCTATCATAAGCTACAGAATTGTACTTGAAATCATCTGGTCTGACCCAGTATTTAATGCAGGAAATCTTTCTACAAAATCTCATTAGGGATCAACTAGCCCCTGCTTTGTAGAGAAAACAAGTTCAATACCTGTCACAGATAGCTCATTCCTTTATAGAGTAACTCGCAAGTTTCTTATTTATATTTATAATGGACAAGTCAATTTCACAATACTTTAATCCAGTGCTCCAAGCCGTCTAAACTTATGCAAAATAATCTCTCCTTCGAAAAACAGCCCTTGTTTTATTAAGTACCTGTTAATTCTTCCCTGTTTGACTGTAGCATGAGTGAGGGACCAAACAAGAGTCCAAAGTCACTATCTCTCCAGTTATTACATTAAATGCCTTTCACATCACTCTATAAATTATCTTCGGTTACCCCACAGTAGATCTTATTATTTTGTAAACACTTCATTCCTGTAACCCACCTAGCCTCAGGCCATGAATTTCCCAAGGAAGGCTGTGTGATTGCCTATGGATCTCTCAAAAGGTACTGCTGATCAAAATCTCAAAGGCAAAAGTCCCTCAGCACTAATTAGCATTATTACCATTTTATTGAAAATAATTTCACATTATGACTGTGGTTAAGTTTCTCCAACCATTTACACTGAGCTGAGGGTGCAGAGTTCTCCCTGGAATAAGCTCCTCCAACTACCAGGCAGTTGCTTCTTTTTATAAAGATATATTTCAATGGCCCAAACTCCCCAAAACTGCAAGAGGTGACACCAAGGAAAAGAATGAACTGCTGGGCGAGAGCGTCTTCAGGCTCTGGCCGAGTGCGACCCCAAAGAAAACCCCGGGAAGCGGACCCCGACTCCGGAGGCCGTTTGGGGCCCGGGCCGCTGAGCCGGGTCTCTCGGCCCCCAGCCCCGGTCACTGCGCAGGCGTGGGTGCGGCCTCTCCCGCTCCTTTCTTTTAAATCTCCCGCTTTACTCCCACACCCTCTCCCCGCTCCGCTCACAGCTCTGCCGGCAGCGCAACCTCTTCCCCGAGACTCTTCTCCATCAGCAGCTCCAGTTCGCCCAGCTGCTCCATCCCGGGCGCCGGGACCGCAAACTGTCCCCAGCGAAAATCAGGGATAACCGGGAGCAACACCGCAAACGGAGATAAGAAGCGCGAGTCTGCGCCGCGCTGCGCGCATGCGCCGGCCTACCAGGTCCCAATTGACCTGCGCGAGGCCGCCCTTCCCGCTCCCGGCGTGTTGCTACTGGAGCGCCTCGCCCGCCCCGCGGAGGCGCTGGGCAGCCCCTTTGCTCCCTCGCATAGGGCTAGGAAAAGTCTTCACAGCTGGCCCAGACTCCTGCCCTCTCCCTTGACACTCCAGCCCGTTTCCGACTCTCGCTCTTAGTTTGAAGAGGACCATTCGCAGTTGTCCAAAACCTGGCGTCCCTTGTTAGCCTTCAGAATTTTGCATTCCCTGGGAAACAGCCTCTCTTCCTTTTTTTCTGGAAAACTCGTTGAGAAAATAAACTTCGATAGGAACTCCATCATGCCACGACTAAATCTACAAAACTACCAATATGTGCACCCATCTTATCTCTTTCCACTTTTTGCCAACACTGGACAATGTTCTTCCTGTCAATGGGCAATCCCTCCACTGTACTTTGGATCCCAGGGCTAGTATTCTCCGGGCCATTGCTTCATCAATTATTGCCTCGGTCTCTAGTATCATTAGTCTCACCTGCACTATTGGATTGTGATCCCTCATCATAGCTCACTACAACCTCAAACTCCTGGACTCAGGCTCTTGCCTCAGCCTCCTAAGTAACTAGGACTACCGGCACAGGCTACCACATCCAGCTAAATTTTTTTTTAATAGAGAGAGGGTTTCATTGTGTTGCCCAGGCTGGTCTTGAACTCTTAGCCTCAAGGGATCCTCCAGCCTCTCAAAGTGCTGGGATTACAAGCATTAACCACTGTGCCCAACTGTGAAAGGTTTTTAATGATAAATTTCTTTAATTGATTATGCAGATTTTCTGTTTCATCTATGTCAGTCTTGATTGTGTTTTTCAAGACATTCCTGTCCATTTCACCCAAATTGTCAAATTCCTTGGCAAATAATTATTTAGAAATCCCTTATCTTTTTTCCTTTTTTAAAAAATTGGACACTTCATTCTATAAAATAGACTGAGCATTCTCCCTTATTATCTTTTATTTTTAAAGCATTTTATTTTATTTATATGAGACAGAGTCTCCCTCTGTTGCCCGGGCTAGAATGCTGTGGTGTCAGCCTAGCTCACAGCAACCTCAAACTCCTGGGCTCAGGTGATCCTCCTGCCTCAGCCTCCTGAGTAGCTGGGACTACAGGCATGCGCCACCATGCCTAGTTAATTTTGTCTATATATTTTTAGTTGTCCAGCTAATTTCTTTCTATTTTTTTAGTAGAGACGGGGTTTCACTCTTGCTCAGGCTGGTCTCCAACTCCTGAGCTCAAAGGATCCGCTGGCCTTGGCCTCCCAAAGTGCTAGGATTACAGGCATGAGCCACCACACCTGGCCTCTCCCTTATTATCTTTTTAATATCTGTAGGATCCATAGTGGTGTCTTCTTTTTTATTCCTGATATTGGTAACTTATGGTCTCTCTTTTTGTTACCAGTCTAACTTGGGATTTATCAATTTTCTTGCTGAAAACCTTCAATAGCTTCCCATTGCACTTAGAATAAAAGATAAAATCATTACCAGATCCTGTAGACCCCAACATGATCTGGCCTTTGTCTATTTCTTTAACCCAATCTGTTGCTACTCCTTCACTCACAATGCTTCAGTCACACTGGCTTTCTGACAATTCCTATGTTAAGACAAACTTTTTCCTGTCTTAGGGTTTTTGTACCTGCTGTTCTATTCACCTGGGCCATTCTTCCCCCACAACTTTGTATAACTGTTTCCTTTTAATCCTCCATGTGTCAGCCTAAAAGTATGTATAGCACATCAAAGAAACCTTTCCTTTCTAAACCATTCTAAAGTAACTCCTTCATTTACTTATTTCATAAACACGTTCCATACACTGTAATCATTTTTTGACTGAGTTATGTTTATTGACATGTTCAAATTTATGGACATGTTAAAGTTTCATCTGAACAGGATACTACTGTATTAAAGTATAGCATCATGGCTGTAAGACTAGGCTCTAGATTCAGACAAGCTGATTCTGAATCCGAGATCCACCAACTTATCATGTGAACCTCGGCAAGTAATTAAACCTCTCTAGGCCTTAGTTAACCTCATCTGTGAAAAAGGAATATTAAACAGTACGTATCTCATAGTATTATTGTAGAGATTGACTTTAGGAATCAAAAGTGTTTAAAACAAGGCATGGCACATAATAAGTCTCTAGGAAATATATATAACATTATTTATCACTGGTTTCTAGTGCCTAATATAATGTCTGGCATTCAAAGATTAGATATAAGGAACTGTGTAAAGTATATATAGCTGCTATATGTGTCAGATATTATTGGCAAGACTCTGCAAGGCAATGCATTAATTGTACATAGGTTTTTATTATTTACCACTCATTGTGGCAAATTAGCAACAAGACATTTCTGTGAAACAAACCAAGTGACTGTATTTCTAAATCATCCATTTTGTGGACTATTTGTGCTTCATTTCTCCCTAACAGTAGAGTTTCCAAAACAGGGACTGGGCCTTTTTTCTTCCCACCAGTAAACATCACTGAGCACCTGTTATTGTGGTGCTACCCTGTGCTCCTCACCAGGATTGAAGGCATGGATCTGCCCTGGAGGAATCCAGTTGCGGGGAGGGAGGGACACAGATAAACAGGTAGTTATCATAAAGTGTGGTATATACTCTATTAGAGAAACACCTGGTGTTATATGCTATTCGGCATCCGAATTAAACTGCAAGTACAGCTAATAGGCTTCCCAAGGGAAGTTCTACATAAGGCTGACATAATGGGTGGAAAATAAATGGATGTTCAGTACCCTGGTGGAGAATGAAGCAAGATATTATTATATATGCCAACTTCTCCACCTACATACAGGGAGCCATCAAGACTAAGGATGGTACCTCACTTAGCAATCCCTAGACGAGACCACTATCTCATTCTATATACCAGAGGGCTCTATTCGCTGAAAGGCAGGAAAACAGGAAGAACAGAGATCAAAAAAGAAATAAATTATCAATCTTCAAATGGAAGATAACATAGCTAGATGGACTCTGGGTTATCTATCTAAAATAAATCCAATATAAACATAGTCATTATTTTAAGTATTCTTCCATTCTGACTTATGTTTCAATAATGTAAATAGCTAAAAAAAGAAATGGTCAAAACATGGAAAAATTTATTTTTAATATCCTATGAATTCTATAACAGACATAGAATGCAAATTATTATTTAAAAAAATATTTGCAGTGCCCTTTTATTGATAACTGAGATACTTATTTTATACATTTAAATTATTTTAAGATTTAATAACAATAATTAGCTACAATGTGACCCAGAAATGAAAATGTACAAAATAGTTTTAAGACCACAAGTATTTCTACCTGCTGGTATACTTATAGGTCATACAAAGATACATATTTATTTTTAAAATAAAGACTTTCAAAATGAAACCAGCTCATCAAATTTTTATCGAGGTATGACAAGAAAACTTTTATGCAAAAAAAATAAAAATTGAAGCAAAAATAACACTTTCAACTTAGTTTTCTAATGTCCTAAAAATCACATCAATTCTACAAATTACTATTTCTGAAGACAGAACTTTAATTTGTTCCCCTCCCATTTCTATCATGCTTATAATAATAAAACATAAAACTGCCCTAAACACAATAAATGGAATTCTTACAATTCACCATTTTCTTAATATAAATGATAACAAGTCAAATCATATTTTACATTTCTACTTGCTTATATTGCACTAAAATTATTTTACATGGAAGAACTAGTTGATGTATCATGACATAATACTTTAGAAACATTCTTTGATATTCACATCTACATTAATGGATATTTCACAGTCCACTTAAATAAATTTTCTAATATAAACCAAATCATCTAACAAAAACAAATCTATACACTCTGGGAGGCCGAGGTGGGAGGATCACTCAAGGTCAGGAGTTCGAAACCAGCCTGAGCAAGAAAGAGACCTGTTCTCTACTAAAAATAGAAAGAAATTAATTGGCCAACTAAAAAAAAAAAAATAGAAAAAAAAATAAAACAAATCTATAGTGCTACTTTGTTTTTGAGAGCAAAGATATTTAGCATTTATTATTACTACCTTTGGGAAATACATTGACTCTTAAAAACATTTGGAAATCACACGTAGTACCTGGTAATAACATTTGAGCAAAACCTGATTCATCCTTCTCTCTTTCCTTCATTTATTTTAGAAATGGGGTCTCACTATGTAGCTCAGGGTGGCCTCAAAATCCTGGGCTCAAGAGATCCATCTCAGCCTCCAGAGTAGCTGTAACTACAGTCTCATGCCATCATGCCATCGCATCCAGCCTCTTCATTTATCTTTGTCTCTACATGGCTACCTTTTAAATACAACATTAATTTTATTTTAAAAATAAAGGAAAAAAAAGTATCCTTTTATGTAGTAGAGCAGAATTATAAGACAGATAATAATACTTCAATGCAGGATGTTTTATAGAACTCAAACATTCAGTTCTCATCATTCGGCTACAATATAACCAAGACTGCATATTTTAATAATAAACAATGTTAGAGGTTTTTAAAAATCATGATTACAATAAAAACCTGGAACAGCATGATAAGGCTAATGGCAACCTCTTGAACCCCATTTTGAAGTTAGTTCTTCTTTCAAATAAAATTTTAAAATGGCTTCAAATAACCTAATTATTTAGCAAGCATCAGTTTAGGAATATTTTTTCAGTGTTCTAAGGTATAATGTTTGGCATCAAAAAATATGGTAAGCACTTCTGATTTGTGAGTAAAAAAGAAAAAAAATCAAGTACTAAAATACCAGTGGTTCCTGTAACAGGGTAAATATCCTGATTCAAGTAATGTTCACCCCATAATTAAATTAACATTTTATTTCTCCCCCTCAGAGTTTATTAAGGAAGACAAACCACGATTTTTTTTTAGTTGAGGTGAAAAAACTGCTTCATAAGTTCATATGTTGTAAAAGCCACCGCTTGAGAGGGGATGCAGCGAATGTAATTAAGAGATAAACCACGATATAATCCTTTTCGAATTCCATGGTGTCCATAGACATACTTCATAGTATCCCGCATGGTACTGAAAGACAATGATTAAATGATGACACATCTATGCCACTCATGAAGACATAATTTCAGGATCCGTAATAGATAGCATTCTTTTTTTTTTTCTTTTTTTTTTTTTGAGACAGAGTCTCACTCTCTTGCCTGGGTTAGAGTGCTATGGCATCAGCCTAGCTCACAGCAACATCAAACTCCTGGGCTCAAGCGATCCTCCTGCCTCAGCCTCCCAAGTAGCTGGGACTATAGGCATGTGCCACCATGCCCAGGTAATTTTTTCTATATATTTTTAGTTGGCCAATTAATTTCTTTCTATTTTTAGTAGAGACAGGGTCTCACTCTTCTTCAGGTTGGTTTCCAACTCCTAACCTTGAGAGATCCAACTGCCTCAGCCTCCCAGAGTGCTAGGATTACAGGCGTCAGCCATGGCGCCTGGCCTAGATAGCATTTTTAAAAGAAGCTAAAATGCTAATCTGTCATGAGGATAGAGGAAAAAAAATAAAAAATAATAAAAATGAAGCTAAAATGCCATCTTGAATATCTTGTGGAAGGCAAGTGTTAACAAGGTAAAACTTTGCCAAATAAAACAGCAAGTCATTCCAAACAAGTATAAGCATTGTGCATAGAATTTCAGTGTTCATTAATACAATATATTTTGTTTGTACTATGTCTATAACGTTTACCGACAACACTAATTCATACTAATATTTGAAATACTGATGCAATCCTTTCAAAGGTTGTATGAGCAGGTGCCCTTTAAGCTTTCATTATAGCTCAGGTTCTTTCTGCTGTTGTTGATCTTGTTATCATTGTTTGTTTTTAGACAGGCAGCTGGATTACAGTGGTCCAATCATAGCTCACTACAACCTGTAATTCCTGGACTCAAGCAATTCTCCCACTTCAGCCTCCCAAAGTGTTGAGATTACATGCATGAGTCACTGTGCCTGGCCACAGCTCAAGTTCTATATTATAAATATCAGGTGTTATAGAACTAAAGGTTAAAGAACTGTCTTTCATATGTCAGCAGTGAAGACTTTCTCATTTCAGAGTTGTTTCTTTCCTTTCAAACCAACATTTTGGGCTTTGCTTTTCCCTTTCAATAAGCAATCTGGGTTCAAATCTTCAAAAAATCTTTTGAGTGAACAAGGCAGAACAAACATTTTGCTCTTCTCCTGAGGGCAACAAATCACCACTCAAATAGAATGGTTCTAAATTCCTAGAACTTATAGAACAATCCAGAGCTGTGCTGTACAATAACAGTAGCCAACAGTCACATGTGGCTACTGAGCACTTAAAATGTGGCAGTCCAAATTGAGATGTCCTGTGATTATAAAACACACCCTGGACTTAAAATGCTAAGTATGAAAAAAAAAGAAAGCAAAATATTGAAATGTTAAACTGATTATATTTTAGATATTTTAGGTTAAACAAAAAATATATTGAAACAATTTTATCTCTTTCTTTTTATACTTTTTACAAATGTGGCTACCAAAAAATTTTAATTACACATGTAGTTCACATTATATTTCTATTTAATGAAGCTCATCTAAAATAAAATGGAAACTGATGGAAACCTTATAAAGTTACCAAAGTATACTCTGGGGGATAAAATGGAGGATATAGATTATTGGTGAGACCAGAGTCCTACCTCCCTCTTGACTTCCCTTTTTTTTTTTTTAAAAAAAGGCTGGTCAAGGCTGGACACAGTGGCTCACTCCTGTAATCCTAGCACTCTGGGAGGCCGAAGCAGGAGGATCACTCAAGGTCAGGAGTTTGAAACCAGCCTGAGCAAGAGCGAGACTCCGTCTCTACTATAAATAGAAAGAAATTAATTGGCCAACTAAAAATATATATAGAAAAAAATTAGCCAGGCATGGTGGCACATGCCTGTAGTCCCAGCTACTTGGGAGGCTGAGGCAGAAGGATTGCTTGAGCCCAGGAGTTTGAAGTTGCTATGAGCTAGGCTGACGCCACAGCACTCTAGCCAGGGCAACAGAGTGAGACTGTGTCTCAAAAAAAAAAAAAAAAAAAAAAGGGCTGGTCAAGTGAAGCAGTTCCCTAATGACTTTTAAACATTACATTTCCCAAAGAAAATGACCAGTGACATATGACAAACTTACAGGCACTTTTCAAATTCTGGCAGAGAAGCTCCTAATTGCATTCGCCGACGAGTTACATCAAATGGATAGCTAAAAGAAGAAAAAGACATAAAGACTTAAAATTTATTTTTAGTTTTCTACTCAATGATTATTGATTACAAAGCCCTATATGCACTAGGAAATAATGTGTTCCTATTCTTTGATTGTTTGGCTAATTTATAAGCACATGAAACAAAATCAATTAACAACGCAGGGGTCTTTGCTTATGGAACTCCCTCTGGTTAGAGGATTCTTCTCCCCCATCACCACAATATCAGGTTCTATTCATTCCTCAAAGCCAAATTAAATGCTACTAATGGAGAAATAAGCTGGGTTTTATTGTTGTAATAAATAGGGGTTCTCAACTTTGGCACCATTGAAATTTTGGGCTGGAACATTCTTTATTGTGAGGAACTGTCCTGTGCATTGTAGGATGTTTAAGTGATCCCGGGCCTCTGCCCACTAGATGCCAGTAGGAATTCCCCAGTTGTGGCAACCAAAAATGGTTCCAGATAAGAACTAAAACTAAAGATACATATAATTGCATTTTGAGGACAGAGAAAATCATATCACAGGATTGCCTGAAATGAAATATGCAAAGGTAATCTCTTTTAGGAGTGGGATACAGGTGATTTTTAAGAATTATTTTTATTTTGCTAATATTACCCACTTGTGTTAGGTCCTGTGCTAAACAATGTACATTATCTTATTTCATCTTCACAACGATTGCATTACTGTTATCCCAACATTAAGATAAAAAAAATGTAGTATTAGAGACATTCTCTAATGTCACAGTGCTTTCTACTTTTTGTTTAAAGTTCCCCATAGTATCTAATATATACATAAGTGATATATGATAAAAATAATGTTTTTATATACATTTAAATTTACTATGAAATAATTATGATAAAAAAAACACCCAGTCACTAACCAAATGACTTAAGAAATAACATTACCAATAGTTGAAGCTCCCTATGCACTTCAATAGCATCTCCACAAATTATTTTTTAATGGGAGAGAAAAAAAAATGTTATGGGAGTAAAGTGACCAAGTATCTTCAACCTGAAGGACTGAGTTTCCAACCAGGACAAGATGTATATGGGTACAAGGAATTGATTAATAGAAAGGACAGAATGTAAGAAGACAAGGTGACAAAGACCAGAACTAGGGAAATAATAGTGGGAAAGAAAGAAAACTGCATTCTAGGCAATGTTCTCAAGTAAAAAAATGACCAAGACTTAGTGACTCTTTGGATATGTACAATGTGAAAAATGACTTCAAGTTACCAGGACTAGTAGATTGTAGTTATCAGTAACAGGAAAGTTAGGAGCTGAGGATTGTCATAAAAAAGAAGACAAGAAGATAATATTTGAATTATGAAGTTTGACCTAATGGCAAAAGATCCAAGGGAAGCATCCAAAAGCTTGCTAGAGATGTAATGGGGAGGCAGTAATGGAGATTTAAATAGAACTGGTTATCTTTACAACGGTGACCCTTAATACCATGAAGATAGATGAGCTGTTCTAGATATTTATAGGAACAGTAGAAAACTAAAGTCTGGCTGGGCCTTAAAATATCCACACAGATAGGTAGGAAGATAATTGAAAAGAGAAGGTTCAGAAGGATGATCGCCTAGAGAGGGCACTGTTACAGGAGCCAAAGAACTAGAACAATTAGAAAGAGTATAAAAGAACTAAGAAAGGAGCCACTTAATTAAGGGGTCAATGGGTATACAATACAGTTTAAGAAGAGAAGTGGGAAAGAGAAGGTAGATTTTAAGGATCTAGGGGTTGGGAGTAAATAGTGAAGACAAGGAAGCAATACAAGCAAGAAAAGAATCACAATAGTTGGAAGTGATCATGTCTCTGCAAATGAACAAAGTTTCACAGCCAAGTTTCCAAAAGGAAACCACATTCCTTTTCTTCTTTACCTTCAATCTAGTATAATCTGTCCCATCCACAAATACACTTAATCTGCTTTCACAAAAATAATCTTTAATTGTACAATCTAATGCAATCTGACTTAACTAACTTTGACTTTTCTTTTCCCATTAGATATTCTATTTTGAGTCTTTGTTGACGTTACTACTTCCTTGTCTTCCTGTTTTTAAGGATTCTCACTTCTCAGTCACAGAAAGCTTTTCTTCTTCCTGTTCCTAAACAGTTCGTTTTTGGTAGTATTCTAGCCTCTTTTCTCTCACTCTTCTCCATCTTTCTTGGTATAAGGAAATTCTTTGAAGCCACTTTTCCAATTATAATATAGTATCAAATAATACCTTTGTCTATGTTTCCACTTAACTCCATTGTATTGCTACTGTCTTGATAAGGAGATACCCTTGTTGAGGCAGCGACTTTGTTTTCCTTTCAGTGACCCTCCCAATGCCTAGTACACTGTCTAGCACAAAGTAGTCCTTCAAGATTTAATGCAAGAGAAGTTGTGTCTCCTTACATACACACTCTAAATGGTTGAAACTTCAGAAACTTCATGTAGGCAAATTCGTGAGAAAATATAAAGATTACATTTAGTGTTTCTTTTTTCTTTCTTTCTTTTAAATGAATCTATAGGAAATTGGGTGAATTTAGTTTAATTTGGTCAATTTGGCATGTAATTACTATTATTTCTTTCTTTCTCTCGTAAGGGATGAGGGTCTCACTAAGTTTCCCAGTCTGGCCTTGAACTCCTAGGCACAGGTTATCCTCTCATGTTGGTAGAACTACAGGTGCACACCATTGCACCTGTAATTATTTATAATATGCTTATAGTGCAGGCACATCTGAAAAACTGTATTAAATTAATACTTATATTTTGTAAGGGATCTTATTTTTTAATAATCTATTAGAAGAAATAAAATGATTAACCAATGCTGAAAAATCAGGATTGGGTAACTATAATTTGATTGAATTAAATTGATGAAGAGACTTACGATATTGTCTGTGCTATTGCTCCAGCAACACCACCACAAAGTAAGTTTATGTGAGTTTTCAAAACTAAGACATTAGGATTGTCTGATGAAGGTCTGCCAAGAAGGGTAGGAGCCTGGGAAAGCCCAACACTCTTTAAGGTACCAAAAGTAAAAAATGAAACACCTGAAAAACAAAATATAAATTCACCATGATGCTTAACAGAGCATGAGCTGTGAAAAGGACACCATTCTTACACAATAAACGCATTTCCTAATTTCCAATGTTTGGCTTAATATAAGACAAAAAGAGTTAGTTAATGTTTGCAAAAGATGACAAAATTACCACCTATAAAATATTGTAGCATTGGTTTCACACACTATTATAGTTCAGTGCACTGAAGGAGGCAGTAGTGAATATAATGCCACCTTATATATGAACAGAATTAAACAGTTTTCCAAGGTTTCACATGAGTAAAAATTAAATTCATGATTAATAATTATAAGTAAATATGGCAATTACATGTAAAATAATAATGATAGTGATAATGTAAGACAGAGGCAAAAAAATTCAGAAGTAACAAAGCATTGTTATTTTAACTCGGTGTCTAATTTTATCTTCAAGGAAGAATTGTGACAATAAGAGAAATGTTCATATTTGAGACATGTAGAATCTAAGAAATATAGTATGCAAATAGAGCTTGTAAAACATGTGATTTTAATAGTACTATTAAGGTTGTATATTAATAAATTAGAAAAAGAATTCAACCATTTCTATCAACTAAGCATTACTTAAGGTATCTTGATATCTACTAAATTGAAAGAACATATATTAAAAGATACCTGATGCTTAAGAACAAATAAGTACTCACAAATATCCAGTCCAGGATAATACCTCAATATATACATTTATTCTTTATGCAAAATTCTTATATTATAGTATTTTGAGATGATACACAATTTTAGAATCATCATTTATTTTTGTATTTGAAGAATTTCTACAGTCTTAAATACAGAAAAAGTTCATGAAAAGGAAATTCACAGCAAATTAAACATGAGTAGAAAAAAATTACAAATGCCGAAATGATGTGGAATGGTATTGAGTGTAATATGACAGAATAAATAATGATGATGTTTGTGAAAAATATTCAAATATGTGAAAAATATTTGAGAAATGGGGAAAATTAAGAAAAAAATTTACATATATACTATAACTATGTAAAAAATATATTTTAAAAACTGAAAACTAAAAAAAAGTGAGGAAAATACAGCACAAAGTAAAGAGTTCTGCAGTAGCACAATGGCAATCTAAGTATTCTGAGGGACTTTACCATTACAGAAAAACTGCATCCATTACTGGGCTTGTAAAGAAGGATAGGAACATCTCCAAGAAACACACCAGCACTACTACCTCCCAAAAATATAAGCTGGGGCCTGACTGGGAGTTGTAGGCACATAAGGAGGTAAAATAACTGCATATAGATGCCAGTAGCAACAGAGACATTGAAATGGATCTTGTCATTGAGCCTACAGAAGTGGAATCACTGGGTCTGAAACTCCTGGGTAGAGCTCAGTTCTGAACAGGAGCTCCTGGTAGAAGCTGAATAAAGATTCTTTGGAAAAAAGCATTCCCAATTTAGACCCATAGGGGACTCAGAGATTAATATCAAGCAATGAACTCCTAATCAAAGACCACCAAGCATAAGAAGAGGCAAATATATATATTCACAAAAGAGTAGAGGAAGTAAAGATTCAGACAAATAAGCACATAACATTTAAAAAGTAGTAAAAAGAAACATAAAGAAAAAAGCAACAAGTAGAAATAAAATAGCAAGGTACAGATACAAGTCCAAATACATCAATAATCACAATAAATAACAAGTGGACTAATGGGAAATAAAAAGATGTTTCAGACTAGATTTTTAAAAATATGCAGCTATATGATACTTACAAAAGAAACACCTAAATGAATTTCATGTTTGAACTTGGGTCCCATGCACTAATCAATTTATACAAATTCTTCCCTAAGGATGGAAAATGAAGAAAGGCTCTTCAACTAATTCTATGAGAATTATATAGCCTTCATACTCAAACCACACAAGAATATTACACAAAAAGAAAATTACAAGTTAATCTAACTTGCGTATATAGATGTAAAACTTCTAAAAACAGTAACAAATTGAATCAAGCTGGATATAAGAAGATCATTATATCATAAAGTTTGAGTTGACCCCAAAGTCATTTAACATTACAACACCTATTGATGTCATTCATCACATTTACAGATTAAAGGAGAAAACTGTATGATCATCTCAGTAAATGCGTAGAAAAGGACATCTGAAAAAATGCAACAGCAGTTCAGATCAAAATTCTCATGAAAACTTCCTTAATCTGATAAGTGGTATATATACTAAAAACTACAACAAACATTATGCTAAAGAAGTGTCAGAAACTTTCCCTTTAAAAGCAGCAATGAGCCAAAATGTCCATTATCATCACTTCTATTCATTTCTACACTGTAGGTCCTTAGCCAGTATAGTAAGATAAGATAAACATAAATAAATAAAGGATTGGAATGGAACTTTAAAAAGTGGCTATTATTTGCATAAGATATGACTGTCAGCCAGGCGCTTGGTGGCTCACGCCTGTAATCCTAGCACTCTGGGAGGCCGAGGCGGGAGGGTTGTTTGAGCCCAGGAGTTCCAGACCAGCCTGAGCAAAACCGAAAGACCGAGCTAAAAAAATAGAAAGAAATTAGGTGGACAACTTAAAAAAAAAAATATATATATATATATATATATATATATATAAATTAGCCAGGCA
>VBSM01003143.1:41268725-41281321 GCA_008086735.1 Cheirogaleus medius
AATCCCAGCACTCTGGGAAGCCGAGGCGGGAGGATTGTTTGAGCTCAGGAGTTCAAGACCAGCTTGAGCAAGAGCTAGACCCCGTCTCTACTAAAAAATAGAAAGAAATTAATTGGCCAACTAAAAATATATAGAAAAAATTAGCCGGGCATGGTGGCATGTGCCTGTAGTCCCAGCTACTTGGGAGGCTGAGGCAGGAGGATCACTTGAGTCCAGGAATTGGAGGTTGCTGTGAGCGAGGCTGACGCCACGGCACTCTAGCCCAGGTGACAGAGTGAGACTCTGTCTCAAAAAAAATAAAAATAAAAAACAAATATGTTTTTGACACAAAAAGCACTATCCATAAAATAATAGATTGATAAATTCAAAATTTTGAATTTCTGAACCACTAGAATAACTAAAAACATTTTAATAATAACCACAAATGTTGGGAAAGTGTGGAACGATTTCTCACACGTAGTAGGCAGGTACAATTATTTGGAAAGTAGTTTGGAAGTTTCCTGTAAAGTTAAACATATACCTATTCTATGACCCAGCAGTTCTAGCCTTAAGTATTTCCCCAAAAGATATAAAAACATATGTCTACAGAAAGATTTTTATAAGAATGATTATAGCACCTTTATTCACAATAGCCCTAAATTGGAAATATCCCAAATGTTCATCAACAGTAGAATGGATAAACAAATTGTGCTATACCCATACAACGAAATATGACTTAGCAAAAAAAAAAAAGGGAATGAAGTTCAAAACCACAATGAGATACTACTTCACACCACTAGGATGACTATAACCAAAAGTCAGATAAAACTGTTTCCAGAAGTGGAAGAATTTGAGTAAAAAAAAAAAAAAAAGATAATAACTGTTGGCAAAGATATGGAAAAATTGGAACCCTCCTATACTTTTGGTGGGAATGTAATATGGTGCAGTTGCTAGGAAAAGGGTTTGGCGGTTCCTCAAAATGTTAAACATAGTTACCATTTAACCTAGCAATTCCACTCCTAGAAATATACCCAAGAGAAATGAAAACATACATCCACACAAAAACTTGTATATAAATGTTCACAGAAGCATTATTTATATTAGCCAAAAAGTAGAAACAACCCAAATGTCTGTCAACTAATGAACAAATAAACAAAATGTGGCATATTCATATAATGGAATACCATTTGGCCATAAAAAGAAATGGAAGTACGGATACATGCTACAACATGAGTGATCTTTAAAACATTATGCTAAGTGAAAGAAGTTAGTCACAAAAGACCACATATATATGACTCTATTTATATGAAATGTCTAGAATAGGCAAATCTATACAGAGGGAAAGATCGGTGGTTACTTAGGACTGGGGGATGATGGTTAAAGGTGCAGGGTTTCTTTGGGGAATAATAAAAATGTTCTCAAATTGGTTGTGGCGAAATTTGTACAACTCTGTGAATAGATGAAAAACCATTTAATTATACACTTATAGGAATAAATTGTATGATATGTGAATTATATCTCAATAAAGCTGTAACCCAAAAAAATAGAATTTCTGTTCATTAAAAGACCACTACAAAGGAATGAAAAAGCCAAGCCATAAACAAGGGAAAGATATTTTCAACATATAAATAGCAAGTGATTGATAATGAAATTATATAAATACAAATCGATAAGAAAAAGACAAACACATCAGTAGAAAAGTAGGGCAAATGCATAAGTAGGTACTACACAGAAAATATAATTGGTAAATAAACATATTAAAAGGTGCTCAACCTTATTAGTAATGAGAGATATACAAAATAAGACCTTATAAGTTACTTTTTTTCTTTTTTTTGAGATGTTGTCACACTATATTGCCTGGGTTGGCATTAACTCCTGAGCCCAATCAATCCTCTCACTTC
Organism: Cheirogaleus medius; assembly: GCA_008086735.1. Classification (NCBI taxonomy): domain Eukaryota; kingdom Metazoa; phylum Chordata; class Mammalia; order Primates; family Cheirogaleidae; genus Cheirogaleus; species Cheirogaleus medius. The sequence continues at coordinate 41,270,606 of VBSM01003143.1, forward strand.
AGCCTCCAGAATAGCTGGGATGACAGACACAAACCAGCATACAGGCTTATAAATTATTTTTTATATCCAATAAAATTCACAAAAATTTAAAAGTCAGGTAATACCAATGATTATTGTTAACCACTACTGGCAGAATTATAAATGGATACAACCACTTTCAATCAGTTTGATCTTATCTAATAAAACTGGATATACATTTAACTTACAACCTAGTAATTCTACTCCTAGGTACATACTCTAGAAAAACTCCTAAAGCAGGATAGATATACAATTTGACAAATGAATGAACAGTTATATACAACACAAATAAATCTTTAAAATATAATGAATCCAAGAAACAAAAAATATTAATATTTTCATATCATGGAACAATACTCAACAATTAAAAAGAATAAATTATTGATACACAAAACAAGAATGAATTGCCAGGGAATTAGGCTAAGTGAAAAAAGTTAATCTCAAAAGGCTGGATAGCATAGATACCATTTATAAAAAAAAAATTTTTTTTTTTGAGACAGAGTCTCGCTCTGTTGCCCAGGCTAGAGAGCAGTGACGTCATCATAGTTCGCTGCAACCTCAAACTTATGGGCTCAAGTGATCCTCCTGCCTCAGTCTCTGAAGTAGCTGGGACTACAGGTAAGAGCCACATGTTGCTCTGAGAACTCCTGGCCTCAAGCAATCCTCCCACCTCAGCCTCCTAAAGTACTGGGATTACAGGTGTGAGCCACTGCACCCAGTATGAGAATTCTTTTTTTAATTTTTTTTAGAGACAGGGTTTTATTTTGTGGCCCAGGCTGAGTACAGTGGTATGATCGCAGATCACTGTAGCCTTGAACTCCTGGGCTCAAGGGACCCTCCTGCCTCATCTTCCCAAGTAGCTGGGAATATAGATAGGCACATGCCGCCATGCTTGGCTAATTTTTATTTTTTAAAGAGAGACAGGATCCTTGGTCTTGAACTCCTGGTCTCAGTCAATCTTTCCACCTCCACCTCCCAAATTGCTGGGATTACAGGTATGAGCCACTGTACCCAGGTTCTATATAAAAATTATTAAAATGACAAAATTATAGACCTGAAAAACAGATTAGTGGTTGTCAGGAGTCAGGGAAAGAAGCAGGGAGGGTATGCCTGTTAGATTCAGCAGGATGGATACTTCTTATAATGGAACTATTCTGTATCTTGACTATACTGTTAACAGCCTAGCTATGATACAGTACGACAGTTTTGTAAGACATTACCACTGGGGAAACTGGATAAAAAAGAGTACATGGGATCTCTTTGCATTATTTCTTTCAACTGGTAAATGAAAATCACAGGAGGCCATTGTTTTGGACTAAGCTCCTGCAGTAGACCCCAACAGACCAGACTAAAAATCAAAATGGAGTCACCTATACTAAAGTTTTATAACATCAAACTAAAACTAAGTTGTTACCTGACCTTCTGAGAAATCAGGACAGAGATAACAGCCAATTTCCCAAACAGGGCTTTCAATCTTTCATAGGCTTGATAATAAAGTTCCCTCTGCTTTAAACCTTACACCAAAAAAGTAGCCTAACATAACCAGAAGTTAAGCAATCAGTTATTTTTCTTTTATTCTATCTCCCTGTCCCCACCTTACAAGGGAAATAACTTTGAAATGACAAATCTGCTTCTTCTTTGTTTCTGCTTTCTTCGGCCCTTTCTGTCTATAAAATCAACTTTCTTTGCTCCACTCATTGGAACACTTATTCTATTTTATAGAATTCTAGAACTGCAAATAAGGTCAATTGAGATCATTAAACCAAATGTGTTGCAATTTTGTCTTTTAAAACAACTATATATAAATTTGCAATTACCTCAAAATAAAAAGGTTTAGTTTTTAAAAAACAGGAATAGACACAAAGTAAAACTGGAGGACTACAGGTATCTTTATTTTTCTTTTTTCTATTTTTCTGTATTTTCAAAATTTCCCGTAAGTCTTCACTATTTATAATTAGGAAAAAAACTTGTTTTTTTTAGAGGCAGGGTCTCACTGTGTCACCCAGGCTGGAGTACAGTGGCATAATCAAAGCTCATTGTAACCTTGAACTCCTGAGTTCAAGCCATCCTCTCACCTCAGCCCCTCATATAGCTAGGAGTACAAAAACGCACTACCATAGCTGGCTGGCTATTTTTTTTTTTTAGAAGTGGGGTCTCACTATGTTGCCCAGGCTGGTCTCAAACTCCTGGCCTCAAGCAATTCTCCCAAATTGGCCTCCCATAGTGCCGTGATTACAAGTGTGAGCCACTGTGCCTAGCCAAAAAAACACTTCCACCTCTTGAATTAGGATGCTCATAAAAACTGATTCCTTAACAGTCATCTAACATAAGTATATGTTAACAAGACTACACTGGCTCAGGTATTAAGAAAAAAGATGTAAAAGTACATTTCTATTCATTGTACATAAATAGTCATCTTTACATACAAGATAGACCATGTATGACCAAGTATGATCATAATTTTCTCTTCATCATTTGTTAGTTAAAAGTACTTTGCCAATAGTATCTCTTTTCATGTTATCATTTCAGAAAAAAACTGGTGACACATTTTAAGCACAGAAATTAGGATTTGGCCAAATTTGAAACATACCTGCATATGGAGCCATTCCTAATATAGTAGGCATCAGGCCTCTGTAAAATCCAAGGAAACCACCTTCCTTTTTAGTGAAGGAAAATTAGAAGAGAGATTACATTGTGCTCATTATGATAAACATCAAAGAACAAAACCACACTTAATAATGAAAAAATTGTTCTAGGACTCACACTGTAAGTACAAAGATACACTTTCATAATTATTATCAAATAATTATAAATAAAAGAATTATTTAGTTAACATACAAAATATTTTCCTAAATATAAAAGGACATGCTATAGATGAGAAAGATAAATATTGAATACCTTTGCATAAATTGTTTTGAATGCATGAATAATTCCTGTATAGGTGTGTTCCCCTTTCACCTGGAATGCTAGGCGTACTCTAACCATGTCAAGAGGGTAAGTACAGATAACTGCTGTCATACCTGAAAAGAAAGTAGAAACTTATAGGTAAAATAAATTTTTGACATATATACATATATGTATATATATAAATGTTCCCTATCATTAATCCTCTAAATATTATACCAATGATGAAAACCCAATGAAATCGAAGGTGATATAAATGATAGAATTTGATGGAATTATACTACAATATCATCAACTGGAAAACCACCTAGTAAGCAAAGGGTTTGTAAAAACCTCTCCAAGTTTTTCTCACTTTGAAGTTATCTTTTTAGCACCAAAATAGTATAGTGTGAGTGAATCATGAGGTTTTCAAAAAATTTATTCTACTATTTGTCTATTCCCACTTAAGATATCAGAAAGAAAATACAGTAGGCTGTCCTTATCTGTGGATTCTTCATCCACAGATTCAACCAACTGCAGATGAAAATGTAGTTAGTTCTATTACAGTCGTGTCTGTACCGAACATGCACAGACTCTTTTTTGCCATTATATTCCTTACACGATATAGTATAACAAGTATTTACATAGCATTTACATTGTATTAGGTATTATAAGTAATCTAGAAATGATTTAAAGAATATAGGAGGATGTGTGTAGGTTGTATGCAAATACTATGCCATTTTATATAAGGGACTTGAGCAATCGTGGATTACAGTATGGGAGAATGGGGGGGGTGATATAACAATTTCCCATGGATACCAAGGAATGACTATACTATCTCCTCGACACTAGGCAAGATGTTTCATCTTTTTACTTATTTTCTTTAATCCTAAAATGGAGAGATGTTTTACCTAATGAAACATAAAGAATTCGTTATTTTAATTTCTATTTTTTAAATAATAAAATGACGAATTATAGCTGTACATATTTACAGGGTATAAAGTGATGTTATGATTTATGAATGCAATGTGGGATAATTAAAACAAGCTAATTATCATATCCATCACCTTGAATGGAATCTTTATAAAAATAAAGACACTTTTTAAAAAAACTTCAGAGCAATCATCATTTTCTAGATCAAGTTACTTAACCTAGGTTTCAGCTTCATTATCTGTAAAATGGGCATCATAATAAGTAGGTACTCAAGTTAGAGTTTTATGAAGATTCAACGAGTTACTATACATAAATCCCTAAAATAATTCCTGATACATAGTAAATGTTTGATCCTTTCTTTGAGAACCAAATCATTTGTCTTTTCTTCTTGCCAAAATCCCCTACCTAATCATCTCTCTCCTGCATATCAATACTCAGGAATTTGAATAAAAAGGGAGGCACACTCAGAAAATTATTATAATAGAAAGGAATAGGTAAGGAAGTGGGAATTCAGCTTGACTGCTAGTCAACAGACTGACAAACATACCAGTCATTCAGAGAATGACTGGGATTTAATTCATAAAGCTACTGTCTCTCATTTGGGACCCTTTTCTCCACTCACACACATATTATTCTACCTAGCACTGCTTTATAGGAAGGTAAAAAAAAAAAAAAGCTCTCCAAGAGCAAATAAAGGAAATTAGAAACTGCTTACCTTAAATAGCGGTGGTGACAGCTTTCCTCTTCCCCCATTTTACAACTACAATCCAATATACAAAGAGAAGAATAAATATCTTCACCTCTCAGGAAGCAATGAGACTCAATCAAGCTGAGATGTGCTTTCAATTTTTGTGTATGTGCAAAACTCTTCTCTTTCCCTCCGGAGTCAAGAAACTGAGGACTTAAATAATGAATACAAACCAAGTGACATTTTTTCTCTAAATTCTAATCCTCTTACATTCTCTATATAGAATCCCGGAAATTGTGGAAAACCTAAGAACATACTTTAACCAGGAATTATATTTTGTTAATTTGGGAAGCTCAGAAGAACCTAACATTGCCTTCCATAACATGCCTTCCACTACACAGCATGCTCGCTGTATGCTTAAACAAAACAACAAAAACAAAAACCTCTAGCTATAAATTATGTTTCTAACTACACTACCCAAAACAAAGATAACCCTTGATCACTAAAGCTTGAGATCATATTCAGAAAGTATGGTAAATATGAATTCTTTATTCTGCTACAGAAAAGCCTTCCAAGTAGCTGGGATTACAGGTGCAAGTCACCTTCCCAGCTATAAAGGACTTCATAGAAAAGGAACTAACCTTATGAGAAAGAGAGAGTAAAGGGAAAAGAGGAATAAATATTAGAAATTGCATAATACAGGGTTGGAGTAGATGAGCATTAACAGACCCTCATCAATTCATCCTCTTCTCAACTGCTCAAAGAATATGGAAGTAGATCTGAATTTTCAAACATGGCTTCTCTCCCAACACATTACCCTCCATTCCCATCTGAGGTTACCACAGTGGGAGCGGCATACAGAATCCATGTATGTATCCAAAGAGATTGAAGTTTGATGAAAACATATAGATTCTAAATATATGCTCGACAAAGGAAGGAATCCATGCATCACAAATATAAAAGTTAAACCACAAAGCTAAACAAACTGGCCTGGAGATTTTCAGGCAAGTCCAAGTCTATTGCACCTTGTCCTTCGGAAGCACATCACTGCTTTGAACTTGATTAAATATTAGTTATAAATAACCAATATACAACTTTCTGTAGTTGTATATCTGATGAGTGTGATAACTAAAATCCTGCTCTCAGAGAAGGTTCTAGGGGAGAGATCATTCAGTTATGGCACTCAAAAGCCGCAACTGCAACATTATTACCCAAAGGAATAACTGTGTGTGACTACAGATGCCTTTTGTACAGTATTCTCATGTGGAAATCATACATCTCTGGTAACTCTACAATGTAGGTCAAAGAGTCAAAGGAATAGAGAGCAGAGGTCTGAGTGTCACACCACTCCCGCACCTCACACACACAAATCAAGATTCAAATTCTACTAATTGGAACTTAAGTTCTGATTTTTTAAAATTTAAGAGTTATGCCAGGCGTGGTGGCTCATGCTTATAATCCTAGCCCTCTGGGAGGCTGAAGGGGGCGGATCGCTCAAGGTCAGGAGTTCGAAACCAGCCTAAGCAAGAGCAAGACCCCGTCTCTACTAAAAATAGAAAGAAATTAATTGGCCAACTGAAAATATATAGAAAAAATATAAAAAATATATAAAAAAAATTAGCCGGGCATGGTGGTGCATGCCTGTAGTCCCAGCTACTCGGGAGGCTGAGGCAGAAGGATTGCTTGAGCCCAGGAGTTTGAGGTTGCTGTGAGCTAGACGCCACGGCACTCTAGCCCGGGCAACAAAGTGAGACTCTGTCTCATAAATAAATAAATAATAAAATTTAAGAGTTGGACTACTAGCTCAGAAGAGCAATTTTTCAAATGTGTATTAATAGGAAGCTTGTTGCTTTTGAATTCAGAATCAGGGCTCAAGAGGGACAGAGTTCCCTTTTAAAAATAAAAGTAGTTGATTTCGGGCATGGCAACTCGCATCTGTAGTCCTGCTTACTTAGTAGGCTAAGGTGAGAGGATCACTTGAGCCCAGGAGTTCAAGGCTGCAGTGAGCTATGATCACACTACTGCACTCCAGCCTGGGCAACAGAGAAAGAACCTGTCTCTAGGAAAAAAAGAAAAAGAAAAAAAGGTATTTGGGAAAGGTTCCTCCAAGCCTCCTTGAGATTCTCAAAAGTACTCTGTTCTAATAATCACTGGACTATAGCATACATTCTGGCTGCTGCTATCTGGCTTCCGCTGTGAATGGCTGTTGCCTTTGCTATACTGTTTGTTAAATATTTTTACTATCACCTCTGTTTACAAAATTTTCCCTATGTTACAAATGAGACAAAAAGAATAACAAACTCAGATGGCTGGCTTAAGAGCATGCAACAAGTCATTGGCATGTAAGGTTTAATAACATTCCCTCATTATTTATGGAAGACTTCAGATCTTACAGAATGTTTTCATAACAACTCTTTACTCGAAAATAAAAATAAAATAGAATAACAAAAAAAATAAATAAATAAACAACTCTTTACTCGAGGGAGAGAGAAAGAGAGAGAGAAGGAGAGAGAGACAGAGAGAACGAACCATAAGCTCGACTTTAACAAATGGATGAGTTACAGAGGCTTCGGGTGATCTGCCCATGGTCAAAGGGTGCCCGAGTAATAGAGGCCAGCAAGGATTCCAGCCAGGATTCCAGCAAGTGTTGTGTCCACTCAACCACTCAGCTTTGGACCAGAACACCAAGCAGGAGTAGACCAGGGAGGGCAAGAAGCAGAATTCAGCTCATAGCTTCTAGTTTCTAACACCTTCCTTCTTTTTTCCCTTTTCTTTATCTTGTCACCCTTAGTTCCATGGGAACTGGCAGAAGCAGACAGATTTCAGATAACTGAAACATATGTAAGGAAAGAAGACCTTCCTCAAATATACAAACCTTGATTCTCAGTCTGTACTTTTTCCTTTTTCTGGCCAACTGAGATTCAACATGTACTGGATTGTAGTTGTAGGATGAGGGAAAAGGTCAAAGTTTTAAAAAGCTTTAAAATAAGCTCTACTGAAATGATCATAAAAAACATCACTTTTTACTTTGGCAAATGTAAAATTTCCAAAGTTACATTTAGAGGCCACCAAAAGTACCAGAGTAAATATACCAGACATAAATAAAATTAATCAGAACATTCATTTCAACTTTTAAATCAAAAGAATAAAATTTAAATTGTAATTACTTAAACATAGTACTTAAAAGAAATATTAGTGGTAGCACTAGCCATATCTGTAATAGCTAGAATTTTAAAAAGCTTTTGTCTTTACAAATTAAAATTTGTAATTGAAATTCCTCTTTTTTTTTTAACTGTCTTTATTCCATCTGCACCCTCAGCCGTCTTCTGTTCTTCTGAAATTCCTCTTCTTTATTATTTTCTAATATAATACTGAAACCTTGATGTTAATTGTGTTTAACTTCAGAAGAATGAAACTAGAAACACCATTTAAATGAACATGCAATCAATAATCAAATGCCATGAAAGAGAAATAATAAAAGCCTTCAGAATTAAACTCATATTCATAATCCTACTCCATCTTTCCTATAACGTTCAAAGAAAAGATTTTGACTAGTCACTTGTAAAAAATTTTTAGAGACAAAAAGTTAAAAAGTGATGTAAAAAATAATAAATTTGAAGATTTAGAAACTTATTAAACACTCAAGGTCAGGAGTTCAAAACCAGCCTGAGCAAGAGCAAGATCCCATCTATACTAACAATAGAAAGAAATTAATTGGTCAACTAAAAATATATAGAAAAAATAAGCTGGGCATAGTGGTGCATCCTGTAGACCTAGCTACTTGGGAGGCTGAGGCAGGAGGATCGTCTGAGCCCAGGAGTTTGAGGTTGCTATGAGCTAGGCTGATGCCACAGCACTCTAGCCCAGGCAACAGAGTGAGACTCTGTCTCAAAAAAAAAAAAGAAACTATTAAAATTTCTTTTTTGTAAAATGAGGATAATCATAGCACTTTCCTCACAGGATTGTTCTGTGGACTACATGTCAAGTGTCCAGAGATTGCATGTCAAGAGCTCAAGTCTGTGTAGGGTACACAGCAAGTAATCAATAATTAGCTAGGGCTGGGCAAGGTGGCTCACGCCTGTAATCCTAGCACTATGGGAGGCCGAGGCGGGCGGATCGCTCAAGGTCAGGAGTTCGAAACCAGCCTGAGCAAGAGCGAGACCCCGTCTCTACTATAAAAATAGAAAGATGAATTGGCCAACTAAAAAAATATATATATAGAAAAAATTAGCTGGGCATGGTGGCATGTGTCTGTAGTCTCACCTACTGGGGAGGCTGAGGCAGGGGGACTGCTTGAGCTCAGGAGTTTAAGGTTGCTGTGAGCTAGGCTGATGCCACAGCACTCTAGCCCGGGCAACAAAGTGAGACTCTGTCTCAAAAAATAATAATAATAATTAGCTAGTTACTTCCCCGTAGCATCACACCAGTGTAAAATACTGAAATATGTGTATACTAGTTGTGCTATAGTCTGAACGTTTGTGCCCTCCAAAAAATTCCTATGTTGAAACCTAATCCCCAGTGCAACAGTATTAAGAAGTGAGGCCTTTAGATTAGGTCATGGGGGCAGAGATCTCATGGATGGGATCAGTTCCCTTATGAAGTAGGCAACAGAGGGCTTGTTTACCCCTTCAACAAGGACACATAAGATACCATCTAAGAGTAAAGGGCCCTCATCAGACACAGAACCTGCCAATATTCTGATCTTGAAATTTCCAGCCCCAAGAATAACAAGCAATAAATTTCTGTTGTTTATAAGTTACCCAGTCTACAGTAATTTGTTGTAGTAGCTCTGGAGTGTGGGAGGAACCTGCGGCCTCTGGGCCATATGGGGCCCTCCAGATCCCCAAGTGTAGTCCCTGGACCAAATTCAAACTTCATAGAATAAATCCCTTTATTAAAAGGAGTTTTTCTGTAAAGTTTGGATTCAGTCAAAAGGCTGCACTTGAGGATCCAGAAGGCCACATGTGGCCCCAAGACCACAGGTTCCCCACCCCCTACTTCCACAGTTGAATTATTAAGAATTTTGAATATTATTCCTGATTATTTCTACTACTTATTAAACCTAGGTCAGCCAGCCAGAAGTCAAGACATCTGAATAAACATAGGACATGGCAAAACCACGGACAGGGCAAGGTAGATCAGGCTATGGCTCTAGGTGGAAATGTAAGACTAAAGAGTCACTAGTAGTTTCAGAGTCTGAAGTAGTGTCCGAAAAGTCCCTAATACCTATTATCCGAGACCATGTCTTTCATCTCAACAACTAGAAAAGATGATTACCTAGGGCCACAGTGTCTGTAACATCTATCCAAAAGTTTTTGTTCCCATTTGGGGTGTAACTGCTCAACATCTGTCCCCATTCCTCTCTCTACCACAGCACATGTGTAGACCTCAAGGGCTCTAGTACTGCTAGAACACTTAACTGTGCATACTGAACATCAGGGGCCAATTGCTCAGAAAGACAAGATAATCTAGATCAGGCGTCCTCAAACTATGGCCCTCGGCCATATGCGGCCCACCCAGGACACTTATCCGGCCCGCTGGGTGTTTTTGCCACCGCTGCCTGTCCTGCTTACCAGCCGACTCGTCCCGGGCCAACAGTGCACACTCTCCAACAGTCTGAGGGACAGTGAACTGGCCCCCTGTTTAAAAAGTTTGAGGACCCCTGATCTAGATGCTCTGACCATCCCCACACTTTTCTCTTTGTCACTGCTAATATCTACCTAAGGATGATATTCTTGGTTACAGATACCTGACATCACCATAGAGTATGTCACACAATGACCAAAACAATAACTAGAAAAATTGATTAAAATCCTACAAACCTTGCGATAATCACAACAATTAGGATTTTCACACATAACCTTCTAATCATTTTATTTCATCAGCCATCTGCAGAAGTAAATACTGTTAATATGTTGGTATATAACCTTAGAGCCTTACAGATACTTTTTCTATGAATATTTATTCATAGGTATGTGTTTATATCTTTTATTTATTTATTTATTTTTCCCCAGACAGAGTCTCAGTCTCTTGCCTGGGCTAGAATGCCATGGCGTCAGCCTAGCTCACAGCAACCTCAAACTCCTAGGCTCAAGCGATCCTCCTGCCTCAGCCTCCCAGTAGCTGGAACTACAGGCACCGTGCCACCATGCCAGGCTAATTTTTTCTATTTTTAGTTGTTTGGCTAATTTCTT
>VBSM01003143.1:41305337-41319229 GCA_008086735.1 Cheirogaleus medius
AAAAAAAAAAAAAAGAGTGGGGTTTTTTTCAGTTTTCTTTATTTTTCTTTCTCTTCTTTCAATAAAGACAGGGGTCTCCCTATGCTGCCCAGGCTGGTCTCAAACTCCTGTGCGCAAACAATCCTCCCACCCCAGCCTTCTAAATAGCTAGGACTACAAATGTGAGCCACCACACCAGGCCACCTCTTAGGATTCTGGAGCTGGTTAGAGCTCCAACAGAATTCTACCACTTGCAAGCAGGAGTAGAGAAAATGGATGATGAGTATGTAGAGGTGAGGTGGAAGTGCTTTCAGGTTGAGTTTGGGAGGTTTTTTGTTTTGTTTTGTTTTGTTTTGTTTTTGAGACAGAGTCTTACTCCATTGCCCAGGTTAGAGTGCCATAGTGTCAGCCTAGCTCACAGCAACCTCAAATACCTGAGCTCAAGTGATCCTTCTGCCTCAGCCTCCTCAGTACAGTAGCTGGGACTACGGGTGAGGGCCACTACTCCCAGCTAATTTTTTCTATTTTTAGTAGAGACAGGGTCTCCTCTTGTTCAGGCTGGTATGGAACTCCTGAGCTCAAGCAATCTTCCCACCTTGGCCTCCCAGAGTGCTAGGATTATAGGCGTGAGCCACAGCCCCAGGCAAGTTTGGGAGAGATTAAGAGGACAATTGAATTTGTGGGTTGGAAAGGTCAGCATTGAAGTTGCTGGACAAGACATAAATGGAGAAACTGGCCTATTTTTGTCATAGGAAGCAGGGAGTTTGCACCACAATGGGCTCACTTAGACCACACTCAGATAGTTTGGGGTCTGGTCCTTTAGGCAGCTCACTATAATATAAAAGGTCGTGTTTTCACGATCATACATAGAATATACAATCACTGTGAAAATATGCTAATTCTCCCTCTTTCTTCCAAAACCAGTTTTAGCAATTCCAAACCTTTTTTTCTTCTTCAGAATATCAACCTGATTTCATTTTTCTTCCACATTCTCCACGGAAATGTCTTCTGGTTTGTACTTCCTGTGTGTCGTGGGTATCCTGTATATGCTCGATGTTCCCAATGCAATTTAGAAATTTGAATGAGAAAAAGTTTTTAGGTCGGTGTCTGTGTGATATACAGTAGTCCCCCACCCCATTCTCGGAGGATACGTTCCAAGACCCCTAGTAGATGCCTGAAACTTCTGGTAGTACCAAGCCCTATATATGTTTTTTCCTATACATACATACCTATGATAAAGTTTAATTTATAAATTAAGCTTAGTAAGAGATTAACAACTAAAAATAGAACAATGAAGTAAAATAGGGGTTACTTAAACACAAGCACTGCAACTGAGACAGTTGATCTGATAACCACTAAGAGGGCTACTAGGCGACTAATGGGTGGGTAGTGTACACAGCATGGTTACAGTTATAAATTGTTAATTTCTGGAATTTTCCACTGAATATTTTCAAACCACATTGACCCAGGGTAAGGGCAGGGACTACTGCAATACGAAATATGTTTTCTCTTTGTCCTTAGCTTCTGTCACAGAGCTCCTAAAACCCTTGGTATTTCCTGAGTGTTAGAAATGTCTTTAGTTATTCATAACAAGCCCCTTTATCACAGCAGGGTTTATGCTAATGAGGTGACTTAGGGTGGAGTTGCTAGGTAGCCTAGGTAGCCTTAGCCTAAGGTTAGCCACCAAGTGATTCCAGAATTGGAACTTTTTTTTTTTTGAGAGAGAGTCTCGCTCTGTTGCCTGGGCTAGGGTGCCATCAGCCTAGCTCACAGCAACCTCAAACTCCGGGGCTGAAGCAATCCTCCTGCCTCAGACTCCCAAGTAGCTGGGACTGGGAATACAGGCACGTGCCACCATGCCCGGCTAATTGTTTCGAGATGGGGTCTTGCTCTTGCTCAAGCTGTTCTCGAACTTCTGAACTCAAGTGATCCTCATGCCTCAATCTCCCAGAGTGCTAGAATTACAGGCATGAGCCACCGCTCCCTGGCCTCAGGATTGAAACTTTTAGCCCCATCCCCAGACTTCTGGGAAAAGGAGCGTGGGTGGGCTGGAAATTACACACTATACAAACTACTGGACAATGCAAAAATTTGTTGAGTTTCTGAGCTGCTGAACACTTGGAGCTGCTGAGAGGATGGTGGCCAAGAGAGGGCTCAGAGGCTCTGTGAGGTCTTCCACTCACAACCTTGCCTTGTGCATCTCTTCATCTGGGTGATCATCTGTAGCCTTTTAAAGCATTTTCCCTGAGCCATCCTAGAAAATTATCAAACCCAAGAAGGAGGGTTGTGGAATTGTGATTTCTAGCTAGTCAGAAGCACAGGTCACAACCTGGAACCTGTAATTGGTATCTTGACTGAGCCCTTAACCTGTGGGATAGTTTCAGAATTGAATTGAATTACAGGACACTCAGTTGGAAAATTGCTTGGTGTATGTGGGAAAACCCTCAGACATCTAATCACAGAAGGATTCTGTGCTGTGTTGAGTATGAGCAGAGAGAAAAAAACCTTTTTTCCTCAGTCTACCAGTAAATGGCAATTCTTAAAACCTGCTCATTGCAAATTCTCTGATAATTCCCTTGGGTCTTTTCTACTCTAAGTTTTTCTTGCTCTCTTGGATTCCTAGCAGAATTGACAGCATTAGATCTTTTGTAATGCTTAGCTACTGCTGACTTCTGCTGTTGCAGATTTATCTTGCATAGCTTTTTCCCTGATAACCCACAAGTCCTTGCAGATTGTGCTGTCTCAGGTCACCAGGAGAGAACTAACACTTTTCTACCTATTATTACATTATCTATCTATCTATCTATCTACTTACCTACCTATATCTGACCCTGATCTCCTCATAGGGAATAATGAGTTTGTCTTTCTTAGTTGCTATACCATTTATAACACCAGGAATTCAACAACACTTAGTATTGCCTAACTTTTAAATTTTGACCAATGGAGAATACAGTCTTTAGGAAAGAAGCCCTGTGTGTATGTATAGGTGTATGAGTTTGAGGAGAGTAGACAATATATATATTGTTCCTAGGGCACTACCCAAGGTAATTAGTAAGCAGGGCAGCTAAGATAACTTAAAGATAGAGCAACAGTAAGATGAGAAAGAATTTCAGGGCCCTGCACGGTGGGGTGGCTCACACTGTAATCCTAGCACTCTGGGAGGCTGACACAGGCAATCGTTTGAGCTCAGGAGTTCCAGACCAGCCTGAGCAAGAGCAAGACCGCGTCTCTACCAAAAACAGAAAAAATTAGCCAGGCATGGTGGCGCGTGCCTATAGTCCCAGCTACTCAGGAGGCTGAGGCAGGATCGCTTGAGCCCAGGAGTTTGAGGTTGCTGTGAGCTAGGATGATGCCACAGCACTCTAGCCCAGGCAAGAGAGTGAGACTCTGTCTCAAAAAAAAAAAAAAAAAAAAAATTCAGAAGGAACTAGAGCTATGTTTTTAGGAGTTAGGTAAGTGCAGTTCTAATACCCACATTATGAGTATCTTCACATCTCTTTTCTAAAGGGGTGACTGGAAATAAGACATGAATTCTTGCTTTGTTATTCAAGAAAAATGGGATAAGTTATAATTGTAAAAATAATGGGAAATTTCATAAACATTTAGTCTTTGATATTGCATTCTGGAAAGAATGACACTTTTTTTCTTCTCCTTGGGTAGACACCTCATGTTACTGTTTAGTTTCCCATGACTTGTTCAACCTTTTAGTTTCTGTTATAAATACGCATCTCCTTTTCTGACAGGTTCAGATAGACCTGATGTTGCTAGGCACTATGTCTAAGAAGCAAATATCAAGGTGGCTTTAAATATCATCTGCAAGCTGATGACTACCAAATTTGTTTCTCCTAGATCTTTTCTAAACTCAAAATCATCCCAGACTTGGCCATTGGGAGGGACGTATATCCTTTTTGATAAGCGTTGAGATGGTTTCCAATTTTTCACTGTTGCGGAACACAGTGAAACTGTTCTATTGACACAGACACAATCCAGCCTTCATGGCCTTTGCACCTGGTTTTTCCTAAGCATGCAATATTTCCCCAGCTTCTTTCCTTACCTCTTTCAGAGCTACTCAGTGGGATCTTCCTTGATTGCTGAATCTAAAATTGCAATCCTCCCCAGCACTCCCAGTTTCCTTCTCTGCTTTTTTCCCCCTCTCTTGAACATATCGTCATCTGACACAATATATATTCTGCTCATTTATCTCATTTGTTTCTACACCCCCACCTCTACCCCACAACTACTCCATGCTGGAATGTCAACTCCACAAGGGCTAAGATTTCATTTTGCTTACTGCTGGTTTTCCCAGAGTTTAGAATTGTTCCTGGCACTAAGTACGGACTCAACGAACATTTTAGGAATGAAGAGAATGGGTGTTATCATGGGCTTCTTTCTGCATCACTGTATGATTTTCCTATTTCAATACATTTTAAAGTTAATCAGTTCAACTAATTGGCAAGAAGCTGATATTGCTGTTTCTTTTTTTTTTTTTTTTTTGAGACAGAGTCTCACTCTGTTGCCCGGGCTAGAGTGCCGTGGCGTCAGCCTAGCTCACAGCAACCTCAAACTCTTGGGCTCAGGTGATCCTTCTGCCTCAGCCTCCCGAGTAGCTGGGACTACAGGCATGCGCCACCATGCCCGGCTAATTTTTTCTATATATATTTTTAGTTGGCCAATTGATTTCTTTCTATTTTTAGTAGAGACGGGGTCTCGCTCTTGATCAGGCTGGTTTCGAACTTCTGACCTTGAGCAATCCTCCCGCCTCGGCCTCCCAGAGTGCTAGGATTACAGGCGTGAGCCACCACGCCCGGCCTGATATTGCTGTTTCATGATAGTCTTTTTCCTTTTGTTCTTCATGAAAACCAAGTTGTTGTTTTTGTTTTTGTTTTTTTTTGTGGTTGTTGTTTTGTTTTGAGATGGATTTCATTACATTGATTAGGCTGGTCTCAAACTCCTGGGCTCAAGCCATCCTCCAGCCTCAGCCTCTGGAGTAGCTGAGACTACAGGCACTGGCCACTGCACCTGGCTAAAAATCAAGTTTTGAGTCAATCTCTTCCAATATTTCTTTCTTTTTATCTAAGTCCCAGGAGAATGTTTCTAACCGGATATTAACAATTAGGTTTTTTGAAGCATTGACTGAGAAGAGACAATTTTTGGTTATGAGATTTATTTCAAATGCCACATTTCTTACTTTCTTCCACTAAGGTACTTTATCTCATTGTAGTACTGAAAACACTGTAACGAAGTCATCAGTTTGCTTTGCTTGCCATCCTGGAATCTGTGTTCCTTCTGAGGAGGAGGCAGCAAATTTTATTCATCTTTGTATGCCTAGATCCTAGCTGAAGAATACCTTTGAATGACTTAATCGGTCGGGAAGGTTGAAAGTTAGGAATCTTTCTCTTTTTTTATTATTTGTATTTAAAATTTAAATAATTTCTTTTTTTTTTCTTTTTTTTTTTTTTTACTTACCACTATACTAAAGAGGAAGGAATCTTTCTCAAAAGGCCATCCTGGTGATGCTTATAAAGTATGTATAACAAAGAGTGACATTTAAGTGCTTTATGGGGGTAGAATGGTGTATGAGAAAATGAGGGACTGAATCTTTTCTCTTCAGTTGAAGTTTGACCTGGAAGAATGAAAGTTCCAGGAACAGCATTTTCCTTACCACCATGACCCCATTAAAGTCCTAGATTCCTTTGCCTGTGTGATGACTGCTGGAAGGAGCAACAGCCATCAAACATTCAAGGAGAAATTCAGATGTTCTAGTCAGTGTTAATTCTGGCATAATGCCACTGATTATTCCTCTTAATGCTGAAAGCTTACCTCTTCTTGAGCCTTTATTTCTTCATCCATAAATTGATACCACCACCACCGAGATCCAAGGACATATAACTAACAAAAATATGATGATGACCTTTGCAGACATCAAGAGCAGAGTCAAGGAACACAACCCTCATCTGGTTTCTCTCTTTGGTGTTCAGGGCGATTTTCCACTGCTCGCGACCCAGATACTGCTCAATGGTGTCATCTCGGACCTGGCACCCCCTTCATGTGTCTGTAAACATGCAATTTAGAGATCCTAAAATCTTCTTTCTCTCAACCCTATTGCCCCTTCTGAAAAAAGGCAGTGACAAAATCTTGACACCTCTTTACCTCTCCAGTGCTCTCCTTTGACCTCCAAAAAAAGATGTTGGGAGAGAAGAGGAAGGGGCGGAGGGGGAGAGGGAAGGGTCGACAGGGGAGTCCAGCTCCAGTTTGGGGAAATCCAGATCGTGTTTTGCCTCTCGCTCAGCGGTGCAGGGTCCAGCGAAGGCAGAGCCCCAGCTTCACTCCCTGAGGTCTGTCCTGGGGAGACACTGCTGCTCCGGGGGGCTGACCTGGCGGGGAGTGGCCGCGCAGTCCGCTCCGGCGCCGCTTTGTGCGCGCAGCCGCTGGCCCCTCTACTCCCGGGTCTGCCCCCCGGGACACCCCCCTGCCCCGCCCAAGTCATGCAGCTCTACCTGCCTCTCCACTGTGGACCTTTGGGGAGCGGCTGCCCACCCTGGGGGCTCGGGCCCTGACCGTGCCGGGAGCGGGTAGGTGACCGCCCGGGAGCCGCCTGCGCCCCTCGCTCCCGCCGGGTCCCCAAGCTCTAAAGTTGTGGGTACGAGTGCGAGTTGGAAAGTTTGCCCGAGGGCTGGTGCAGGCGTGGAGCAGGCGGACCCGCGCTGCTCTGGGAACCTGAGCCGGTCAGCGGTGAGTTGGGGCCAGGGCAGAGGGCAGGGGTGCGGGAAGCGGGGACTGGGAAGCCGAGGCCCGAGGGGGTGCGGGGGGCGGCGCTGGGTGTGGGCTGGACTTGGCGCGGGCTCGGCGGCCGTGGCTCTCCCGCGGCCTCCCGGGTGGACCCTCTCCCCTCCGCGACCCCCCACCCCGGGACGCTCGGGGCGCTTTTGTTGCGGGTGGCAAACAATGCCCCCGGCCGGAGGTCTCGGCTGCTAGTCTTGGAGGCCCCGCCGAGGCACTGGGTGGGGGCAGCGGGGCCGCCTGGGGCTCTGACCCGGGGCTCCGGGGAAGTGGAGCTGGGGGCGGGCAAGTGTGGCCTGGGGGAGATCCCTGAACGTGCGGGTGACTGCCGGGCCTCTCCGGAGGATCGGAGGTCGGGGAGCATCAGGGTGAGGAGAGGTTAATTTGTACAAGTTGTGGGTGGGGAGCCCGGGCCGTCCTGTGCTCAAGCGTACCCCCAAAACAAGTTTTCTCCCTCCCCCATAATTATACAGGGGACTGGATGGCAGGGAAGACACTTTGGCTCGTGTCTCCCTGAGCGTTTTGGAGAGGCGACTTCAGGCTTCAGGGGCGAATCTTTGGAATGAAGGCAGATGGCGAGTCTTTGCTGGGGTTGACTTGGAGTTGTGTGGATCAGGGAGGAAGGGAGTAGGGAATAGAATGAGTGGTCTGTCAAAATGGCTTTTAAGAAACTCTCCTGAGCGCCACCAGGTTCTGGGATGCGTTGGCGTTACGGTCCCCTCAGTCCCACTCGGGCGGGATCCTGGAGCGGGCCCCGAGGGTGAGAGGTGCGCAGAGTCGCGTGCCTGGGACTGGCCGAGCCGCACGTGAGTGGCCGGGTCCCCGCCGGAGGGCGAGGAGATGGCTGAGGCAACCTACCGCGCCCAGAGAGAACATTCTCATTCGCACTCCCCCTCACTCTCTCTCCTCCACCCCTGCCCTTCTCCCCGCTCCCTCCTCCTCCCCCTGCTCCTGTCCCCCCCCTCCCACCTCCGCCTGATTTCTCCTTCGATAAGGTCTGTGCAGCCCATTTACACACACACACACACACACGTATAAAATACATTCCTCAAGAAGCAGTCAGGAAAGAACTGGCCGGCGCTAGTAACCTTTCCACAGGAGCGGGGGACCTACACTGGACATTTCTGATCCAGTAAAAATTAACGGGTCTCCAAGAGGACAGATGAATATTGAACTAGTCCCTTACTCGTCCTCCTCCCAAATTAACCAACCTCGATGCCTCGGTTTCTTACGATGCCTCTTCCCCTCCTCCCCGGTTCCGCTCTCGGGCGCTATAGGAGCTGCGTAATACATCATAGTAATGACCGGTTTATTTAGAAAAGTTTGAAAAGTGCTTCAGGACCTTCGAGCGAGCGAAGGATTAGGCGCTGTCCTTGGGTCTGCAGGGCGAGCTGCGCTTTTCACCCGGGATGGATTGAAGGGCTGCGCTATAGGGCAGCAACCCCTGGTCTGCACTAGACCGAAATGTGCTTGTCCTCCTCACCCTCCCCCATATAAAGTAAAATAAAAGCTTTGGCTTAATTGGGCCTCCAGATATTAGAGAAAAAAAGGTGGAAAAGTAGCTTCTTAACCAGTTAGGGCAAAGGTTAGAGCACATTAGGAATTTATGACTACAATCAAACAAGGGGGTGGGGGACACGTAGATAGGTATGTAAATAAAGAGATGTTTGGAGATTAGTCCGTATTATTTCCAAGAACTAAAAGACTTAGGTGATTTTTGGTGTGTTTCCCGATTTTACCGTTGTAGAAACTCAGGTCCCCTCCTCCAATTAAGCCATCTTAATTAGGTTGTCAACCTTTCTGTCTTTAAAGCCAAGCTATGGTTTCAATTAAATTTCAGGAACAAGATATGCGGGAAGTGGCAAACAGTGGCCCCTTTTCTTTGCAAAGATTAGTAGCCCAGACTTACAACTCTGGGACCACCACTTATCATTTTATGAGAGTTAACTTTCCATCTCTACGCTGGTCTTCCAGAACCCATGAGTGGGAGGTTTGGATCTCCACTGTCCCTTGCTCTTTGTTTCTTTTCCTTCTCCTATCTGATTTGTCCCTCCCCTCCCCCACCGTCTTCAGTGGGTTTGTATCTTCCCTTTCCTGCACATTTAATTCCCCCCACCACCACCTTTTGGGGTCTTCCTACTTTTAAGTCTTTTGATTCCAATTGTCTTTTTATATTCTGCCTTTATTACTATAAATTTCTTCCCCTTCCCCATTTTTTGGGCTTTTTTAAAAAGGCATTTTCTTCTTTCTTATGCTTTTTCCTCTACTTTCTTCTAATGTGTTTTACGCCTTTCTTATCTTCAGAAGGGCCATTCTATCTCCATTTTCACTTCTCCCTTCCCTTTTCTGGCTCTGTTTGGGCTTTTTTTTTTCCCCCTCTTGCTCTATGCAGGGCAGCAGGGGTGTTTTACATATGGAAGGAGGCTTTCTCTAAATCTGCTGGCATTCTAGTGAGGTTCCCTGAACAGCTTTTTCCCTCTGCTGAGGGCTCTCACACTTCCTGTGATAGAAAACTATCTAGGAACAGCAAACGACTGCTGCCTCCTCTTCCTTTAGATGTAGAACTCAGTTGTTGGAGGAGACCCGTCGAGGTGGTGTCTTTTTAAAAGAAATATTTTGTCTTGTTTTTCTTAGCCAAGTGCAAGAGGTTTTAAGTTCTATGGAGCTGAATGGAGAGACTATGAAATCGCAGTCTTTTTTTTCAACTGGCTCTGTGTATGCAAATACCACTTTTTTGGCCACTGCTGATAGTGGGAAGGATTGCAATATAATTTTAAATTGACATGCGGGCTGGATGGTTACATCACTTCAGCCACTTCCTGCCCAGGGGACTACTCTGAGATCTAGAAAGGAGAGGTGTGGAGGTGGGAGAGGATTTTTCTGACATGGTGTTGTCAATGTTGTCCTTTACAGACAACTGATACAGTTTAAGAAGTCAACTTTTCACTTTCTAGGCAAGGTGATTATTTTAAAAATTGAAAATGGCTCTCCTTAGGGAAAGAATCTTATCGCTTAGTAAGTTCAAATAATATTAAGGCAAAAATTCTGATCCTGTCTGTTGACCAAAGAGTAGGAGAACTTGTGGCCTCAAGGCCACATGTGGCCCTCTGGATCCCCAAGTGCTGCCCCTTGACCAAATCCAAACTTCACAGAACAAATCCCTTCATTAAAAGGATTTGTTCTGTAAAATTTGAGTACAGTCAAAAGGCTGCCCTCATGGATCCAGGAGGATCCATTAGCAGACCCCTTACACAGACCATGGTTATCAGTGTTCACTCTGGGACCTGCAGTTGCCACTTCTCCACTCTGTCCTTAACTTTTTATTCTCTACTTTGGGCTAGCATCATGTCTTTTTATGTATCAAGTTATGAGTTGGCCTCTTATCTCCTGGCCCATAGTTTTGGATCTCATGCACTCTAGTCCTCTAGACATTTTAGGGAAAAAGTTCTATTGTAGGTTGGGGGGTCTTGTCCTCTGGTGAAAAGATCTGTTAACTGAGTAATGTTTTGCATCCCAGTATTGGTTTGGGGGTGTTTTTTTGTTTTGTTTTTTGCTTTTCCCTTCCAGGACAGTAAGAACTCAGGATGGTGTCAATTGCACATGGTTCCCTGACTACAATAAGAGAGTCATCAGTCTTATTTTCTGCTTAGACCATGATACCATGTAGCTTGAAGACATTCTGGGTTAGAATAAAACTGATTTTGAGAAATATTGAAACATCAGTTTTCACAAGAAATGAAAAGTGAGCTGGGTGCGGTGGCTCACGCCTGTAATCCTAGCACTCTGGGAGGCCGAGGAGACCAGCCTGAGCAAGAGCAAGACCCCATTTCTGCTAAAAATAGAAAGAAATTAATTGGCCAACTAAAAATATATAGAAAAAATTAGCCAGGCATGGTGGCACATGCCTGTAGTCCCAGCTACTCAGGAGGCTGAGGCAGAAAGATTGCTTGAGCCCAGGAGTTTGAGGTTGCTGTGAGCTAGGCTGACACCACGGCACTCTAACCCAGGCAACAAAGTGAGACTCTGTCTCCAAAAAATAAAAAATAAATAAAAATAAATAAAACAAAAGAAAGAAATGAAAAGTGGAAGTGGAATTAGGGAAGGGAGATTTGACTCTTGGAAATGGTTTAGTTCATCTGAGTGGTAGGATCTTAGTATTCATTTGAAAATGTACCTTTTTATGTGAGTTGAGTACTCTGTGATCAATACATGCATTAAAAGTGGAAGTGGAGCATTTAATAATATTTATAAACTAAAAAGGGAAATTAATTTCAGAAGATCTTTAGGAGTAATTCCATATTTAAATGTGGACTTGTTAAAATGGACTACATTGCCTCTCCTCCCCACCCCCCACAAATTTCAAAATAAGCTTGCTGAAAAAAAAGATAAGCTTGCTGCCCCTACTCTAAGGGTTCAGCCCTAGGGACAGCTTAGTTTACCACAAAAGAAGGTTACATTTCATTAGTGGAGCCAATGGTGACAAAATTAGGGTTTTGCAGGAGCCCTTATTTTGTTTCTGGTTGTCTCTGATTCTTTGGCTGGATGATACCCAGAGGTTTTCTCCCCTGCAGTTGAGTTTTTCAGGGGTCATTGGCCTCTTTCACGATCTCATAAAAAGGCTGTTACCAATTAAAGAGGCCACATCTTCCCAATCCATGTTGTTCATACCTTTTTTATTTTCTTGACAGACTCTTTTTTTAGGAGATAAGGTGTGAATGATAAACATTATCTTAATTACAAGTCTGAATTTCTAAAGCATTTCAATTTAAAAATATAAAAGAATATAGAAGAGATAGAGATCAGGTTATAAACTACTTTCAAAAGCAGATCCCATGACACCCTCTGGCATAGCCAGATTACTTGCCTACAGATATGAATTTTAATTTTTGTGGCTGATTACAATACCTAGAATTTTTAGAAGTGTATTCTTGATACAAGAGACAAGGCATGCTTTTACTGCTATTGTTGAATTTCTAGAGATTGAAATGGATTCTTTTTTATAATAAAAAAGCATCCTTATAAAAGTACTGTTGACTTTCTGCAGATGGGAATTGGAATGTCTTTTGTTTTCTAAAAATGTTTGTACAGAAAGCAGCAGTCTTTGGACAAAATATTCTACAGGTTTTTTTTTCATAGCCAAAGAGTGAGTTACTGTAAGCCAATTTTTTATTCTTTTTTTTTTAAGGAAAAGGGGAAAGCAGTAGCTTAGGTGCCAAGAATTCAAGTGAAGTATTCTCTGACCTAGTTTGTATTTAGTACAGATTTACCAAATTGTTATTTTTTGTTTAGTTAATGTTATCACTATTGTCTATTTAAAAAGTCTTAAAGGCACAATGCATTGACTCTTGTGCTTTAGGATCTCTTGTGCATGTGACCTATAGTGTGTAAGGTAGGAACAGAAACAAAATAACATGGTCTTTTTCTGCAGGATTTGGCAAACTGTGGGTTACACTGGTTCCATAATAATAATAACTACCACTTATTTTATTTTTCTCTTATTATTTTTTGTATCTTAGAGTTGTAAACAGCCTTTTTTTCAAGCTCATATTTATGAAGCACCTATTATGTGCCAGCCATGTGCTAAGCCTTCACACATATCATCTCATTTTATTTTCATGATAACCTAATGAGGTCAATACTATAATACTATGCTTCCTCTTCTATTACACACAAGGAAACTGAGGTATAAAGAGAACAAGGAATTTGTCAGAATCACATGGCCAGTAATGTTTCTGAACTGAAAACTGAACCCAGTTCTGCCAATTTCCAATGTCCATCGTCTTACCCTGCCACCACCTCCCCCCACGCTCGACCTCATACCACAAGGATGGAACCAGGAAACTAGGTTTTCTTTGTAGAAGCCCAATGAAACTTCAAGACAACCTCATTTCAGATGAAGAATGTGGACTAAGTTGAAAAGTATGCTGAAGGACACATAGCGGGTGATCACAGATTCCAATTCATTGTTTTCTGATGTGAGATTATTTCTAGCCTCTAAATCAACCAGAGGGTCCCCAGGATTGCCTGGATCAGTTCAATAAAACAAAAAAACAAAAGAAAATTTGAAGATGATAGAAGGCTGTAACATTTTACTTTGCCAAGTAATCACATTAAAAAAATAAACCTACCCCTACCTTTTCACAAAAGAAAAACTTTTTATTGCTTTTTAAAGAAAGGCCATTTTAATGGGGGGAGGAAACAGTAAAGTATAATATCAGAATAAAGGATTATTATTTAAAATGAATATATACAGCTTTTTGAAAAACCTCTCATCATCCCATCTTTTTCTCATTTTGTCATGACTGCTGATCACTGTCACAGACCAGCTGTTGGTAACCATTCTCCTACACCATGCTTTCTCACAAATTCAACAACCTGTCAACTAGTTTCAGCTATTCTGTTGCCACATTCTTGATTCTGCAGTCCTTAGAGAGACTATTGACATATTAGTATAGTGGTGAGCTTCATTTTTGCTTATTACTTGGTCTTATTTTGGGTTAGGTAGGAGACCTATGAGGAGACCCAAATGCAATTGGTGATAGCTCTAGGTCAACTCTCCTTCATTTTCTCCTCTTTTCTTGTTTATCTTTCCAATAATAGTTCCTTGCTTAGTATGCTTTATTTTTGTAATTATCTCATTTTCTTCTTATTTCCAATTTCCTTGCATAGGCAGTCATAATAAGACTGTTGGGATCATTGGTAGAAGGGATTTTAGAACCAATAGCCTTTGGATTAGGTCAAGTGAAAGAGAAAACATTTCTGGGTGTGGGCAGTGGCCACCACAATGCCTTCTTTACACAGAGTCAGTCTTCAACAGATATTTATTGGACCCGTGAGTCTTATTTGTAATCTAGTTGTCAATACTAACTCTTGAGATTTTATGCTATTTTTGTGCATGGGAAAAGTTCAAAATTTGTGGACTGTTAATCAGAATGTGGTATTAATATTGTTGGATCTCCAGGGAGTAGAGTTTCTTGGATTATATTAGCCTCTTCCTCTGGCTTTACTACCTTTACTCTCAAACAGATGATACTTCTGCCTATGTGAGGATGTGGTCAGGAAAGAGACAACAAAGAGATAATTTTTTTTTTTTTTGAGACAGAGTCTTGCTCTGTTGCCTGGGCTAGAGTGCC
>VBSM01003143.1:41378176-41399732 GCA_008086735.1 Cheirogaleus medius
GGCAGATTTTGACAACAAACCAGTAAATGGCCCCAAGTCAGAATCCATGGACTACAGTAAACGTGGTCATGGGGAAGAACAAAGATTGGAATTGAACCCAAAACCCCTTGAAAATGTAGCTAAAAATGAAGAAAGCATGACAGGTATTGAAGTGGAAAAGTGGACGCAAAACAAGAAATCACACTTAATTGATAATGTCAAAGGAGATTTCGGTGCTAATGTGACAGAAGCTGAAAAATCGAAAAACTCTGAAGTTGACAAGAAACAAAACAAACCTCCATAATTGTTTATACAAACTGTAAGAAATGGAATTAAAAATGTACACTATTTACCAACTGAAACAAATGTGTCATTTAAAAAATTCAGTATTGAAGAATTTGGCAAGGCATTTGACAACACTTCCTATAAATTCCTAAAAGACACTGCAAACCAGAACAATGCCATGAGCTCTATTGCTACTAGTGTGAGCTGTGATCATCTCAAGGGGAGGAGTAATGTGTTAGTCTTCCAGAAGCCTGGCTTTAACTGTAATTCTAATCCAGATTCTTCAAACTTCAATAAAAACAGTCACACTAGTACACACAATGAAGGTGATCAACCAAAAACTCCTGACAATATGCCAAGTAAAGAACCAAAAGATGGGTCTCCAGGGTTCAAGCAGGAATTTTATTCTTAATGAAAGATAGGAGATTAACACTGGACCAAGTGGTAGCCATAGAGGCCCTGACTCAGCTCTCAGAAGCCCCATCAGAGAATTACTCACCATCAAAGTCAGAGAAGGATGAAAGCTCAGAGCTGAGAACACCTAGATTGCTTAACAGCAGCCACACAGCTTTCTGTGATGTTGGAAAAGACCTTCAGGACCCAAACATACAAGGAGAGCCACCAAACCTTCATCACTGTCCATCTTTGGAAAAGCAAAGTTCCTACAACATAGTGGTATTCAGTGGCCAAAATACTCTTTCCAACTCACATATCAGCTCAGCTACTAACCAAGCATCCACAGCATCAATACCTCTTATACCAAAAACAAATTCATCCAAGACTGACACCAGTAAAAATCTTGCTAAAGGTAGGATTACTTTTGACAGTTGTTCCAAGATTTTGCATCAGTCTCCACCAAGAAGTAATAAATTGGGGTCCTGTAAGGAGTTACTGGACAAAAGTAAAAAATCTGGACTCAGATGTATGATGTCAGGATGCAGCCCATACTCAAATTGAGGAAGATGTTGCAACACAACCGACACAACTTGCTTCAATAATTAAATCCAGAGGACAAAAAACTTGAAAGTAATAATAATGCACAGCAAAAATATAGTCAGTAAAAGGGCTTAATACAACATAAATCACCTTCAAGTGTACAAAATAATGGTTCATCGTTAACAAAGCAAAAGAATACAACCCAGAAAAAGACAAAATCCACCCCCTCAAGAGATCGGTGGAAAAAGAAGCCTATAGTTCTAAGTTGTCAAGAGAAGCATCGGCAAAACCAGAAAAAAGTCTTATCAGTATCATCAGTTACATGACATTTGGATAGGATCCAGATTTCAAAGATATGGGCAATTTTATTCACCTGCTTTTCCTCCCCTTTTGGGAGAAATTCTGCCCATAACCACAATGTGCAAACCACTGGCTCCAAAAAGTTCAACGATACAAGACAAAAAATTCTTTCCTCCAGTCACTCAGATAAAATTTGAGAGGTATACAGAATTGGCACAGGAAAAAATGGTGAAGGTTGAACCACTGGATTCTCTCACCTTAATTCATTTTAAAATGGAATCCAATGGGCAGGTGTTTACAGATAAAGCATATAATTCTCAGGTACAGTCAACAGTGAATGTCAATCAGAAAGCTCACCCTTCGACCCAGCCCTCCTCTCCACCTAACCAGTGTGCTAATGGGATGGCTGGTGATGACCAAATACAGTTGCAACAAGATGTTAAGGAGCAACTCATGCATCAGAGACTGCCAACATTGCCAGGTATCTCTCAAGAGACACCCTTACCGGACCCAGCACAAATTCTCAGGAATGTAAATGTAGTGTGTTCAGGTGGAATTACAGTGGTTTCTACCAAAAGTGAAGAGGAAGTCTGTTCATCCAGCCTTGGCGGATCAGAATTTTCCCCAGTAGACAGCACCCAGAAAAGTTTTAATGATTATGCCATGAACTTCTTTACTAACCCAACAAAAAACCTGGTGTCTATAACTAAAGATTCTGAACCACCCACCTGCAAATGTTTTGGTAAGTACTTGTGTGGATGTGTTCTTTCACCCTCATAAACTGCCTCAAGTCATGACAGAAGCTTGTTTGGTATTTTTGCCCCATTCCTGTT
Organism: Cheirogaleus medius; assembly: GCA_008086735.1. Lineage (NCBI taxonomy): Eukaryota > Metazoa > Chordata > Mammalia > Primates > Cheirogaleidae > Cheirogaleus > Cheirogaleus medius. The sequence continues at coordinate 41,380,510 of VBSM01003143.1, forward strand.
CGAGCTAAGAAAGACTTAGGAATTTTTTTTTTTTTGAGACAGAGTCTCACATTTTTGCCCAGGCTAGAATGCCATGGCATCAGCCTACCTCACAGCAACCTCAAACTCCCAGGCTCAAGTGATCCTTTTGCCTCAGCCTCCCGAGTAGCTGGGACCACAGGCATGCACCACCATGCCCGGCTAATTTTTTTTTTTCTATATACTTTTAGTTGGCCAATTAATTTCCTTCTATTTTTAGTAGAGACAGGTTCTCACTCTTGTTCAGGCTAGTTTCGAACTCCTGACCTTGAGTGATCCGCCCGCCTCGGCCTCCCAGAGAGCTAGGATTACAGGCGTGAGCCACTGCACCCGGCCTAGACTTAGTAATTCTATAACCATTTTTCTGTGGGATCTTTATTGATTCTGCCCAGAAAAAAAATGGAAAATTCAACTCATAATTTGGAAAACAAAGGTAAATTTTCTCAAGTGGAAAATATACTAATTTCTCTCAAAGCAAAATGTCTCTTGTTTATTATGCATAGCGTAAAAATGAATTCCCTTATTACTTCATTATAGTTTGTTTATTCTTCCCATATTCAAAAGAATTTCAACCTACTAGACTTTCATTAACATTTTTGTGTGTGTGAGATAGAACATACATACAGAGAATGTAAAATGTGGATACAACTTAAACAAATAACTATAGAAAGTATAGATGGCAATTGCCATCCTGGTCTAGAACTGAAACTAGCTTATATCTTTTTCAGTGTCTTGTGCTTTTGTGCTGTATGCAGTATAAAAGATGCACTCATATCTAGAGAAATTCCATAATCTTGAAGAATTCGTAAATCTTTTTGAGTTTTAACATTTTAAGAAATTTGTCCAATAAATAATTGATTTCCTATTTTAAAAAAACAAATGGGTTTATGCTAATAGCTGAGTTAATGAACTGATTTCTAACCAATGTATTTATACATTTTTGTGCCTTAGGAGTCATTGAAAGAACATTCGGAAACTATCATTTTGTTTTATCGGTGTTAAAAGCACTGAGAAAATCTTGCTGGGATAAAGATTCTCAGGCAAGACTTTTGAGAAATTTACTCAGTATTTGAAACATGTGAAAGCTTAAGTTGATTCCTGTGTTGATTATTGGGAAGGATAAGTATTCATTTTGATATTTTTTAACCACAGTAGAAAAAGTAGTGTAATGTAGTGATGCCTTTTAGTTCTGGATTATTTAGAGTACACTTGATATCCTGAAATAATATCCTTCCATTTCTCTGCTCATCATTCAACACATGGTTTTTGACAAACTACCATGTGTCAGTCACCAAGGATAGGCTCTCCTGAGAAGAATCTCATAATCTGGAATGGGTGACAATGCTGTCTGAGTGGGGTTGAATTGGGAGAATAAAAGGTTCTTGGACCAACGAGACAAGAGTGGAAAATGATAATGGCTCCTATATTAGAACTCTTACTACAAGTCTGGTACTGTGCTATGCCTTGACTTGTGATATTCATAGCAACTTTACAAAGGGAGGGCTTTTTATCCCCATTTTACAAATGAGGAAATTGGGGCACAGAAAACTTAGCAGCTAGCAAGTAAGTGAATTGGGATTCGGAGACATGCAGCTGTCTTAACTCCAGCGCCTACGCTTATAACTTTCACCCTCTGTTGCTTCAAAGATCTGAAGTATAAAAGGGAGAACGCTTTTCTGAATATCATTACAATTAGAAAAAAGACTTATAATTCCAAATGTAAATACCAATAAAGTTTATATACCTGAGCTAGTCTAGTTTTACTGTGTGTATCATTCTAAAAGGATGCTTGTCTAGTTTCAAGATCTTTTCTTTATTTTTTATTTATTTTTATTTTTAAATTTTTTTTGAGATAGAGTCTCACTCTGTTGCCCGGGCTAGAATGCCCTGGCGTCAGCCTAGCTCACAGCAACCTCAAACTCCTGGGCTCAAGCGATCCTCCTGCCTCAGCCTCCCAAGTAGCTGGGACTACAGGCATGTGCCACCATGCCCGGCTAATTTTTTTTTTAAATATATATATATATATATATTTTTTTTTTTTTAGTTGTCCGGCTAATTTCTTTCTATTTTTTTTAGTAGAGATGGGGTCTCGCTCTTGCTCAGGCTGGTCTTGAACTCCTGAGCTCAAACGATCTGCCTGCCTTGGCCTCCCAGAGTGCTAGAATTACAGGCAAGAGCCACCACGCCTGGCCCGAGATCCTTTCTTTGTAAAAAATAACTACTCACAGTTTATAAAAGTAGAGACAGCCAGGCATTCAAAGTTGATTGAGTACCTGCAGTGGACTCAGAACTGTTTGATACACTGTCACTAACATGTCTTTCATTAATCATTACATGTGAGTTTACTGTGCTTATTGTGTAAAAAAGGTAACTTTAAGATCCAGAAATCATTCCAAGTAAGACCATCATATCTGAGGGTAAAGAATTTCCATGGTGGTATTATGATCTAGCAAAATAGAGTAAACTGATCTCCAGATCAGAGTTCCTCAAACTTAGCATTATTGGCATTTTGTACCGAATAGTTCTTTGTTGTAGGGGAGCTATTATGTGCATTTTTGGATGTTTAGCAGCATCCCTGAACTCTACCCACTATATAGTAGTACACATACATATCTGCTGAGTTTCACAACAAAAAATGTCTCCAGTTATTGCCAAATGTCCTCTTAGCAGCAAAATTGCCCCTGGTTCAGAACCACTGCTCTAATCACCAATAATAAGTTAAAATCTATTCAGCATATCTTGCTTAATAAACTACAGAAGTAAGTCTTCTTTCTATTTGATGTCTGATGAAAATTATTAAATAATGACTTTTTGGTGTAGGTAGAAATTCATGAAATGCAGAAATTCCCCAGTGATTTTTTTGTTGAGATAGAGTCTCACTCTGTAACGCAGGTTAGAGTACAGTGGCATCATCATAGCTCACAGCAACCTCAACCTCCTGGACTCCAGCCATCCTCCCACCTCAGCCTCTTTAGTAGCTGGGACTACAGGCCTGTGCCGCCATGCCCGGCTTATTTTTTCTGTTTTTAGTAGAGAAAGGTCTTGCTCTTGCTCAGGCTGGTCTCCAGCTCCTGACCTCAAGCGATCCTCTTGTCTCAGCCTTCCAAACTACTAGGATTACAAAGGTGAACCACAGCGCCCAGCCCCCAGTGATTCTTTTTCTTTTCTTTTCTTTTCTCTTTCTCTTTTTTTTTTTAGCAGTACATCTAGGTTTGGAACTCAGGGATTCTTTTTCTTTTTTTTTTTTTTTGAGACAGAGTCTCACTTTGTTGCCCAGGCTAGAGTGAGTGCCGCGGCGTCAGCCTAGCTCACAGCAACCTCAATCTCCTGGGCTCAAGCGATCCTACTGCCTCAGCCTCCCGAGTAGCTGGGACTACAGGCATGTGCCACCATGCCTGGCTAATTTTTTTTGTATATACATATTTTAGTTGATCAATTAACTTCGCTCTTGCTGAGGCTGTTTTTGAACTCCCGACCTCGAGCGATCCGCCCACCTAGGCCTCCCAGAGTGCTAGTATTACAGGCGTGAGCCACCGTGCCTGGCCGTAACCCAGTGATTCTTGTTATACACGATGCTAAGAGGCCAAGTTAAAAATATTGTTTTCCCAAGCAATGTATAATTTATGCTCTCAAATTCATACAGGGCTAGGTGCTGTGGCTCACACCTATAATCCTAGCACTTTGGTAGGCCGAGGCTGGAGGGTTGCTTGAGGCAAGAAATTCAAGATCATCTCTGAGCAAGAGTGAGACTCTAGCTTCTATAAAAAGTAGAAATATTAGCTGAGCATGATAGCACGTGCCTGTAGTCCCAGCTACTCGGGAGGCTGAAGCAGGAGAAGCCCTCGAGCCCAAGAGTTGCAGTGAGCTCTGATGATGCCACTGCATTCTAGCCAGGTGACAGAGCAAGACTCTGTTTCAAAAATAAATAAATAAATTCAAAGGGTACAGAAACATGGAAATATTTTCTCATAGTCCCCATTCTCTGAAGATAAAAATTCCTGTTATACAGTTTTCTGGAATTAACATTATTGCTGATTTTAACTTTGTTTCCATGTTTACAAAATTTAGGTCTTTTAGAACATACCATTTTTGCCACTTGCTTTTTTAAATTCATGAAATCATAGATTTTGCAAAGTTTGTAAGAACTGTTTCAATAGCTTTATTGTAGTCCACTATATAAGTAACCCATAATTTATTTAACCTATACTTTTGATATATGTTATTGATAATAGGTTATTTGACCTATATCTTAACATGTGTTAAAAATATTCCTCTCTTTGATATTACAAATCATTAATAAGGAACATTCTTTTGTACATTTACTTCATAAATACATAATTGCACTAGCTTATAGTATAATAAATTCATAGGAGTAAAATTGCTTGGCTCAATTTTAATAGGATTCTGAGGCCAGGCTTTTTAAATTTATTACTCCTGGATAACTTTTAATTTTACACTTCAATTATTATAGATTTTTTTAAAAGCAGGAGATGGGAGTATAAGTATGACCCACATCTTAAAATATTTTTTCCTTCTGATTCTGAGAGGAAGAAAGAATTAGGAGCAGGTAGAGTAGAACATTAACAAGTTAAATTCTATGGCATATTGTCCTTGACTTTAATTATTAAAACCTTGTCAAGATTCATGGTTCTGAATTGAGGGGAAAAAGAAAAAGTAAAAATAGCTCCTCCTTGCCCCTATGCAAATCTGTAAAACTTTGGGTCTAATAATCTTATTCCTTCCACAGATCGAGCTATACAAAAAGACAAAGGCCCATATTATACACACCTTGGGGCAGGACCAAGTGTTGCTGCTGTCAGGGAAATCATGGAGAATAGGTGAGGAAATACGCTTCCCTGTTAAAATCATTTTTATTGTGGACCTGACTCAATGCAGATAAATTATCTCTGGTACCAAACATCAGGTGAACAGAAAATTTTGAGCAGCATGAATTGGTTGTTTCTTAGGGCCCAGGAAAAGAGGGGTGTCCTGGTGTACCTGCTCATTCTCTCATCACCTGAGCTGTTGGGCACATAACTGGGCACTCACAAGGCAAGGATAATTGTCTTTGATAAATTCAGAAATTCTTATTTTTATATTATTGTATAATAGTAGAAATAGGTCAAATTATCCCATTTGACACTGCACACTCTACATTCCCATTGCTTGTCTTGGAGTCAGGCTTTTTTAAAAGAGTGATCTTTAAGAATAAATAAACAGAACTGATAACAAATAAAAACATCTGCTGCACAAATGCGAATTGTTTACAAAAGTAAATTATGAGACGTGTTCGATTTTTGAACTTCTGTCCATCCATATATTATTCATATTAAGATGTTAAAAGTTGAAGGTTTCAAGTGTAGATTGCAATTAATTAGTACATTCTCCTGTGTTTTATACTCAGGTATGGTCAAAAAGGAAATGCAATAAGGATAGAAATAGTAGTGTATACTGGGAAAGAAGGCAAAAGCTCTCATGGGTGTCCAATAGCTAAGTGGGTAAGTATTTCTCATTTACACATTTTCGAGAATGGATTTATTCTACATGTAAAATGAATACACTTTTTGTCCCATGAAAATATGGACTAGAAAAATAGGCACTCCCACAGGGATAAAACAAGGAAGCTATTTTAAGGATTTGTTCTGTAAAATTTGGATTCAGTCAGAGGGCCACATGTGGCCCCAAGGCTGTAGGTTCCCCACTCCTGGATGTGGTTTTTATGTTAAATAATAGAAGGGAAGACCCCTGCCCAGTTGTTACGCAATGGTCTTCTTTTTTCGCCCGAAGTTACTACTTTTACCAGTTTTTTGTGTATTTTTACAGATAGTTCAATACATTCATAATCAGACAGCATAAAGAGATGGTACCGAATTATACACACTGCTTTATATCTTACTTTAATCAATAACTGTATTTTGAAAGTCTTTCCAATTGAGTATCCATAGATCCACCTTAATGAAGATCATATGGTATTGAAAACAAAACCACATCTACAACATACTCCCAAAATTGTTCCTATGACTTGTTTGATTTTCCGCAAATGCATAATTTAAAAGAACTGGATTCACCTTCTCTAGGAAGTTCTCAAACTGGAAACCACATTCATAGCCAAATGTGTCTTTTCAGTAGGGTATTCACATCTGCAAAGATATTAACCAGTTTATTTGGAATTCTTGACCACAGAATTTTATGAGATCCCTATTCTGTTATCTGTTAATGATGATGATGATTGTGGTAATAATAATAATGACAATAATAGCTACCCTTGATTACACATCAACCATTCTAGCACCCCAAAAAACCTCCTTTGGAGCCCCTTTCCAATCAATACCTCCCTTTAAAGGTAACCACTATTTTGAGTATAGATTGGTTTTGCTTCGTTTTTGAGCTTCATACAATTAGAATCCTGTATTATGTACTCTTTTGTGTCTGCCTCCTTTCACTCAACATTTATGTATCATGGATTTAAAGGCTTGAGTTCCAACAGCTTTCTGGAATCATGAATTGATCTGACAGTGGAAGACATGTAGGATAGTGGGAAGAAATACAGGATACCAACAGAGCTGTTATACTAGCCCTAGGCGTTCTTACATCTTGATTTGTTTAACATGAGAGAGAAATGTTTCAGGAATTTTCTTTTATTAACTTGTTTAAACCATGTTATTTTGCAATAGAAGTGAGTCCTAACTAAGATATCTGCTTTCACTTTGTTATAATCTGAGTGAATTTTGGAGAAAAAAAAATTTTCGAAATGCGAAAGATAAGTGAAGGAACTCATGTTTATTGAGTACTTTCTATTGCCATGCTCTGGGCTAGATACTGGGAATACAAACGTAAATTAGGATCTATTAATCATTTCAATTTGTAGATGTGAAGGCAGTGTGGCCCAGAGGTGTCAGCCATTATACACACATTTTGACACTAGACTTGCTGACATACTTTACCTTCTGGTAACACAAATGTTAGCTGGGGTCACCTTGCCTCTTAAGAACTAAATAGGCCATGTGCGGTGGCTCATGCCTGTAATCCTAGCACTCTGGGAGGCCGAGGCAGGCGGATCGCTCAAGGTCAGGAGATCGAAACCAGTCTGAGCAAGAGAGAGACCCCGTCTCTACTAAAAATAGAAAGAAATTAATTGGCCAACTAAAATATCTAGAAAAAATTAGCGGGGCATGGTGGCGCATGCCTGTGGTCTCAGCTACTTGGGAGGCTGAGGCAGAAGGATTGCTTGAGCCCAGGAGTTTGAGGTTGCTGTGAGCTAGGCTGATGCCACTGCACTCTAGCCTGGGCAACAGAGTGAGACTCTGTTTCAAAAAAAAAAGAACTAAATAAAATTTCTTAAAATACTCAGTTTTACCCTTGTAGTCTAAAACTTTACCTAAAACTTTTAAAAGTGTGAGTGGCTGGAGTGGGGCAGGATTTGGTGATTGTGAACTATTACTTCCTCAGTTCATGGATCAACTTCTTGTCCTACTATGCACTGATTTTTTTCACACTGTGTCAACTGAGCAATGATGTTTACTACTTAATTTTCACAAAACACTATTTATCTAAGTCAATCTATACGTGTAAGAGACTTTCAATATATATCCAAACAGTAGTCTGGGTGATCTTTATTTTTATTTTCATATTTTATTCCCCCCTTTGAAAAAGTAACTTATAACATTTTTAAGTGTGACTTATAACATTTTAAAGCAGGAAAGAATATACAGACTGTTCATTTTTCTATTGTATTATTTTTGATTGATTGATTTTATGGTAGCTTTCTAAGAAAACTGGCCATTTGTGTATTTTCTCAGTTTGTTATGCTTTTACCATTTAGATTGTTTTATAAATGTGGTCAATTTTTTCATCTTTTCTCTTATAGCTTTAGGGTAATATATCTTAATTAGAAAAATATTCCCACTATAATTCTCTCATTTTCTTTTTGTAGTATTTTAATGATTTCATTTTTTCTCCACTTTATTGTTTTATCCATTTTATTCTTATCCTGGTTTAGAGTATTAGTAACAACTTACACTTTTTTTCAGATGGCTACTTAGTTATCCAACATCACTTTTTGAATTGTCCATCTTTTTCCTACTAATATATATTTGTTTATAATTGTGCATTTTCTATTGTTACATCAATGTCTTTTCCTTTATCAGCATCAGATTGCTGTAATTATTTAGGTTTTATAGTATGTTTCCATATCTGTTAGGCTAATTCCTCCTTCTTACTTTTTTCAGAAATTTTCTGACTATTCTGCCTTGTTTATTATATCATGAGTTTATAATCCGCTTGTCTAGTTGCAAGAAGAAAATCTTATTTTTATTGGAATCATATTACATACAGAATTTGAAAAATTGACATCTTTTTTGTATTTAGTCTCCCTATCCTACATATTATGCTTTTCCATTTGCTTATGCCTTCTTTTGTCCTTGAGGGCTGTTTTAAGGTTTTGTGCCTGTAGAATTTACATGTTTCTTGTTTCCCAATTTATTTCTCTTGTGTATCTTCTAATACAGTTAGTTAGTCCAACAAACTATTCTAATATCATATTGCTTTGGTAATGATAGTCTCCTTACCTTGTATCTCCTGGTCAGTGGGAATCTTTCCAGGGTTTTCCCATTAAGCATAGGTCCTCAGGGAAGGCCTTCCTGGAGAGGGAACATTTAAGCTGAGAACTGAGTGACAAAAAGGAGCCAAGTATTCAAAGGAAAAACCCCCAGGAATGCAGCAAATAGCATTCCTAAGCAGAGAAAACAGCAAGTACAAAGGTCTAGGGTAAAGGAAGAGGGTACTTTTATTTTTTTTAACACTCTAAGAAGAATCCATTGAAATGGAGGAGGTAGGGAATGGAACTGGGGAAAGATAAAGAGATAAGCAGAAACCAGATTAGGAATGGTTCTGCAGCCCATAGTGAGGAGTTGCGGTTTTATTCCCTGAGTAACATAAGCCTTTGACGTATTTTAAATAAGGGTACATTATCTGGTTTATGATTTATAAATAGTATTTGAGGAATAAACATTTGTATTGGTTTTCTGTTGCTGCTTAACAAATCACCCCACAATTTAGCAGCTTTTTCTTTTTTTTGAGACAGAGTCTCATTCTGTCGCCCATGCTAGAGTGCCTTGGCAACAGCCACACTCACATCAACCTCTAACTCCTGGGCTCACGCGATCCTCCTCCTCAGCCTCCTGAGTTGCTGGGACTACAGGTGCACGAAACCACACCTAGCTAAATTTTTCTGAGACCGGATCTCACTTTTGCTCAGGCTTTTAACTCCTGAGCTCAAGCAACTACTAAGCTCACACCTCAGCCTCCTAGAGTGCTAGGATTACAGGCCTGAGCCACCAAGCCCAGCCCCGTTTATGTATTTCTTAACAGTATAGTTCTGTGTTTTGCTCTTTTGTATCTTGCTCATACATAGTGCCTTGTACATTTGCTGAAATAAAGGGCAGGGATTGAATTCTCAATATCTGTCGCTGATGGTTGATACAGATGTATTAAGTTGTATTTGTTATGTATTTCTGAATTGTTTACTTAAGTAGCAAGGAGTGAAAATAACCTGTGGCAGGCCAAATGGCTTCCCCTGTAGAGAGTGATCCAGAAGAGAGCAAGGTAGCTGGGTTAATTGGTGGGATTCTGGATGATTCCTCCTTCCTGCCTTTCAAACCTTTCCTAATGTAATAATAATGACACTGATAGAGTTGGGGAGTTGGGGTGTATACTTTTTTTTTCCCCTAACAAGGGCAAATATAAAACTTCATAGCTTATATATTTTGGTAGCAACATTCTATTTAAGTCCTATAGGTTTCAGTCCTCTTCAAGGGTTATTTATTAGATGCAAAGAAGAGCATTTGTTTAACATTTCCCATGAATTAGGTGTGCCAAAATTGCTTTTTTTTTTTTTTTTTTGGGGGGGGTGCTTTTTTGTAGAGACAGAGTCTTGCTTTCTTATTTTCTCTTGTGCAATAAGTCTTTTTCAGAATCAGCAGAACATCTCAGAATATACTTGATATATACACAATAGTTATCTGGCACTTTTCATAAATGCACAAATAACCCAGAGATAAGGAATGAAAGCACTGTTGCTGAGAAACTTAATGAAAATTTCTATATCTACTAATGACAATTCAAAAGTATAATCTTGATAATAAAACCAAGTGATGATACTGCATGTCTGTGAAAAAGAAATAGGTTCCCTAAATTATTATATATGCTAGAAAAATCACAGCTTTTTGTTTTTTAATTTTTTGTGGAGACAGGGTCTTGCTATGTTGCCCAAGCTGGTCTTGAACTCCTGGCCTCAAGCAATCCTCCTGCCTCGGCTTCCCAAAATATTGGGATTACAGGCGTGAGCTACCGTACCCACATAATGTTAATCAGACTTTATTATCTGCAAACTTTCTGGTTATATCATTTAAAATATTCATATTGTTCACTGCTTTTATCTGGAGCAATGCCCAGCATATAGTCTGCACTCAATAAAGTTGCGTGGAATAAATTAATATGGAGTTTAAATAAGAGTATTTTAGAAAATTGCAGAAGCTTTTTAATTTGATCAGGTCCCATTTATTTATTTCTGTTGTTGTTTTGATTGCTTTGGGGGTCTTGTTCATAAATTCTTTGCCTAGGCCAATGGGCCAGGCATGGTGGTTCACATCTATAATCCTAGCACTTTGGGAGGCCTAAATGGGAAGATCACTTGAGGTCAGGAATTCAAGACCAGCCTCAGCAACTTGGTGAGACCCCATATCTACAAAAAAAGAGAAAAATTATTTGGGTGTGGTGGTATGCACCTATAGTTCAGCTGCTCAAAAGGCTGAGGCAAGAGAATCACTTGAGCAGGTTGCAGTGAACTACAAACACACCACTGCACTCTAGCCTAGGCAACAGAGTGAGACCCTGTTTCAAAAATAAAAAGAAGGCCGGGTGCAGTGGCTCAGGCCTGTAATCCTAGCACTCTGGGAGGCCAAGGCGGTCGGATCGCTTAGGGTCAGGAGTTCAAAACCAGCCTGATCAAGAGTGAGACCCTGTCTCTACTAAAAATAGAAATAAATTAATTGGCCAACTAAAAATATATAGAAAAAATTAGCCGGGCATGGTGGCGCATGCCTGTAGTCCCAGCTACTCGGGAGGCTGAGGCAGAAGGATTGCTTGAGCCCAGGAGTTTGAAGTTGTTGTGAGCTAGGCTGACGCCACGGCACTCACTCTAGCCTGGGCAACAGAGTGAGACTCTGTCTCAAAAAATAAGTAAATAAATAAATAAATAAATAAAAGAAAAAGAAAAAGGGAAAGAAAATTAATTGAGTATTTTGAATTTGAATTGGTATCTTGAAGTACTCTTGCTGTGGTATTCATTATTAGCTATTTTCCAAGGTCTGGGAAACTTTGATTGTTAGAGCCAGGAGTCTGCTGAAGTTGTCCAACCCAAACTCGAACTTTAAGTAGAGGTTAAATGAACAATAGAGATTATACTCTGCATAGTTTTTAGGAATTTACCAGTAGATTAGTCTGAATGACACTAGTGCAATTTAGTACTTCTATATGGGGAGGCAGGAAGGAAATAATAATTTTGAACTAAGGAGTCTGATGAACATTCAACTAATAAATTACATTTCTCTAAATTTACTTTTCTTCATGGATAGTGTATACTTTTTGCATATTTTTTTATTAAACATTAACCTAAATCAAGTACTGTTTGATTTCATGTATTGATTTCATGCTTTCTTTTCATTCTTAAAATCTTCATATGTAGGCTTACTTAGATTTTTCAACAGCAGAATTCTGCCCTACACTTTTTTATTGTGTTGCACTTGCCTTCTTTTCTTGGAAAAGAGGTTTATAGCTTCTCTGTTGAATGGTCACACACAAAAAGTCTAACAGCAAAATTTAACTGGGCAGCACTGTTTTCTGAGACATTCTCACATTGTTTTGTCTTTGCTCTCCACACTGTCTTATTCTTTTCTTAAAATGTTTCCTTGCCAGGTAGTCATTAACACTTCCATATAATTATTAGCCTTTGGCCCAGATTTTTTACTTTTTCTTTCTCTACTGTCACTTTGGCTCTTATCTGAGACCAGTTGTCTTGTTATTCAGTAGGCTTTGGTGTAAAGGGTGGTACATTTTCTTGGATGCACCAGGCTCTGTTAACTATTTATTCCACTTCACCTCTTAAGCCTCTGGGGTGATGGCAGAAGTAGAAAGCAGAGTTTAAACAATAGGCTGCCTGTTTGGCTCCAATGCCCGAGCGATTCACACCAGTCACCAGTTCATGGGTCCACCTCCGTAGGATTTTGTATTAGTGCATAGAACAGGTGTGGCGATGAATATATACAATTATACAAACATAGGAATACATACAAGTTTCATTTACTACTCTCATCTGATGTGACCTGAGTTTTGGGGTAAGGTATAAACCAAGCTGAAGTATCCGAAGTGTTCAAACCATCTTACTTGGATTTATACATTTATCCAATCTTCAAAGATGTTCCTTTTTTGTTCCTTTGTTCCAGGGTTCTGCCTAATATCTGCCTTGGTTGTCTTTGGGCTATACCATGGTGCTACTTATTTCCACACCAAAATCAGGGACCTCCTTGTATGTTACCATGACACCAAATAAAGGGAGTAGTTGGTGTCCTAGGCTACTTGTTCGGTACCTTCTTGTATCTTCCTAATGTGAGATAACCATTTTATTCCCAGGGATCAAATTTAGGAAGAGGGCAAGAAGTTGATGTTAACTGTCAGTAATCTTAAACTCACTTATATTTTTCACTGTCCTTGTTTTTTGTTTTTTGGGGGTTTTTTGTTTGTTTGTTTTTGATTATAAAACATGTTTTTCTTCTTAAGTTTATTTTCGGCTAATGTACCATTGCAACTACTTTTAGCGTAGGCAACATAGTGAGACACCTGTCTCTATAAAAAATTTCAAAATTAGCCAGGTGTGGTCATGTGCACCTGTAGTCTTAGCTACTGGGAAGGCTGAAGTGGGAAGAGCGCTCGAGCCCAGGAGTTTGAGGTTTCAGTGAGCCATGGTAGTGCCACTGCATTCTAGCCCTGGCAATAGAGCTAGACCCTGTCACTTAAAGACCCACAAAATTTAGAAGGGTAATTCCCTTTGGTTAATTGAAAAAAAAATTTCTTTTTACTTGATGCTCATATGCTTTTCCATATGAACATAGAAACAAGCTAAATTTTTATTGATTGGGGAAGGGATTGGTGGCTAGATGCAATATCTTTTACTCTTTGACTTTCCCATCTAGGAATACTATTATTATGTTCCTTCAACTGTGCTTTCTTTTATACTCTTCTGTTTGTATGTTTTATAGTTTTATTCTTATCGCTTTTGCATCTTTCTGTTTTTTAACAACTTTACTGAGATAACATTTACATGCATATTCTTTAAGAACATCTTTACTGGTATGTTTAATTTAAGCTTCAATCCAAACTTCTATTTGGTTTTTGTTGGTATATATTAAAGTTATTCAGTCTTTAATATTTGTAAGTATCCACCTGTTTTACTATCTTTAAAAGTAGAGTAGATTTTTTTGTGAATTGCTTGAATATTCTAGAAAGACTATTATGTCTATAATAATTGTGTCTTACCATTTTAATACCATTTTTATATTATTGTCCATGTTTCAAATAGAACTATAGAATAATTATGAAGTCTATATATCAGTAAAGGAAGTCAATACATAGAGTGAAAAAATAATTAAATGTCCACATACTATTCATTGAAATTTTGAATAGAGATTATTTTTGCACAAACAGAACAAGAATGTGTATACTTTTCATGTTCTCCTGTGGCTTTTGGAAGTAGGAAAATTAAAAAGCTATTTAAGGGTCAGATGTGGTGGCTCACGCCTGTAATCCCAACACTCTGGGAGGCTGAGGCAGGAGGATTGCTTGAGCTTACGAGTTTGAGACCAGCCTGAGCAAGAGTGAGACCCTTCCTCTACTAAAAATAGAAGAAATTAGCTGGGCATGGTAGCATGTACCTATAGTCCCAGCTACTCCGGAGGCTGAGACAGGGGGATTACTTGAGCCTCCTGCCCAGGAGTTTGAGGTTGCAGTGAGCTGTGATGATGCCACTGCAATCTACCCAGGGTGACAGAGTGAGACCCTGTCTTCCTCCATAAATAAAGCTGTTTAAATATTTGTATTTTCTGTTTCCTATATAAGTATACTATAACTAGAAGCCAGATTTGCCTGCTGTAGCAAAAACATTTCTTGGGCTTTGAGTATCTTCTATCCATATCCTGAGAATATAAAAATACTGTCACCTATTTGCCTCCTGGGACATTACAATGTAACTTTTGCAGAACAGTCTCTTTTCTCTCCACCAACATGGGTAGTGCATTTAAATCATGTTTTACTTTACTAGATGACTAATATTGTGGATCATATTTTCATATACTTATCATCTGCATATTCTCTTGTGAAGTGCCTGTTCAAATTTTTTTGGCCAATTTTCTGTTGTGGAAATTCTTTATGTATTTTAGGTATGAATATTTTGTTAAATATATATATTGTAAATTTTTTCTCATGCTGTCTTGCTTGCCTTTATACATTGATAATCTGCTGGTTAATGTTTTGATGAACAGAAGTTCTTAATTTTAATATAATCCAGATTCTTAATTGTTTAATTCACAATTAGCAAATTTGGTAATGTGTTTTTAAATGATTTACCTGCTGCTCCAAGGCCATGAAGATATTTTTCTTTTAAAAACTATTGTTTTATTTTTCATATGTTGATCTACAATATAACTCAAATTGGCCATGTGAGGTAGGACTCAAGATTGATTTTTATCCATATGGGTAGCTACAGTGCCATTTATTGAAACGGCTATACTTTTTGCACTGCAAGTCACTTTCTCTGTCTTTGTTCCTTTTCTTGGTTCTTTGCATTTCCACATAAACTTTAGAACGATTTGGTCAGTTTAAAAACACACACGTACATACATCCCCTGAATAACCTCTGATTGGGTTTTTGTTTGTTTGCTTTGGGCTTTTTTTATTTGTTTTGTTTTAAGAGACTGGGTCTGGCTCTGTTGTCCTGGCTGGAATACAGTTGCAAGATCATAGCTCACTGCAGTCTACAGTTCCTGGGCTCTAGCAATCCTCCCACCTCAGCCTCCTGAGATTACAGGTGTGCACAGATGTACTCAGCAGATTTAATACTTAAGCAGCTTATTGAACGTAGATCTGAATTTAAAGTCAAAGCTCCTAACCACTATGCATAACTTTTCACTTTACACTGAAAGAAATTTAGAAAATGCAGAAAAAACATAAAACATCATCACTAAAAAGTATTTTACCATTTCCAGTACAAAGGCTTGATTAATATAAATTTGTCGTTACCTTGACAACTTGAAAATTAATTGGTATAATTTTGTTTGAAACAATATATATCATTTTGTATTTGAGGTTTTTGCAAGCAATGTGTTCTTATTTGGCTGTAAAAGGACATATAAATATAGAAAAAATTTTAATATAAATAATTGTGTTTAGGGGGAAGGTCCTAAAGCCAACTCTACTCAAGGAATGCCTTGGTAGCAATGATTGTTAACCATCTGGAGTGACAGAAGAAAGTGATATTGGGTAACTAACGTCTTAAGAAGTTTCATCTCAAATTTTGTAATATTATAGCAACAAAATATTGATTATGCTATTGGTTGCTCCATTTTGGTCACATGGGTGGGCAGTTGCATCATGAACTAATTATGTACTGATTAATGTGGTCAATCTCTCTGCTCTGTAAATTTGTGATATATGGAGGGGGTTTTCAAGACTTGGATGGTTTTATGTGGTAACAACCTTTCTATAGAATTTTTTAAAGTAAACATTAGGACCACTGGGCAATATTTTATATAGTTCTGAAGCCTTTTTCTCATCCTAAGGGTATGATGCAGTGTAAGATAAATGTATGAAAATTCAAAATTGTTGTGTTTTGCATTCACCATGTTAGCTGGACCACATTAGTCTTATAAATGAGTATATCATATCCTTCTGATAGCATGGAAAAATCATAGAAATTGCAGGGACATTACTTTATGTATATTTTTCTATATAGTAAAATGAGTCACCCAAAAGAAAAATTTGGAACTGTCCTCAGATGGCCAAATTTCACTATTCAAGTTTATTTTTAATGTGGGGAGCTCTTGGTTATTTCCATCTCACTACATTTGTCCTGTTGTGACATTTGTGGAAGTGCACAGCAGCAGTTAGTTAAGTTTTCAACTGGGCCCTCTGTTGTCTCTTGGTGCAAACTGTAACAACAGTGAAATAAAATACAGAGTGCTTTGTACTACATTTACAAAAAGTAATCACGTACCACAGATTTCTGTTCTGCCTGTTGTTAGTCATGTAAGCCGGGATACTCTTGTGATGAGTCGTATGGAGGCAACTATTGAGACAACGGAAGGTCCTATAAGCTTCAACTCCTTGAGAAATAGTCATTTAAAAAAACCTAAAACATAATCATACAGAGCTTTAAAAGGAATATCCATTGCATTTGAATTTAGGATACTTGTTTTCCATAGATAAAAGCATTCTATTTTTCCAGGTTTTAAGACGAAGCAGTGATGAAGAAAAAGTTCTTTGTTTGGTCCGGCAGCGTACTGGCCACCACTGTCCAACAGCGGTGATGGTGGTGCTCATCATGGTGTGGGATGGCATTCCTCTTCCCATGGCTGACAGATTGTACATGGAGCTTACTGAGAATCTAAAGTCATACAACGGTCATCCCACAGACCGAAGATGCACCCTCAATGAAAAGTAATTAAATCTGTTTTGTACTGCTTTGCCACTCAGATCTCCATTATGCCATGGTATCATGGTCAATTGCGAAACAACTATCAACTAAGCATATCATCATGTTTTCTTTTAGAACATTTAGTCTTCATTTAACGTCCTCCATAGGTTCTTGGAAACTGCGACTTTAAGTGAAATAATGCACAGCAGGTCCTTGAATATCGTTCAACATTGTTTAATTATAACATTGATGAGAAAAAAATTAGTTTAATTATATGTTGTTTCAAGAACCTATCAACCATGATAAGCAAGGATTTACTGTACTTGTTTAAAATGTAAATTTTTGAAATGTGAATCTTTCATACATCTTTTTTTTTTTTGAGACAGAGTCTCACTCTGTTGCCCGGGCTGGAGTGCCGTTGCGTCAGCCTAACTCACAGCAACCTCAAACTCCTGGGCTCAAGTGATCCTCCTGCCTCAGCCTCCCGAGTAGCTGGGACTACAGGCATGCGCCACCATGCCTGGCTAATTTTTTCTATATATTTTTAGTTGGCCAATTAATTTCTTTCTATTTTTAGTAGAGACGGGGTCTCGCTCTTTCTCAGGCTGGTTTCGAACTCCTGAGCTCGAGCGATCCTCCCGCCTTGGCCTCCCAGAGTGCTAGGATTACAGGCGTGAGCCACCGTGCCCGGCCTCTTTCATGCATCTTATGTGTTTGCTGATGAACTGTGGGAAGAGATCAGTTTTCATTCTTTTTTCCATTTATCCTAACACTGCTTACTAAAGACTACATCTTTTCCCCTTGATTTGAAATGTTGTCTTTACTGTATGCAAAAATTACATATATAATTGAGTCATCTTTTGGGTTTTGAATTCTGTATCTCAGGGATTTGTCCTGTCTTCTCAGATATTAGTACCAAATGTACTTGTAGTGAACTGAAATTCTTATGATATTGAGTCTTCTGATCCAATAACATGACTTTTATTTCCATTTGTTCAGTTTACTTTTGTGTCCTTCAAGAGTATTTTAATAGTTTGTCTCATATAAGTCTTTCTCTTTAAGAAAAAATTAGTCATTATGTGAAATAGGAACCAAAGACATCACCTTCCCAATCCCAACACAAGATTAATTTTTATACATTCCATAGTTTTCCTTTATGTTTATAATATCATCATTTCCTTATAATTTATTTATCTTTCCAATATCACAATATGTATATAATTTTTAAAGCCTGCTAATTATTTTATTATGTGGATGTACAATAATAATAATACTTCTTGTGTAAAGTCAATGCTCCAAAAATTATACATATATTCTTATTTAATCTTCCTAATAATAAAATAAAATAAAATAAGTATTATTCTATTTCATTTAACGTAGATCTAGCATACCATTTAAAAAGAATTTCAGAGACCAGCTTGGGCAACAGATAAAGACCCTGTCTCTACAAAAAATAGAAAAATTAGCTGGGGGTGGTGGTACATACCTATAGTCCCAGCTACTCGGAAGGCTGAGACAGGAGGATCGCTTGACCCCAGGAGTTTGAGGTTGTAGTGAGCTTTTATGGTGCCACTGCACTCCAGCCTGGGCAGCAGAGCAAGATCCTGTCTTAAAGAATAAAACATAAAATATAAAATATACATAAAACATATACATAAAACATAAAATATAAAAACTTTATATTTATAGAAAGATGCAAGAATACATCAGGGAACTCTTATATACCCTCACTTAAATTCCACAGTTGAGAACATTGAATTATGTGTTTATTTACACATATGTACACATATAAACACATATTATTATTTTTTCTTTCTTGATCATTTGAGAGCTAGATGCTGACTATATATCTTTTTTTTCTCACAAACAATACTTCAGACTATAAAAATGAGGATATTCTCTAATATAACCCCAGCAAAATGATCAAAATCAGGAAATTTAATTTTGATCAAATACTTTTATCTAATTTTTAATTCATATTCAAATGTCATCCATTTCCCAATAAGGTACTGTCTAGTAATTTTCTCCCATTCATAATTCTATGCATTTAGTTATCTTGTTTTTTGCTCCCTTAATCATTTTATTTCAGCCTTTGTCTTTCATGACATTGAAATTTTTGAAGGAAAAAGGCTAATTTTGTAGACTGTTGGCCAATTTTGGTTTGTCGATTGTTTCCTTTTATGTCAAGTCAGGTTATGAATTATTGGCAGGAATATTACAGTAAGTATAATACAAGCTATTCAGCCGGGTATGGTGGCTCATGCCTGTAATCCTAGCACTCTGGGAGGCTGAGGAGGGAGGATCATTTGAGTTCAGAAGACCAGCCTGAGCAAGAGCAAGACCCTGTCTCTAGTAAAACTAAAAAGAAATTAGCTAAACAACTAAAAAATATATCGAATAAATTAGCTGAGCATGATGGCGCATGCCTGTAGTCCCAGCTACTTGGGAGGCTGAGGCAGGAGGA
>VBSM01003143.1:41415460-41425689 GCA_008086735.1 Cheirogaleus medius
CTAATTTTAACAGTTTACCATCCCATTCTCTGATTTTAAAACAGCTTATGCTTCTTCAGTGTTCTGCCACATTGTGATTGTATGCTGGCTACATTGCTTTTAGAATGCTCTTTCTCATTGGAACAAGGAAATAAATTTGTTTGAAATGACAATTTCACTCATAAAACTGGTCATCTAACATTATTTCTTCCCCTCTATTTTGTTTTACTGTGATAATCATCTTTTCTTATATCTCTTGCCTAGGATTCAAATTGGGTTTTAAATCTTCTGCCTTTGTACATGGTATGATCATTGAATTCATTGATAAATGACCTCCAAGGTAGCCCATCCAGTTTATAATATGCTACAAAGTTACCGACTATGAGAAAATAACTCCTGCCAATTATAGAATCCTACAAAATACCATGCTACCCCTCAAAATTCCATTTCTAATGGCTCTTAGGCCATTGTTGAAATTTCTTGTATTTGTCAGCTTCACCTACATCTTCTTTCCAATTCATCCACAAAGTACCAAATGAACCATGTCATAAACATAATTGAAATATATTATTGGAAAGTGAAGCTGTCTGAAAATGTATAGCTGTAGGTAAATTATCGCAACATGTTTATCTCTTATATAACGTTCCAACATCTTTGTTATTCAATCTGCATGTGGATGAAATTTTTTAAAATACAGAACATCAACTAGATAAAATCCATAAGCAACTTACCTAAGACATAACCCCAGTACATATTTAATTGAATGCATACCCTGTGTAAATGAGCCACTGTCTTAATTTACATGAAGTAACTTACTTTCTAACATCATTACTCCAGGGGATGCCTGCTGATTATCATTTCACAATAGCATGTATGAGAATGACCCTAAACTACTCTTTAAAACAAAAATTATATTGACTTTTTTACCTGAGACAAAGTTATGACATTATTGCATGACAACTTCCACCAACAGTGGGCACAGCATTTAGTTTGCATGTGCCAGCTAAATCAGTAGCTGTATGCCACCTTTAATATATAATTACCTTCAATTTCACACCTCAATGCATGGAAATCTTTTTTTGTCTCAATCTAATACAATGGTGAGTTTTGATCTTTTGTAGAAATTTATGACAAAAGAATTGTGAAATAAGGTAATATGGTAGTGGCCTCTCACAATGATGAAAGGCACCTTAGAAGTCTCATAGTTCAATAACTGGGCTCCATAGAGCCGATGTTAATGTCAGTTTGTAACTATGATTGTAATTAGACTTTAAGCAGATGAAGGCCACTTTGTGTTTAGGAGAACTGAAGAAAAACTTGATTCTCTCACCCAGAGGGTATTTTATCATTGGGAAAAACAAATATCAAATGCTTATACAGTATAAGCTTTCAGTTCCCCTGGAACTTGTATTAAGCATGTATAAGGAGTTATAAAGATTGGATTTTTGCAGCAATTAAAGAAAGCGTATTTCCACTGTATATACTACCTAGCCATGATTGTACAGTCCATTCACGCCCCTTACCTAGTTGGCCTCACAAGTAAGTCCCCTAGGCCCGGTGCGGTGACTCACGCCTGTTATCCTAGCACTCTGGGAGGCCAAGGCGGGAGGATCACTCGAGGTAAGGAGTTCGAAACCAGCCTGAGCAAGAGCGAGACCCCGTCTCTACTAAAAATAGAAAGAAATTAATTGGCCAACTAAAAATATATAGAAAAAATTAGCCAGGCATGGTGGCGCATGCCTGTGGTCCCAGATATTCAGGAGGCTGAGGCAGGAGGATCGCCTGAGCCCAGGGGTTTGAGGTTGCTGTTAGCTAGGCTGATGCCACAGCATTCTAGCCTAGGCAACAGAGTGAGACTCTGTCTCAAAAAAACAAACAAACAAAAAAAAACAAGTAAGCCCCCACATAGTTTATTTTGATGTGGTTGTCTACATGTATTGGAATACTGTTTTGTTGTGCATAGCTCCTAAACTTCCCCATAAGTATGCTGAACTTGTAATTGTAACACCAGTCGTATGACACACTTAACTGAGTGATGTAAGCAGTACCTGATTGCTGATGGGATCTGGATTTAGCCAAATTAGATTGTACTCCATCTTGAGCTTTCCACTAACAGCTTTAGAAAATGATGTCATCCATGGCTTTGGAATGCAATTCAGAAAGTCAGAATCAGTATGTCCTTCATCGGAAGCGAAATTTGTGTATTTTTTAATGTATTGAGATTCATTGGCAAGTTTTTGGTTCTCTTATGTGTGTAAAAATAGAAACTGAATTCCTCTGCTAATTTCTGAGACTTTAGAGCTGGCTTTTCTGCAGGACATCACTATTTTGGTCCTGGTTGAACTCTATAAACTTGTATTCTCTGCCTTCCAGTATCTGGGTGACTTTATTTTGATCCCTGTTTCATTTGGGCTCCTGATCAAATACCACTCTTTGCTTCAGAAGGCATATATTTTATTCCCTCAAGCAATCCAAAGGTATTCCTTATTTTGCCACGCCTCATTTTCACTTTATTTTTAAGGGCCTTACAGTGTGTTCAAATTTCTCTTTTGGTAATATGCAATATTTAATATTTCTTTTCTCATAATATTTAATATTTTTAGCTCTAAAATTCCATCATTAATCTTTTCATTGTTGGCTGTACTCCTTTCCCACCCTTACTGCAAAATCCTGATCCTGCCTGGGTCATAAGTTTTCTGGTTCGTTCGCCTATAGATGTGCCCTATGTTAAAGCAAAACTTCGTCTGAGGTAGGAATGTTATTATCAGGTATAAAATATTAGCTGATGTAACCTATTTATGTTTAGTACAACTTTGAAAACACTTGGTTAACAATATAAACCTGGTTTTCCTAAAAATAGAAATTTTGTCCCTAGCAACTGTTATGTAAGGCAGTCTCTCTTATCTTGTTCTTAAGAAAGAAATCTTGCAGCTGTGAGAAAGATTTTCATTTTAGGGGAAACAGTATTGGAAAGTAATTTGGTTTCTTCCCCATTTGGCGAACTATGAACCTTATAATCCTTAACCAGCAACTCTACTTGTTATTTTTATTTTCTCGTTTTCCTGAAGCTGCAGTGTGACTAGGTGCACTTTCATTCTTTTTAAAGTTTTAATTTTTTCCTCTGATTGTCTTTAAAATTATCTATTGCTTCCCCATTTCTCTGTCCTGTCTCCATTATCCAGATCCTCTACCTGAATATACATGGTTCATTTTAAGAATAGCAGTGATCTTGGTCAAGTTGTCTCTTACTGTCTTTTAAAATATAATGTCTCAGAAGTCCTTTTAGGTATAATGCCATAAAGAATCAAGAGCTTTCATTCAACTCTTTTCAGGTACAGGCAAATTCAGTTTTTAGGAGTAGATAAGTATTCACAAGACCACAGGTTAATAATCTGAGTGCTCTCCCTCTACCAATCCCAATAATGTTTAACTCTTTTTATTAGTGTTTGAGTGTTTTATAAAAAACTGTATAAGAAGTTAAATATTCTAAGTCTATTTCTGTATGGCTTTGCTATTTCTAATGTAAATAAATATACCCCTTTGGAATTCTTTGGTTGTTGGCAATAAGAGGAGCTATTCTATAATCTAGATGAGAAAGGTTTAAAAATGAACTGAAAGTAATTGGAAGAGGGAATATGAAAGCCACCAGAAGTTGTGTTTTGAATATAATAAAGGGAAATTAAGGGACAGAAAGGAGAGAGAATTGTGCTCCTATCAGTAATCTGAGGGATCACTCTACCAGCTCAAAAGCAAGAAATACTTTTAATATTTCTTCTGTCTACTCCACAGTAATTTTATCTGGAAAATTGCTGAAAAATGAGGAATCATTTTGAAAGCAAATATGGTAGTGATAAAAAGTATAATCCTTATACTTTATAATGTTTTAGGTTACCAAGCTACTTTACTATGGTGCAACTTTTTCTCCCCAATACTTAGGGTTAGACAGAGAACATTGTTCCTATAGGTGAAGAACCTGTAAATGATAAGAATAGCAAATGGCTTGCTCCAAGTCACACAGCAAGTCAACCAATCTGAAACGAACATTTAATATCTGCAGACTGCTAAATGCATTTCTGTACCATGAGCAAAGACTGAGTGTTACTGAGTAGAAAATTTGTCAGACCTGATCTGAGCATAATATAAAATATTATTTGTGAAACATGCTTAAGTATTTTGTTTCCATTATCAATTTAGCCAGCTATTCTCTTCATGCATACTAAAGAAGGTCTCCCTAAATTCCCCAATTGCTGCATTAGGGTTTAGATTTATGAAGTTTTATATTTTTTCTTCCTTAAAAAATGCTCTTTTTATAAAGATTATCCCTGTATGACTGAAACAGGGGGAAATCTCCTAAATAATATCTTTTTAAAAAATATTACTTTAAAAAAGACTAAGTTCGGCACATCACAATCAAAGTTTCATGTATTAGTTATGTGGAAATGCAGACTTCTTGAAGAAAAGGTGCTAGGTAAACATCATAGTTCCCAGCTCCTTGTGGTAAAAATGCAAACTTCTTGTCAGCATCTCTAAAAGAGAGTACTGTCTCCCACTTATTTGAATTTGTTTTGTTTTGGTTTTTTGTCCTGCTTTGTTTCCAGTCACATAAAATCTTTGGGTCAAAGGATAACATGCCTTTGCTCAGAGACTTAAGAAAAATAATGAGATATATTTGTAAAGTTTTTAGTAACCTCTTTATAGATATGAATATGAGTATATTAATATCTATGAAGAAGCAGGTTATTTTGGCTATCCCATTAGCACATTCTGGGTCACAATAAAAAAAAAAAATAGGCCAAACAGCTCTAAATACTCAAATTCCCCTTCTGGTGATTGAGTTCAGTAACTGCCTACCTTCATCAATGCATGTTTGTGCTATGATGAAATGGCTGACAACTAGGACTTTACAAAAATAGCTCTTTAAAAAGAAAGATTAAATATTTTTTATTGCAATATATGTTCATTTTTTTAACTTTTATGAGATAACATTGTGATAGGTGCTTTAAAAGAAAAATATTTTTCCAGAAATGGTTTATAGTAAAAACTAATGGCAGCTTTTGCATTGTGATGTGTGGGTGGATGGTCATATTTGGGTTACTAAGAAATCCTGAAGTGTTCCCTAACGAAAGACTTGCAAAACTACTAAGTAAGAAGAAAACATCAATTTCTAGTTTGTTCATTTTCTCTCATGCTATATAGTGATCTACCAAGTAAGTTTACCTTGGTTCAAAGGAGAAGCCAGAACGCTTATCATTGGTGGGAGTAAAATATTCATAAATTCTTCACCATGGTGAAATAGAGTAGTGCTGAATTCCCTATATAGAAACGGCAATTTCATAGGTTAATATTCCTATCTTCTAGCTGACTTCTTTCTCTCATTGGGGTGTATTTACTATTTATTTTTTTCCCTTTGATTTTTTTGCTTGGGGGATTTATTTTTACCTATTGCCGTCCTACTGTATTAAATATCCTGTACAATGAAATAACTTACCAAGGAAATGCTTTTAAAACTCCACAAATGTCCGTTTTTAATTTTTAACACATGTGGGAAACAGTTTAAGGAAAAAGCACTTCACCATGTAGAAGGGAAAGAGTTAATTATGATGATTTCAATTCATAATCAACAATTAGTCCTCTGCAAACAAGGGAACACTTACTAGCAGTACTTGAAGACTTGTGAGTTGGAATTGCATGTTACTTGAAAGATCTTATTAAGCTAAATTTTGGTGCACAGCAATTGTACATGATTTCATGTTTATGTAGCAAAATGCATTGAAATGTATTAGTATTAAAGCATACATGTAAAGATAGTTGTGGAAATTGTTATATTTTCCTTGTGTGTCTCATTTGTTTAGAGCATAAAGTTTTTTTTTTTAATTGTTCTAACTGAATAAGGCTAAATGAATACTGTAATTGAAAATATATTTTAAATCTTTGTCATGAGTTTTTTAAAAAACTATTGCAAATTGTATCATTCCTGATTACACAGAACTTTGTGGGTGGTTTTAAATAAATTTTATACTTCTATTTTGTACCTGATAGTCTAATTTTTCTTTCCTCTTAAAATCATATTTTAAAAATTTAATATCCAATAATATTCACACATTTTAACTACAAAGGAGTATAAGATTTAATATTTGGAGATGACCAAATGTATGGATGTGTTCAACACAAAACCAAAATGCCTAGCATTTATGGAATCCTTATTATATTCCAGAAGCCTTGCTTTTTATGTAAATTATTTAATTCCTATGGTGATGGTATAAAGTAAGGACTTTTATCAGCTCCATTTTATAGATCAATTCTGAAGCTTGAAGTGATTAAGTTCACAGTGCTAGTAATTGGCAGAGCTGTTGCTCAACTCATGTCCTAACTTAAGTTTATCATTTCAATAAACTTAATTCTGAATGCAGTTTGCCAACAGTATTTTCTTTCCTTTTCCTCCCTTACGCCCTTCCTCCTTTCTCTCTCTCTCTCTTTCTCTTTTTTTTTCTTTCTTTTCTGACATGAGGTCTCACTATGCTGCCCAGGCTGGTCTTGAACTCCAGGGCTCACGTACTTGATCTTCCCACCTTGGCCTCCTGAGTAGCTGGGATTATAGGCACATGCCACTGTGCCAAGTCTCCTGCCAACAGTATTTTAAAGGAGACAATATAAAGTATTTTTCAAAACATGAAGTAAAAAAATACATTGGCCATAGGTTCTTAGTGCTATTACAACAAATATTTTTTTTAGTAACAGGAACAACTCCCCACCCCGGCTTCACCTCCTCCCCAAGTATAGATGGGCAGCTAAAGTACATTTTCAGGTCGGGCATGGTGGCTCATGCCTGTAATTCTAGCACTCTGGGAGGCTGAGGTGGAAGAATCGCTCAAGGTCAGGAGTTTGAAACCAGCCTGAGCAAGAGTGAGACCCCTTCTCTACTAAAAATAGAAAGAAATTAATTGGCCAACTAAAAGTATATAGAAAAAATTAGCCAGGCATGGTGGTGCATGCCTGTATTCCCAGCTACTCAGGAGGCTGAGGCAGAAGGATCGCTTGAGCCCAGGAGTTTGAGGTTGCTGTGAACTAAGCTGATGCCATGGCACTCTAGCCCGGGCAACAGAGTAAGACTCTGTCTCAAAATAAATAAATAGGCCGGGCGCAGTGGCTCACACCTGTAATCCTAACACTCTGGGAAGCCGAGGCGGGAGGATCGTTTGAGCTCAGGAGTTCGAGACCAGCCTGAGCAAGAGGGAGACCCCGTCTCTACTAAAAAATAGAAGGAAATTAGCTGGACAACTAAAACTATATATATAGAAAAAATTAGCCAGGCATGGTGGTGCATGCCTGTAGTCCCAGCTACTTGGGAGACTGAGGCAGGAGGATCGCTTGAGCCCAGGAGTTGGAGGTTCCTGTGAGCTAGGCTGTTGCCACAGCACTCTAGCCCGGGGAACAGAGCCAGGCTCTGTCTCAATAAATAAATAAATAAAGTACATTTTCAGATATTGGAACTTCCCCCTCCTTTCTGGCTGGTTAAAAGGAAGGCATGGTCACATGAGCTGGGCTAACCATACAGGCATGGCATCACCCTAGGGCATGGCAGAACAGCAAAATAGAAGGAACCTGGATCCCTGGATAACCTACTTCCCTGAACCACCTATCAACTTGGTCTATTATATCAGCAAAAACTAAACACTCTTTCCCATTATTTTGCACCCTATTCAATAGCTTACCCAATATCCTAATTAGTCATCCACCCCATAAGACAACTGTCACATTTTCCTAATCTTCTTCAAGCCAAATATATAGTTGCTTCAATGTTTCTCTGGTGATAAGGTTTTTAGGTCCCTTATCTTCTTTCATTTTTTTTTTTTAAATTTGAATTTGCTATTTATTTTAAGCATCTGGATGCAGATGGGTGGAGGCCGAAAAAGGCGTCCATCCCGCTTATCTTCTTAATGCTCTTCTAGACAAAAGCCTGAATAATATTTTATTTGTGCATTTATTTATTTAGAGACAGAGTCTTGCTGTGTTGCCCAGGCTAGAGTGCCATGGCATCACCCTAGCTCACAGCAACCTAAAACTCCTGGGCTCAAGGGATCCTCCTGCTTCAGCCTCCTGAGTAGCTAGGGCTACAGGTGTGCACCACCATGCCTGGCTAATTTTTTCTGGTTTTAGTTGTCTGGTTAATGTCTTTCTTTCTTTCTTTTGAGACAGAGTCTCGCTTGTTGCCCAGGTTAGAGTGAGTGTCATGGCGTCAGCCAGGCTCACAGCAACCTCAAAATCCTGGGCTCAAGCAATCCTTCTGCCTCAGCCTGCCAAGTAGCTGGGACTACAGGCATTCACCACCACACCTAGCTAATTTTTCGTTTTTCATTTTTAGTTGACTGGCTAATTTTTTCTATTTTTAGTAGAGAGAGGGTCTCGATCTTGCTCAGGCTGGTCTCAAACTCCTGAGCTCAAGCAATCCTCCCGCCTCAGCCTCCCAGAGCTAGGATTACAGGCGTGAGCCATGGTGCATGGCCATCTTTCTATTTTTAGTGGAGACGGGGGTCTCACTCTTGCTCAGGCAGTTCTTGAACTCCTGACTTTAAGCGATCTTTCCACCTTGGCCTCCCAGAGTGCTGGGATTATAGGTGTGAGCCACCATGCCCAGCCCTGAATAATATTTTAAAAACAGAGCTTGAAGCATGACATTCCCCTACTTAAAATGCTCCCATGATTTCCCACTGTACATAGTATGAAACCTAACTCCTTACTTGGCCTGCAGCGATCTAGGTGACCTGGCTTGTGCCAACATGTCTGCCTCCGTTTACCATTCTCCAGTCAACCTGAGCTTCTACAGTTCCTTTAACAGGCCATACTTTTCTCTGATTCAAAACCTTTGAACTCACTGCCTGGTTCTACCATCAGATCCTCATATTGTTAGCTCCTTCTTGTAGTTCCTGTATCAGCTCAATTGTCATTATCACTTGTAATACCTAATGTAAGGCTGGTGGCAGGCCCCCCTCCCCTCCCTAGGTCAAAAAAGAAAAGGCTCACGAGACTAGACCCAACAAGGACAAAACTGCCAGGCCCCGCTGAGAGAAACCACACCCAGATGTCCACCCAGATAAGAACAGTTTGGCTCCTAGATTCCACAAATACCTCCAGCCCCTCCTATTTCTCAATGACCACCCGACAGTCACAATGGAAAATCCCCAGCTCTTCCGCCAAGAGTCCCTAGCCCACCCAAAGGGTATAAAAGGCCTCAGCCCCTCCAAACGGAGGCGACTTCTGGGGTCCCCCTCTCTTGGGGCCCCAGAACGTCATCTGGGAGTGTATAATAAAGCCACATGGTTTGGCCCCTACTCTTTCTCTGTCTGTCTTTTCTTTTTGCCGCTGCTGAAAAACCTTACACCTAATACATACATAGTGTTCAAGGATGTGAATGTCCTATAATTTTATCACTCCCTATTATTGAACATTTTCATTATATCTATTGGGTATAATGAACAAATAAGCAGTATTTGGGTGATGGACACACTAAAAGCCCTGACTTAAGCATTATAAAAGGTATCCATGTAAGAAAAATATTTGTACCCCCTTAATATTTTGAAATAAAAAAAACCCAAAACAGGAGTTCAAATAAAAATTTGTATATGAATGTTCTATAGAGGAGGAAAAAATCTCTTTTCCTTCTATCCTTCTAGGTTCTTGGCTGGGGTTCCGTAACAATACAGATTAACTACAAAAAAACAAACAGAAGTTTATTGATATGTTTATTCTATATATAGATGGGAGAACTCAGGGAGCAAGTAACTCAAAGGTTTGGTTAGAACTTGGGTTTATGTAGCATCATAACAAAGGAACAATAAATTTAAACAGAAATATCAGGATGAAGGAAGATGATTTTTGGCTTCCAAGGACAGCAAACTGTGGGAAGGTAAATATAAGGAAAGAACTAATGGAGTAAGGTTTCCAGATTCCTTTGGTGCAGTCTCTAGGTTAATAAAAGTCTAGAATCATAGCCAGTAAAGGAAAATTTATATCCTGGCTTTAGGCAAAAAAGGGGAGAATTGAGATTTTCCTGCTTCTTAATTGCCTTTAGCTCAAAATAATTCTTATGTTAAGGGGGCATATTTTGGGATGACATATTCTGGCTTCTTTCAGTTTACTGTGGCATTATTCATTCATAATGGCCTCAAAGCGGAAAGAACCCAAAAGATGAACTGATGAGTGGATAAACAAAATGTGGTATATCCATATTGTTAAGGACATTTTTTTTTTTT
>VBSM01003143.1:41445211-41467149 GCA_008086735.1 Cheirogaleus medius
TCGGCCTCCCAGAGAGCTAGGATTACAGGCGTGAGCCACCACGCCCGGCCTATGTCATTGACCTTTTGAAGAAATTGGGCTAGTTGACTTGTAGGTTCTTTTTTATTATTATTATTTTTTTATTATCTTTTAAATTTCTATTTCTTTTTTATTATTATTTTTCTTTTTAAGAGTGTTATTCTAGTGAAGACTTGTAGGTTCTTATGGAATGTTTAGTCCTATGGATTTCTTTAAAAACTTGTGGTGTTTTTACCTTGTTCCTCTATCTGCCTTATAAACTATAAACTAGAATATTAGTTTAAAGGCTTTTGGCAATAATATATTACATATAGGTCATGCTTTGTAGTTCATATTATATCATGTTAGAAAGTGTATGTTGCCAGTTACTATTATTGATGCTACATTTGATTACTTGGACAAAGTGATGGCCATAGATCCTTTTATTATAAGAGAATCTTTTTCCATGTGCAAATAATCTGTGGATTATACCTAGTTACTCTGTGAATATATTGTTGTATAGAAGAAATCTTTGATTTAATGTCTGTAGATCAGGAGTTGGCAAATCATAGCCCTTTATTTGGCCTGTGGCCTGGTTTTGTGTGGTCTGTTAGTTAAAAATGGTGTTTGTGGTTTTTAAAGGCCTCCCACGTAGCTGGGACGGGCACATCACCACGACCAGCTAATTTTTTCTATTTTTAGTAGAGACAGGGTCTCACTCTTACTCAGACTGGTCTCAAATTTCTGAACTCAAGCGATCCTCCTGCCTTGGCCTCCCAGAGTGCTAGGATTACAGGCATGAGCCACCACGACCTGCCTGATTTTTCTAGTTCTGTCATCCTTCTTATGGTCACTAATAACTGTCAGTGTTCGGCAGAGAAGAGCTTTCCCTTTTTTTCAACTGAGGAATTCCCTTTACCAATTTGCAGGGTAAGGAGTTAGTGGTAAAACTCATCTCCAGTGGTGGCAATGAGTTTTTTTTCTTTCTCACTTGTCTGTTTTGTTATCACTGTGGCCTCTGGATTTTTATTTATTCATTGCTTTATGCTCAGTTGTTTTTCTTTTTGATGCTTTAATTGTCCATTCATAGACAATTATAGTGGGAATCTTTTCAGGCTGACTCCTATGTTCTTTTCTGGTGTACTTATTTCTTACTTGAGATGTCCCATTGACGGTGTTATTAAGTTGAAAGCTTCCTATATGTTTCTGAGATGTACTGACATTACAAGCATCAAGAAGCATAAGAATCCTGCTGACACACATTTTCCCATTCATAATAAAAAATCAGACTCATATTGAGTTAATTTTTTAGGAAACATAGTAGTTGAGACATTTTTTTCCTGCTAAAACTCCAGAGGAGTAATTCAGATGATTACCTTACTAGG
Organism: Cheirogaleus medius; assembly: GCA_008086735.1. NCBI lineage: Eukaryota > Metazoa > Chordata > Mammalia > Primates > Cheirogaleidae > Cheirogaleus > Cheirogaleus medius. The sequence goes on from VBSM01003143.1 coordinate 41,446,594, forward strand.
CTTCATACTGGGAATTAATATCATTATCATAGACTGATGTTAGAAAAGTAATATCTAGGAGAGATATGGTGAATCTCTCTTATGTTAGCAGTCAAGAAGTATAAAGTTATTTGTCCTGTATTCTTGTGTTTCTTATTTTCTATGATATAGTTTTATCTATTTCAGAGATTTTTAATTTTAAAATTTTATTTGTTTTCATTTTTTTGGAGACAGAATCTTGCTTTGTTGCCCAGGCTGGAGTGCAGTAGCATAATCATAGCTCATTGCAGCCTTGAACTCTTGCGCTCTGGAGACCTCTGATTTAACTTCCTAAGTAGATGGGACTTACAGGCACATGCCACCACCCCCAGCTAGTTATTTAATTTTTTTATTTTTTTATTTTAGAGATGGGGTCTCACTAGGTTGCCCAGGCTGATCTGAACTCTTGGCCTCAAGCTGTTCTCCTGCCTTGGCATCCCAAAGTCCTGGGGTTAAAGGCATGAGCTACCATTACCAGCCTAGTTAATCTTTTTAAAATACTTCTGTCAATAAATTATTTTCAGTTTGCATTGTACCTAGGAAGATAGATATGTTATGGATTATATCCTATATGGAAATAAAGTAAATATTTATATTATTTCAAAACAAAATTGTTGATTTTCAGTAATACAAGGAATTCATCAGACAGTACCTATTCTTTTAAAAAATTATAAATTGTGCTAACATTGAGTAAACAATTTTAGTCACTCCCAATTATTTGTCTGTGTTCATCTAATTAACCATGATTTGGAACTTTGTTTAAACAAGTTACATTTTTTTTTCTTTATCTTTTAAAGCTGGTTTATTGCAGCCTCCTGTTCGTATAGTTTCACAGCCACAACCTGCACGAAGGTTAGATCCACCATCCAGATTTTCAGGAAGGAATGACAGAGGAGATCAAGTGCCTAACAGAAAAGATGACCGAAGGTGTGTTTTTAAAAAGTATACTGTGGATGGTGGTGATGACTGCACCAGTAATGTGAGTGCACTTAGTGCCACTGAAATAAATACACACTTAAAAGAGGGTGAAATGGTAAATTTTATGTGATGTATATTTTACCAAAAAATTTTTAAAAGTTAAATATACAGTGGAATCTTGCTTATATTACCTATTATATTTCACTAAAGAGCTGTTCCATAATGCCAGAAATATAAGTAACTGTAGAAAATTTTGCTTTAAGTCGTGAAAGGGAGAGAGAAAGGCGTAGATCCAGAGAAAGATCGCCTCAGAGGAAGCGCTCTCGGGAAAGGTCTCCCCGAAGAGAGAGAGAACGATCACCTCGGAGAGTTCGACGTGTAGTTCCACGTTATACAGTCCAGTTTTCAAAGTTTTCTTTAGATTGGTATGTTCCTTTTTTTCCCTCATTTCATTGAATTTATTAATTTTGTATAAATTGATGGATTGCGTTATAGAAATTGTTTTCTTGGCAACATTCATTTACTAACATTTAGTGTTCTTATATAAGGGCAGATAAGCAATTTGAAGTAGTACTTAGTTCTCTGAAAGGGTGCGTTATTTTTATGCCCTCATTAAGGATATCAACTAGTATTTAGAAAGCAGCCCCTCAAGGATATTCCTTGGTGATAAAGTTGTTCCTTAAAGTTAGAATTGTTTAATATTTAGATTTGTTGATAACTTTAAGTTCATGTATAGTCTGTTGTATATGACAGAGCAGTAATTCAATAGTGAAACAATTATTTCAAGTTTAGCTATGTCAGCGTGGTATAATAGAAACATAGACCTATATAACACACACACATATATGTATATATCTAAATATTCAGCCTTTGCAATCAGAGATCATGGGCAGGTTACCCAGAATTTCTGAGCTTCACCTGCAAAGTGGAGATAATATGAATGAGCAATATTATTGTGAGGTTGAGTTCATGTATCTAAAGCACTTAACCCAGTGTGTGGTAGTTGTACATATTCAATACTTAATGGTGGGTTGTGGTGGCAACTAGGTCATAGATTAACAGATGGAAAAAACAAATTGACAGTAAAACAAGAAAATCACTAAAAGCAGTGTTTAAAGCTCTTTAGCATAGGAACAAATAACTGTATGCACTTCAGTGGCCTGAGAGGATATTATTACATTTCAACAAAGTGTAATAGTTAATATTCATAATAGTAGTCTATAAAAAGTTAAAATTTCTATATATTAAGTTTTAGGTCTTGTAAAAGCAGTATATTTTATTTAAGGTTCTTAATGCCAAGAAAATTTTCTGTGACTTGGCTTAATTATGTTATGTATATAGTTAGTGTTCATTTACTCTTGCTTGTGGTCAAATCAGCAACTACTTTTTTTGTTTTTGTTGTTATCAACAGGGTCTTGCTCTGTCACCCAGGCTGGAGTGACATGCATCTGGCATTCGTCCGTATTTCTAGATACTTGGTAGACTGAGGTAGAGGAACACCTGAGACCAGGAGTTTGAGGTGGCAGTGAACAATGATAACACCATTGCACTCCAACCTGGGTGACAGAGCAAGACCCTTTCTCTTAAAAAAAAAAATTAATGCCAAGAAATTTATCCCCTCTTTACATGATAATCGAGTATTGATCTTAATCATTCACATATAAAGGTATATGGAAGTGCAGATAATCCAATATTTTATAATAATAATAATTTTGAATGTTAAGTATACTTGATCTAGGAACTTAGTATAGTAAGAATAAAAGTTATATTTTTTCTACACTGTATCTAACTGATTGAAGGGCACTCAAAAATACTAATTTGGTACCACTTCTTGTTTCTATCCATTCTTTTTTTTTTTTTTTAACCACATAAGCACGTTTTTATTCAAAATGGAAAATTCACTGGCATCTCATATTTAGCAACAGACAAGGGCGCCGGGATCAACGATCACCAGCAGCCCCAATACCAAAAAATTATGCTTCCGATATCTCTTGATGTCGATTCCGCACGAAGAACAGTCAAGTTGCCTCACGTGTGCCACTCATGACAGAAGCCCTTTTTTGTTTCTATCCATTCTATATGAACCTTAATTTTCTCAAATAATGCATAATTCCACCTGAGGAAGAACTGCTTTTATTGATATCTTTTCTTGAGCTGGGGTTGAAGTTATTTCCAAGGGTCTTCTCTAATGAGTTATAAGCTATACACAAAATGTAAAGAAAAAAGGTAACAATTAGATACCACTGTTACCCGGACTAGAGTGCCATGGCATCAGCCTAGCTCACAGCAACTTCAAACTCCTGGGCTCAAGCAATCCTTCTGCCTCAGTCTCCCGAGTAGCTGGGACTACAGGCATGTGCCACCATGCCTGGCTAATTTTTTCTATATATTTTTAGTTGGCCAATTAATTTCTTTCTCTTTTTAGTAGAGACGAGGTTTCGCTCTTGCTCAGGCTGGTTTCGAACTCCTGACCTTGAGTGATCCTCCCACCTCGGCCTCCCAGAGTACTAGGATTACAGGCGTGAGCCACTGTGCCTGGCCAGAGTATACACATTTGAAAATAAGATTTTTATATGTCTCTACAAATCTATAGGTCATTAATAATTGACTCTCTCTTTTTTCAGCTTTTTGCTGTGTCAGATTATATTTAGCTTCAGAATTGAGTGAATGTTTGCATAACCTTTGATATTAAGACTATGTATTCACTACTTATGTCTATTTTTCAGTCCCAGTTGTGACATGATGGAGCTAAGGCGCCGTTATCAGAATTTGTATATACCTAGTGACTTTTTTGATGCTCAGTTTACATGGGTGGATGCTTTCCCTTTGTCAAGACCATTTCAGCTTGGAAATTACTGCAATTTTTATGTAATGCACAGAGAAGTAGAGTCCTTAGAAAAAAATATGGCCATTCTTGATCCACCAGATGCTGACCACTTATACAGTGCAAAGGTTTGTATTCCACTGTGATATATAGTTTAAATTTCTTAGAGCAGTTATTTATAATAAGAGGGTATGTGAAATTAATCTTTACAAAGTGGTTGTTTAATAAAAGACCTAAATACCTGTTTTTTTCATGACTGCCTAATTCTGTTTTGTTTATATAAGTAATTTAATTCTCTTTGCCTCACCTCTTAAGCTATGAAATTATGGTTTTTACAATATTTTAAACTTCATAAAAATGTGAAGATACAGTTGATGTTATTGAGCTTTTTGGAATGTTGTATGACTTTGGGTAGCCCCAGGGATGAATGCATTAATTTTAGTCTTTAGGGTAATAGTCACTATATTGCATACAGTCAACAGATGTTTCAGATGTCTTTTGATCAAGAAAGTGTCCCTTGAAAATTTAAAACTAAGTAATTATAAGGTATTTAGTATCATTTCTGCTATAGCATTTTACTTTCCATTATTATAAAAAATTTCAGATACATAATATGTAAAGATAATTAGTAGTACTTCTCATTTTTTTACATTACTTTAGACTTTTGACAGGATTGAATTATTTGACTATAATAGGTTATGCTGATGGCTAGCCCTAGTATGGAAGATTTGTATCATAAGTCGTGTGCTCTTGCTGAAGACCCACAAGAACTTCGAGATGGATTTCAACATCCTGCTAGACTTGTTAAGGTAAAATGACACATTTATTTTAACTTTAGGTGTATATTACTTTACTTAGTTCTAACTGTATATACATAAAACTTAAAACACTTTTTCATTTTGTTAATTAGTTTGATAACGAATTTCAGTATTCTTAAGGCACCTAGAATTTGATGATATAGATGTTTTTCTTGTATTTTATATCTTATTTTTATGTCACTACTTGAATTGTCATTGTGATGTTTTATATTTGTATCATAATAAAATCTTAGTGGTAATGGACTTCAGAGTGTCTTTGGATGCTGTTAAAGTTTAAATTATAGCTTGTTTCTTTAAAAGAACTCTATCTGAAGAAATATTTTAGAAGGATGAGTTATGATGTGTAAATCCTATTCCATTGCTGAAATGCAGTGTGGAACACGATGAACTGAACTCTTCCTTGACTGACAGATACCAGAGGTAGTAAAAATGATATTGGAAAGGTTTGTACCTTTCCTTCTCAAGTATTTTATTTGTAATTTATAGATTGTGTAATATATGTAAATGATTCTTTGTTTTGAATTAGTTTTTAGTGGGCATGAAAGGCAAAGATGAAGCTATGGCCATTGGAGGCCACTGGTCTCCTTCGTTGGATGGACCAGACCCAGAAAAAGATCCCTCTGTGTTGATTAAGACTGCTATTCGTTGTTGTAAGGCTCTGACAGGCATTGATCTAAGTGTATGCACACAATGGTAAGTACCAATTCATTTCTTGATTGGAAATATTTTCCTAATAGTTTATTATAGATGTTCTTGTCCATCAGCCTTTTTACCCCCCTTATTTTAGCAATCCTGGTCATGCAGGTATTCTCAAAGGAGAATCCCCATTTGTAGCAAAGTTTATTTGGTGCCAAAATGTTTTGGGGGAAAAGGATTAAGAACTAATCAAAATAAACTGAAAATTTAAATGTTTGTTACGCTGTACTTCGGAAGTTGGATGTATGTTGAAAATACTTTTCATTTCATGCATAGCTGGAGAAGACCGTCAAGAGAGAACTTCATTTCGTTATAATTCTTTTGTTATAAAATGATGTAGTTGCTGATTATTTTTGTTCAGCCATATTTTCTCTTGAGGCTTATTTGTCCTGTGTATTTTAGTGTATTTCTTGTGACTTAATTGAGAATATTCTTTTTTAGCACATGCAATCTGAACAGCTATCCAGCTTCTTCAGGTATTCTGTAAAATATGGGTAGCTCTATAATCAAACTTGAAAATGCCTTAGGGGAACATACTCTTTTAACCAATAAAATATTGTACAAATGTACCAAAAGAGGAACTATGGCTTCTATAATTTTTTTTTCTTTAGACCAACCTCAAGTTCTTGCAGCAAAATTTCTTTACTTGATGTGCTACAAGTGAACTAGGGTCTTTAAAATGTATTTTAGAATTTTTTTTCCAACATGCTTCTTCCCTTGCAACAGGTACCGTTTTGCAGAGATTCGCTACCATCGCCCTGAGGAGACCCACAAGGGGCGTACAGTTCCAGCTCATGTGGAGACAGTGGTTTTATTTTTCCCGGATGTTTGGCATTGCCTTCCCACCCGCTCAGAGTGGGAAACCCTCTCCCGAGGATACAAGCAGCAGCTGGTCGAGAAGCTTCAGGGTGAACGCAAGGAGGCTGATGGAGAACAGGCACTGAACGCTAATCCCTTTTTCTATTTCCGCTTCTCACAGGCACAGGAACACAGGCACAAATGCACATCACACACTACATAACAAACACACATGGAGGAACATAACTGGTTAACAGCGACTGGTAATCCAGCTTTCAGCAGTATAGTTGTATGTTCTTTTCTCTTAAAAATTCTGTCCATTATGCTAACTTTAAGAGTGCTGAGACCTCAAAGGAAAATAAGTTGTGCTTAAATTGCACAGAGCTTTGTTTTTATCATAGGTCTAGTTGCTGGAATCTGGGACCAGTTGTTGAACAAGATTCAGTATTAAGCCATTTTAAACATTTTGCCATTTTCTAAAATTTTAAAAATTTTCTCTTTCACGGTCATCAGTTCTAGTCATGGATATTTCAAATTGGACAACCACAAGTCTGAGAGCTTTGAAATTTCAGGCTATGTGGCAACGTCTTTGGTACATTTCAAAGGTCTGACTAAGTCAGTTTTTGGGTGGCTTGAAAATTGGGGCAAGATCACACACTGTGTGGTTAGTGGAGACCGGCAGTGTTTGTGCATCCCTGATATCCTTTGTGTTATAATTTATCACCCTTTTGTGTTTCACAGATCTGGCTTTGATTGGCTGATGAGTGTCTTTGTGATCAGTTAAAAGTGGTAGAATGTATGTACGTGGACTTGCCTAAATAATAACTTTAGGAGAAGACAATCTGAAACATTTGTGACCTTGCACAGATCAGCAACAGACTTTTAAAAATAAATTACTTTTATTTTAAGGTTTCATAGTAGTAATTACATTCTTAACTTTGTATATCAGGATGAAGAGGAAAAGGATGATGGTGAAGCTAAAGAAATTTCCACTCCAACCCATTGGTCTAAACTTGATCCAAAGACAATGAAGGTAACTTTGAAAGCGATGGTTAATTTGAAATCTCTGAACAGGAATAAGATTAACATTGGTGAGAATGAGAGCAATGGTTTTTCAGACAAAAGCCATTCAAAATGAAGTCTACTGATTTTATATATATATATATATACACACACACATATATATAATATGTTGCATTATACATGTATATATTTGTATATGTATAAATTAAATAAAAGGCAACTTTATAAATCAGTTTAGCCAATATCTGTTGAATGTCTGCAGTATATTAATACAAGGCCCTATAGTGTAAGTGACATTGGTTTCTGGTTTGGGAACTGACCAAGAAGGTTGGATTATTGCACTTAAATAACTTCAAAGGGAAGGGAAGAAACATGAAAAATGTAATCTGTTTTTTAAAATAAATTTAAAAGTAAAATATATATAAACATCTAAACTGGGAAGGAAAAAATTATTTAAGAGCCCCTTTTGAAAGTCTTTGGTTAACCTTTACTAGTTTTTCTTTCCAGCATCTCTGGATTTGCTATCTTTTTGCAAATTTGTATCTCTCAGCCTGTAATGTGACTATAGATCTATGATCAGAAGGTCAGAAGATGCTTATCAGTTTTGCAGTTTATGTAACCTTTTGGTTAACTTTCTTTTAGCAGAAGGCAATTTTTCTTTTTTCTTTTGGCATCAGCCTAGCTCACAGCAGCCTCAAACTCCTAGGCTCAAGCAATCCTTCTGCCTCAGCCTCCCGAGTAGCTGGGACTACAGGCATGCGCCACCATGCCCGGCTAATTTTTTCTATATATTTTTAGTTGGCCAATTAATTTCTTTCTCTTTTTAGTAGAGACGGGGTGTCACTCTTGCTCAGGCTGGTTTCAAACTCCTGACCTTGAGCGATCTTCCCGCCTCGGCCTCCCAGAGTGCTAGGATTACAGGCATGAGCCACCGTGCCCGGCCTCGATTCTTTATTGGATGGAGTGTTATACATAAATCTATAGTTTGTGGTTTTTTCCCAGTATTTAGAATATTTTTTTAGGGGTAGACTCCCAGAAATTATAATTTCTAGATCAAGGGGCATTTGAGAAAAACTTCTAACCATCTTAAAACATGTTTCTGTCATTTTGCATTTCCACAGCATTCTTTAGCTATCCAAGTGTCTCTTTCACCAGATTTTTGAAAAATCAGACAAAAGATAACTTTAGTTTGTTCTCTTTTACAATGTTCCATTCTCTTTTTCTGTTGTTATACTTCATATATTTAGGTAAACGATCTCCGAAAAGAATTAGAAAGTCGAGCTCTTAGTTCCAAAGGATTAAAATCCCAGTTAATAGCCCGCTTGACAAAGCAGCTTAAAGTAGAAGAACAAAAAGAAGAACAGAAGGAGTTAGAGAAATCTGAAAAAGAAGAGGAAGAAGAGGATGATAGGAAATCTGAGGATGATAAAGAGGTATGTACTCAGTCATTTAAATGTACTGTAATGCTATTAACATTGGTGTATAGGAGTTCTTAGAATGACCTGAGTTGTACGTATGTGTGTATACTTTTACAAAGGTATACTTTGCATGCAATAAAATTCAACCTTTTTAGTAAATGGTTCCTTAAGTTTTGACTAATACACGTGATTGTGTAACCACCATCAAGATATAAAACATTTCTATATAAACAGCTTAGAGATTGAGTTCTAGTGTAGTGCTTATCCCAGAATTTTGCTGCTTCTAAGTGTGTTTGATTAGATCTTATTCCTTTAATACTCAGAGACTATTTATTCAAGCTGTTTTATGCCTTAGTTTTCTGTCCAATAGAAAACTCATGGATGCATAAGGATCTTATTTGTTTCCTAAATTTAAAATGCAGGAAGAAAAAAAAGAAAAAAGAATTTTTTATTTAAAAAAAAATTCAGATCTCACAAACTTAAGAAGAAGAAAAAAGAAAAAGAAAGATAAAAGAATTTTTTATTTAAAAAAATAATTAAAAAATAAAATAAAATGCAGGGATATGAGAAGTGTGTTTTACCACCAGTAATTGGATCAATCACATAATGTGTTTCCTATTGTTATGCGTTTTCAAGTTTATAGCATTATTAGAAGGAAAAACTCAAACCTCGTTTTTCTTCTGCTCTCAAACTACAACATCAGTGATCAACAGAGGACATCTATGGCCCCAAAATATGTTGGGCTTTCTCCCCACCTGTAAGCAAGCAATTCTGCAGTGGACACGACTGGGTGTCCTCCTATTCAATTCCAACACCATCTACCTATAGATAATGTCAAATCCCGCAGATTGAGAGTTCAGTCCCCAAGACTGCCCCTACCCCACCTTCAGATACCCAGTCATAAGTCCAGGCTTCTGGAACTTTTGACCAATCAGCTTCAAGTTGGGGTTCCCACAACCCTTGCTTTGGGTTCAGTTACTTTGCTCAGGGAAACATTGTTGTACATTTACCCCATTTATCATAAAGATTACTACAAAGGATACAGATAAAAAGATGTGTAGGACAAGGTCTCGGGGAAGATATGTGGACCTTCAGTGCCCTCTCCAGGCAAGCCATCCTACAGGAACTTCCTCGTGTTTTGTTATCCGGAAGCTCTCCAAACCCAGTCCTTTGAGGTTTTTATGTAGGCTTCATTACATAGGCATAATTGGTTAAACCATTGGCCATCAGCTTAACCTTTAGCTTCCTCCCTTCACTGGAGGTTAGGAGGTAGGGCTGAAAGTCCCAACCTTACTCAAGCCTTGGTCTTTCTGCTGACCCACCCCCATCCTAAAGCTATCAGTTAATCATTCACATACAGGAAGACATCACTGGAGATCCCAAGGATTTTAGGAGTTGTATGCTGGGATATGAGTTGAAGACCAAATATATATGTCACAATTATTTATGAAGTATTCTTGGCAGAAACGTTTAATCTAAATCTGACTGTGAGAAAACAATCAGATATATGTTGAATGAAAAATTCTACAAAGCAGCTTGCCTGAACTTTTCAAAAATGTCCACATAATAAAAGACAAAAGAAAAATTATTTAGGGGCTTTCTTAGATTAAAGGAGATCAGTGAAAGTCAAAGTATTTTTGGGATAGTTGGAGAAATTTGATTGTGGATATGGATGTGACATTAGATAACACTGAAGCAGTGTTCAGTTTCTCGAATGTGATAATAGTTTTGTAATTGTGTAGAATTACCTTGTTCTTAGGAAATGCATGGAATTGTGATTTCTTATTTTATTCGATGCGTTATAAATATTTATTTTCCTTATGAAATTGTCCCAGAGTTGGCCAGTGGAAGTCCTTTCAAGTTATGTGCCCTTTTAACATGGCCTTATTTTTTTGAGGACTTCCTTACTCTCTAGCATGATAGGATGTTTCATTCTTTCTTTGTACTATCCCTGCTCTAGCTCAGGAATCAACCATTTCCCCAGAGGCCCTGGTACTTTTTAGTGAAGAATGATATTTATAAGCCAAGATGTGCTCATTGTTATCAGATTGCTGCTCCTAACCCCTCTCAGTGAACGGAGCTATGGATCTATGTATGGAGCTATGGATCTATCTATGGAGCTATGTATCTACATATACATATTTACATCTATATTTGTATCCTAAGTATATTGAAAGCTTTGAGTTTACACTGGTACTTCCAATTTTTCCAATTCTGATTCAACATTACAGGGTTCATTCTAGTTTCTCCTAATGATATAAGAAACATGGCCCAAGTGCAGTGGTTTATGCCTGTCATCCCAGTGCTTTGAGAGGCCCAGGAGGGAGGATTGCTTGAGGCTAGGAGTTTGAGAACAGTTTGGGCAACATAGCAAGACCCCATGTCTATAAAAAAGTAAAACAAAATAAATTAGCCAGATATGGTGATATTATGTTCTTATAGTCCTAGCAATTCAGGAGGCTGAGGCAATAGGTTCTCTTGAGCCTCTGAGTTCAAGGTTACAGCGAGCTATGATTGTGCCACCACCGTTTTCTAGCCTGAGCAACAGTGTTAGACCCTGTTGAGAAAAAGAAAGAAAAATGTGGCTCCCATCATATTTAATATATTTGCTTACTTAGCTTTTCATCGTCATTCTCTCTCCTACCTGGATACTCTCCTTACTATACTTTAGTTTGATTCCCTACCCTATACTATCTGTACACATGTACCCTTCTTGCTCCATTTGGGTTTCAATACCTAGTAACTGGGTAGCTCAAGTTTGCACTATACCTTGTGGCTCTACCTCTCTGCTAGCCTGCATCTGCTATGTAGACACCTGCCTTGCTTGAAAAAATTGCTTTAAAACTGAATTGTTTAGGACAGGCAGAGAAAGCAAAAAGAGCCAATTTTCACTTTTTGATGTTAGCAGCCATTGGTGCTCAGATCCTAGATCTTTTGATACGTTGGGGATTGAAATATAGTGATAGTCTAATTCTTACTATTTTGTTTTCACATATTCTCCTTATCTGCTATTTGATTACGAGTAGTACAGTTTTACCTAGCGGTATATTCATATAGAATAGTCAGGATTAATTCTTAATTGTTTTCTTTTTATTTATTAACTTTTTTTTTTTGAGACAGAGTCTCACTGTGTTGCCCGGGCTAGAGTGCCGTGGCGTCAGCCTAGCTCACAGCAACCTCCAACTCCTGGGCTCAAGCTATCCTCCTGCCTCAGCCTCCCAAGTAGCTGGGACTACAGGCATATGCCACCATGCCTGGCTAATTTTTTTTTCTATTTTTAGTTGTTTGGCTAATTTCTTTCTGTTTATAGTAGAGATGGGGTCTCGCTCTTGCTCAGGCTGGTCTCGAACTCCTATGCTCAAGCAATCCTCCCGCCTCGGCCTTCCAGAGTGCTAGGATTACAGGCATGAGCCACCGCGCCAGGCCTTATTTATTAACTTTTTAAGATAATGAATTGGTTCCTTGCCATCTTCATTTGGTTACCTGTTTTGGGTTTGTTTTTAAATATCATTATGAATTCATTAATATAAACATACTTGAAGTTTAATTCCTTGTAGATCTTATCTTTATTGTAGTGCAACTTGTCCCCTTATGTCATACTGTAAATACATCTACCTAGCATGCTTTAAAAAAAAAAATTTTTTTTTTTTTTGGAGACAGGATCTCTCTATGTCTCCCAGGCTAGAGTGCAGTAGCATCATCTTCGTTCACTGCAACGTCAAACTCTTGGGCTCTAGTGATCCTCCTGCCTCAGCCTCCCCTATAGCTGGGACTACAGGTGTACACCACGTCCAGCTAATTTTTCTATATTTTTGTAGAGATAGGGTCTGGCTCTTAATCAGGCTGGTCATGGAACTCCTGGCCTCTAATGATCCTCCTGTCTTGACATCCCAAAATGCTACAAAGATTACAGGTGTGAGCCACTTTGCCTGGCCTACTTTCTTCTAAATATAATACTTCACTGTCATATCATTAAAGATTTGTTTCTCATTCTTTTTTTGTCTATTTGGGTAAAACTTATATACAATGAAATACAAAATTCCTTACCAGTATAGAACATTTCCATTTTCCATCCAGTCCTTTTTGGAATTGTCTTTTAGCAGGCCGACCTCCCACCTTCTGCAGCCACTTCCATTAGAGAAGCTGAAGGGTTGATACAAGGATCAGATATGTGACCTACCAGTCAGTTAATCAGAATGTTAAGTACATGATGCAGAATGCCTGTGTTCCCTCTAACATTTTCTTAGTGTCCTTTAGCATATATTAAAAATAATAAATTTAAGGCTGGGCATGGTGGCTCAAGCCTGTGATCCTACCACTTTAGGAGGCAGGAGGATTGCTTGAGGCCAGGAGTTGGAGACCAGCCTGAGCAAGAGGGAGACTGCAGATGCTTACCACCATGCCTAGCTACCTCCGTATTTTTTATTTGTTTTTATGTGAATTAAGTTTGCCCAGACTTTTATTAGGTTTTTTGCTTCAAATATTAATAGCTTTTCTACCTGTATAAGAGCTTTACTCTTAGGTTCTTTTGTTTTCTTGTTCTATCAAAAACAAATGATGACTTGCTTTCTGAGGTTTCTCATCTCTATTGTCCTATATCACTTTTTATTTAGGCCTTCTATGTCTTTGTTGTCCCTGTCCTACTCTATATTATTTCAATTCCAGCAGTTTCTCCTCAGTGAGGGGGCCCTGTGCTGGAAGGAAGCCCTGGTAAATTAGCTTGGCAGGATCCTACAACTAGAGTGTTCTAGAACCCTTCAGATCTTAACATGGACTCTGCCCTCACTTTCTTGTTGGGGGTGAAACTTGCCTAGTTTCTGCTACTGTTCTTAAATTGACGTGCTGCACTTTCTAGCGTATACCTATTGGCTGTTTTGTGAGTTCCTTGTTCTCAGGTACATTTTACAACCCATTGCTTCTTTCTGCTTTTCCCCCACACAGAATGCAGTAACACATAGATCTTGCGGCTTTTCCCATCCATTTGTATGTATGGGTTTGCCACTTAGGTTTGTTGGGAATGCCCATGGGTTTTTGGTTTTCATGTCTATGTTGCTGTCTTTTAAGATGCGGTATTTCGGAAAGATACCAAAAGTATGCTACTGCCACTGTTTTCCCAGAATCCCCTAATTTATATAATCTCAATGTAGGTAATTCCCCCCGCCACTTTAGAAGGCAGTTTTTTATGCTGGGAAATCCAAGAGAAAATTAGGAGCCATAAAAGCTACTATCCTTAGTAAATTTAAACTTCTCTCCCTTCTCAACCCTACGTCTAGTGTAATCATTATGGGAACTTTGTTTTTTTTCTTTATATGGTATAATATTGTACGTGGAAGCTTAACCAGGGCTTAACATTTCGAATACTTAGGAAGAAGAAAGGAAACGTCAAGAGGAAATGGAGCGCCAGCGTCGGGAAAGACGGTATATTTTGCCTGACGAACCAGCCATCATTGTACATCCAAATTGGGCTGCAAAAAGCGGCAAATTTGATTGTAGCATCATGTCTTTGAGTGTCCTTTTGGACTACAGATTAGAGGATAATAAAGAACATTCATTTGAGGTAATGTTTTTAATTTGAAATAGCAGCCATATAAGGGCTATACATTGTGACTATTTAATAAGTCTCTGAAGTCTTTTTGAGTGCCTCTTTAATTACTTCTGCTTTTTTCTGTTTTTGTTGTTTTTTCTTTAAATTTACTTTTTGGAGGACAAATACAAATGATCTCTCTTCAAAAGTTACTTCTAGACTCATTTTTGCTGATTGTATTCCTGCGATAGTTTGTTTTGTTTCGTTTTTAGACAGTCTCTGTTGCCCAGACTAGAGTGTAGTAGCATCCTCATAGCTCACTGCAACCTCAAACTCCTGGGCTCAAGCGAACCTCTTGCCTCAGCCTCCTGAGTAGCTGGGGGCTACAGGTGCATGCCACCACACCTGGCTAATTTTTTAAAAAACAATTTTTTATAGATAGGGTCTCAGTATGTTGTCCAGGTTGGTCTCAAACTCTTGGCCTCAAACAGTCCTTCTGCCTCGGCCTCCCAAAGTTCAGGGATTACAGGTTTGAAGCACCATGCTTGGCCTCCTGTGATTTGGTTTATGTGTTCCTCTGTCCTCTGTATTTCTTGTAGATTGATAGCTGGATCTAAATTGTTGGTCAGGTTCAGGTTTAGTGGGTTTTTTCCTCTAAGGTTCTGTTTTTTTTTTTTGAGACATAGTCTTGCTCTGTTGCCCAGGCTAGAGTGCCATGACGTCAGCCTACCTCACAGCAACCTCAAACTACTGGGCTCAAGCAATCCTACTGCCTCAGCCTACCAAGTAGCTGGGACTACAGGCATGTGCCACCATGCACACTAATTTTTCCTATATATTTTTAGTTGTCCAGCTAATTTCTTTGTATGTTCTTAGTGGAGACGGGGTCTCATACTTGCTCAGGCTGGTCATGAACTCCTGAGCTCAAACGATCCTCCCGCCTCGGCCTCCCAGAGTGCTAGGATTACAGGTGTGAGACACTGCGCCTGGCCCTCATCGTCAATTCTTATACCTGTATTATAAGTGTACATAATTGTTAGATGTGGCCGGGTTTTATTTAATAAATTACTAACTCTGCTGGGTTTATTTAGTATTTCTGTTGAAGTTGTTTGGGTTAATGTTAGTGTCTTTTTATAGGTTTCATTGTTTGCAGAACTTTTTAATGAAATGCTTCAAAGAGATTTTGGTGTCAGAATATACAAATCATTACTATCGCTTCCTGAGAAAGAGGACAAGAAAGAAAAGGATAAGAAAAGCAAAAAGGATGACAGAAAAGATAAGAAAGAAGAAAGAGATGATGAAAACGATGATCCAAAACCCAAACGGAGAAAATCAGGCGATGATAAAGATAAAAAAGAAGATAGAGATGAACGGAAGGTCTCTAATGATTTCTATGACTATTAACCTGATTGAGATGTTTTCAATGAGTCTTCTAGATTATAACAGAATATTAATTTCCATGAGAATAGTAAAATGTAATGGACAAACTGAAAGATTTTAGTTTATCATTAGAAATATAAATCATCGAATTAAGCCCATATAAACATCTGTAGTAGTTTTCTAATCATTTATTTTTGAAATATGTTATTATAATTATTAAAAGGTTATAATGTGAAACTAACTTGAATGGATTTGGTGTTTTCTAGTTTTAGTCACTTGATGTTTGAGATTTCTTGCTTAATTTTAAGGTGTTTTAAATTACAGAAAGAAGATAAAAGAAAGGATGATTCTAAAGATGATGATGAAACTGAAGAAGACAATAATCAAGATGAATATGATCCAATGGAAGCAGAAGAAGCTGAGGATGAAGAAGATGGTATAATTCAAATTTATTTATTACTCCTTAGGATTAAAAATAACATTTTGTTTGGTGACTTTGTGTCCCTGAAATCTACAATTTTAATATTTTTTATTTAGAATAGAAACAGTAAAATATTCTCTAGTAAAAATGTTTATATTAACTAATTATAGTTTTATTAGTTTTTAGGTGAAAAGATTGTTTTAAGGTAAATTTATTATTGATTATCATATGTCCCATGTATAATTTTTTTTTTAAGATCGGATCTCGCTCTGTCTCCCGGGCTATGGTGCAACGGCCTCATCATAGGTCACTGCAACCCCAAACTACTTGGCTGAAGCGATCCTCTTACCTCAGTCTCCCTGGTAGCTGGCACTATACGTGTGTACACCATACCCAGCTAATAATATTTCTATTTTATGTAGGGATGGGGTCTCACTCGTGCTCAGGCTAGTCTCGCACTCCTTGCCTCAAGCAGTACTCTTGCCTAGGACTTCTAAAGTGCTAGGATTATAGATGTGAGCCACTGCACCTGGCCATATGTCCCATAATATAATTAATACTTACCCAGGGAATAAATTTCCCTGAACATGGTGCTGAAAGTGTGACATAAAAGGTATAATAGTCCCCATTGTCTCATGCAGTATGTTCTTCAGAAAATTAAGTTGGGCATTTTTGAATGAATACTATCATAATGCAAAGAGTGCATATAGAGTTTAAAGACTAATAATTATAAATACCCATATACCTATTGCCCAAGTTTTAATAAACAGACTTTTACCAATGGGGGTGATCTTTAAAATAATTTACAATAGATATCCTGAGCAATCATAGATGTCAGCCATCAAGTACCTCTAAATATCATACCTGTTCTCTGTGTAGATTTGGAGATTTTTTTTTAATTATCTTTTTCTGAGATATAAAATCATAAGTTTGTTGTTTATTTATTTATTTTTTTGTATCTCTGGGGATTATTATTATTTAAGGTATATTTTGTTTACCTCCACATTTTCCTCTGTCTACCGTATCATTTTTTCCTCCCTGATGAAAATATTCAAACATTTAAAAAGTTGAAATCCATATATATGCCATAATCCATCACCTTTGATTCAATGGTTATTAATATTTGCCTTGTTTTCTCTATGTTTGTGATTTTCTGATCCACTTAAAAGTATGAATTCTTCAACTTGCCTAGGAAAATATATACACTTAAGTAACTGCAATTCCATAATCATACTTAAAAAAATTAACAATAATGTCATAATACCATCTCTTAATACTATGTAATATCTAATCTTATTTGCCTTAATAACTCAGTGTTAATGTTATACTATGCATAGACCAATGTTTTTTCTTTTATCTTTGTTACTTGCTTTGCTAATGAAAACTTAGCCCTTTGTATAGCCCTACTTTCTTTCCCTTATCTTCATAATATTTTTTTAATCACTGCTTTACTTATATTATTAAATAGTGTTCCCATTATTTTGTCTGTATTAGAGTATCCTAATTCTCAGCTATCAGTTGGTTGTCTTGTCTTTTCTACTTTCATACCCTTTGTTGCTATTCTCATCCATTCTTATGGCTTTTAGATACTATCCATAAACTAATAATGCTGAAATGTATCTCTTAGGTCAGACCTCTCTCCCAGTCTCCCATATCCAACTGTCTGCTGTACATTTCTACTTAGTTATCTGACATTTCAAAATCAACATCTCTAAAATTGAACTCTTGCTATCCCTCTTTACCAAAAAGCAAACAAACAAATCCTCCACCTCTCACCTATTCTACAGTTCCTTAGATGGCAACTCCATCTTTCTAGTTGATCAGGCTAAAACCCAGCAGTCATCTTTAACTCCTTTATTTGTGTCATATCCTACTTTTAATCTATCAGGAAGTCATATTGGCTCTATTTTCAAAACATAACCAGAATCATCACACCTGTAATCCTAGCACTGTGGGAGGCCGAGGCGGGCGGATCGCTCAAAGTCAGGAGTTCAAGACCATCCTGAGCAAGAGCGAGACCCCGTCTCTACTAAAAATAGAAAGAAATTAATTGGACAACTAAAAATATATAGAGAAAAATTAGGCCGGGCGCAGTGGCTCACGCCTGTAATCCTAGCACTCTGGGAGGCCGAGGTGGGCGGATCGTTTGAGCTCAGGAGTTCGAAACCAGCCTGAGCAAGAGTGAGACCCCATCTCTACTAAAAAATAGAAAGAAATTAATTGGCCAAGTAAAATATAGAAAATATTAGCTGGGCATGGTGGCGCATGCCTGGGTAGTCCCAGCTACTTGGGAGGCTGAGGCAGAAGGATCGCCTGAACCCAGGAGTTTGAGGTTGCTGTGAGCGAGGCTGATGCCACGGCACTCTAGCCGGGGCAACACAGTGAGACTCTGTCTCAAAAAAAGAAAAATTAGCTGGGCATGGTGGCGAATGCCTGTAGTCCCAGCTACTCAGGAGGCTGAGGGAGGAGGATCGCCTGAGCCCAAGAGTTTGAGCTTGCTGTGAGCTAGGCTGATGCCACGGCACTCTAGCCAGGGCAACAGAGTGAGACTCTGTCTCAACAAACAAACAAACAAAAACAAACAAACAACAAAACATAACCAGAATCAGACCACTTTTCACCAACTCCAGTGGTTTCACCCTAATCTTAGCCACATTATCTCTTTCCTAGATTATATTAATAGTCTCCTAACTAGTTTCCCTGCTTCCTCCCTTTTCCAGTCAAGTCTCTTCTCAATACAATTGCAGTGTTCTTTGTGAAATTTGGTTCATTTCTTCCTTTTGTTCAGATTCTTCCAGTGGCTCTCTATTACTTAACTCATAGAAACAGCAAAAGTGTTTACAATGACCTATAAGACCTTACCACATCATGTCTCCAATTTCATCTCTTACCACTCTTCCCCTTAAACCCATCACATATGTTCCTATGTTAGGAGGTTTTCATTGGCATTTCCTTCTGCCAGCAAATTCTTTCCTGAAGATCCACTATCCTTAACTTCTCACACTTAAAATTGGTGTTCAACTATCACTTTCACAGTGAAGCCTGCTGTGCACCCCATTCTATTTAAAAACACAATCCTCTGCCCTGCCTCCGTTATGCATTCTAGTCTCTCCTTATCTTGCTTTATTTTTCCCCCTAAACAACTAATAACCCATTCTATCATTTACCACGTACTTTTTTTTGCTTATTGTCTGTCTACTCCCCACTTGTATAAAAGCCCTTACAGAAGAAAGAGATTTTTCTCTATGTTCTTTGCTAATGTGTGTTCTAAGTTCCTAGAGCGGTCTGAATATCTAATTAGGCTCTAAATATTTGTTGAGTAAATATCATCTACAAAGCCAAATAGGGTGGTAGGATTATAGTTCTTTTTTTATTTGTTTCCCTGGTCTTTCCAATTGATGCTTGCTTATGCTTTGTCATGTTTTTTTCTTCACATTTTATATCTTATTATTCTGTTAAATTTCTTGGCGTCTACTCTTTTTTCCACTTTTTAAAATCTATTTGTTTTTACCTCTTTACTCTTTTTTTTCCTAAAAAGCCTAGATCTGAAGAGACTACTCTTTCTCCAATGGAAAATTAGAATTGGTTGTTTTTTAAAATGAAAATACAGTGCCAGTTAATGTCTCAAATGGTGTTGAATCCTGTTAGTAATTAGAAGAACAGATAATAAGATACTATTTTTTACCTATCAAATTGATAAAAATTAATTTTTCTAATAAAAGGTAATAGTTCAACAAGAGTAAAAAGAGGTACACTTTCATCACTCTTCGTGGAGCAGTGTAAATTGTTATACCTTTTCTGGACAGAAGTTTAGAAATGTGAATTAACTATATCATTTAAAATAACAACATGGATGTATATTCCATAATTGTTTATAAAACAAAAAAATTATAATCTGAATGTTCAGCAATAAGGAATTATTTAAATGCACTTTGATGTAGCCATGCAATTAAATTCTGTGCAGCCATTGAAAAAGATTTTGGGCCAGGCGTGGTGGCTCACGCCTGTAATCCTAGCTCTCTGGGAGGCCGAGGTGGGAGGATCGTTCAAGGTCAGGAGTTCAAAACCAGCCTCAGCAAGACTGAGACTCCATCTCTGCTAAAAAGAGAAAGAAATTAATTGGCCAACTAAAAATATATAGAAAAAAAAAATTTAGCCAGGCATGGTGACGCATACCTGTAGTCCCAGCTATTCAGGAGGCTGAGGCAGAAGGATTGCTTGAGCCCAGGAGTTTGAGGTTGCTGTGAGCTAGGCTGACACCATGGCACTCTAGCCTGGGCAACAGAGTGAGAATCTGTCTCAAAAAAAGATTTTGGAGAAGGATAATGACATGGAAAAAGATTATAAAATAGTTTTGGTAGAAGACATGTTCTATAATTATTTAATATGGATAAATATATATGTGTAGTAACAAAATAGAAGGATATAATTGATGCTATAATTTTTGGTACTGGGATTTATTTATTTTCTGTGATGAACAAGTATTACTAACTTTAAAAAGTTATTTCAAAAATAATAAGTTTCAAAAGACAAAGATGCCCACTTTCACCAGTTATTCAACATAGTACTGGAAGTTCTAGCTGGAGTAATCAGAGAAGAGAAAGATAAAGGGCATTCAAATTGGAAAGAGAAGAAGTCAGTTTATCCTTGTTTGCAAGACGATACAATCTTCTATCTAGAGAATCCTAAACACTCCACAAAAAAAAAAACACATTAGA
>VBSM01003143.1:41467249-41478768 GCA_008086735.1 Cheirogaleus medius
AAAAAAAAAAAAAAAATAAGCATTTTTTGTATCCCAACAGCAAACAATATGAAAAAGAAATCCAGAAAATAATCTCACTTACAATACCTACAAATAAAATAAAATATGTAGGAATAAACTTAACCAAAGAAGTGAGAGGTCTCTACAATGTAAACTATAAAATATTGATGAAAGAAAATGGAAGTAAAAGTCATTGGAAATCAAGTAGGGGGACAGAGAAGAAGAGTGACAAAAACCTACCTAATGGGTTCAAAGAACAATATTCGGGTGATGAGCACACTAATAATCCCGACTCAAGCATTACAAAAACTATGCATGTAGTAAAAACATTTGTATCCCCTTAATATTTTGAAATTAAAAAATAAAGTAAGATAACATATTGATGAAAGTAATTGAAGAGGACACAAAAATATGGAAAGATATTCCATGCTCATGGATTAGAAGAATCAATGTTGTTAAAATGTTCCAAAGAAAACTACAGATCGAGTGCAATCGTCATCAAAATACCGATGACATTCTTCACAGAAATAGAAAAAATAATCCTAAAATTTATATGAACCAGAAAAGACCGAGAATAGCAAAAACCATCCTGTACAAGAGGAACAAAAACTGAAGGAATCACATTACCCGACTTCAAATTATACTACAGAGCAGTAGTAACGAAAAGAGCATGGTTCTGGCATAAAAATGGATACATAGAACCAGAATAGAGAACCCAGAAAAAAAATCCACACATCTGTAGTTAGCTTGTCTTTGACAAAGATGCCAAGAACATACAGTGAGGAAAGGACAGTCTGTTCAATAAATGGTGCTGGGAAAACTGGTTATCCATATTGAGAAGAATGAAGCTAGACCCTTATCTCTTGTCACACATAAAAATCAAATCAAAATGGATTAAAAATTTAAATCTAAGACCTGAAACTATGAAACTACTAAAATAAAACATTGGAAAATGCCCAGGATATTGGTCTGGGCAAGGATTTCTTGAGTAGTACCTCCAAAGCACAGGCAACCAAAGCAAAATTGTATAACATCAAGCTAAAAAGCTTCACAGCAAAGGAAACAGTCAACAAAGTAAAGAGACAACCCAATGAATAGGAGAAAATATTTGCAAACTACCCATCTAACAAGGGATTAATAACTACAATATGTAAGGAGTTCCAACCACTATAGGAGAAAGTCATATTATCCTATTAAAATATTGGAAAATAATCTGAATAGACATTTATCAAAAGAATACGTACAAATGGCAAACAGGTATATGAAAAAAATCCTCAACATCAGTCATCAGAGAACTAGAAATCAGAACTACAATGAGATACCATCTCACCCCATTTAAAATGGGGTTTTGTTTGTTTGTTTGAGACAGGGTCTCATTCATCATAGCAACCTCAAACTCCTGGGCACCAGCAATCCGGCTGTCTCAGCCTCCTTAGCATCTAGGACTATAGGCATGTGCCACCATACTGGCTGACTTTTCTGTTTTCTTGTAGATACAGAGTCTCACTCATGGTTAGGCTGTAAAATGGCTTTTTTCAAAAAGACAGACAATAACAAATGATGGTAAAGATGTGGAGAAAGGGAAACCCTTGTACACTGTTACAGGGAATGTGAATTAGTGTAACCACTATTGAGAATAGTATGTAGGTTCCTCAGAAAACCAAAAATGGAATTATCATATGACCCAGCAATCCCACTGCTAGAAAGGAAACCAGTGTATCAAAGATATCTGCACTCCGATGTTTATTGTAGCACTATTCACAATAGCTAATGTTTGGAATCAACCTAAGTCTCCACACACAGATGTATGGATAAAGAAATTGTGGTGCATGTTTATAAGGGAATATAATATAGCCATAAGAATGAAATCTTGACATTTGCAATAAAATGGCTGGAACTGGCGAACATTGTGTTAAGTGAAATAAGCCAAGGACAGAAAGACAAATCTCATGTGTTCTCACTTATATGTGGGAGCTAAAACAATTGATCTCATGGAGACAGAGAATAGAATGATGGTTACCAGAGGCTGGGAAGGGTAGCAGAGAGAAGAGGATAAACTGTGGGTGGTTAATGAGCACAAAAATATAGTTAGATAGAATGAACAATATTTGATAGCACTACAAAGTAACTATAAGCAACAGTAAGTTAGGGCATACTTTAAAATAACTGATAGAGTAGAATTTGAATGTTCCTAACAAATGATAAATGCTTGAGGATACCCCAATTACCCTGATTTGATTAATAACGCATTGTATGCCTACATCAAAGCATCATGTGTACCTTGTAAATATATAAAACTCTTATGTACCCATAATAATTAAAAATAAATTTAAAAACATATACATGTTTCAGAGAGAAAAAGTTGTTAAGTGACAGCTTTCAAGATTATACTCAAAGTGTGTTACAACTATAAATTGTGAGTATATGGGGGGAAAAAAAGAGTTTAACCTTTGTGTAGTATATGGTAGACTCTTGATAAAAACTTGATTAACCCTCACAATTTCACCCAGAGGCTAGTATTTTCTCCATTTTATAATTGAGGAAACTAAAGCTTATAATGATAAATGAAATTCTCCTAGATAATAAAACTCTGAAGTGTCTGAGCCATTCTGTACTATATTATATATATAAAAGTAATTAGGTTGTGGGACACATTCTGGTTTTTTTCTTTCTTTCGCTCTTTTTTTTTTTTTTTTTTTTTGTGACAGAGTCTTACTCTGTTGCCCTGGCTAGAGTGCCATGGTGTCAGTCTAGGTCACAGCAACCTCAAACTCCTGGGCTCAAGCGATCCTCCTGCCTCAGCCTCCTGAGTAGCTGGGACTACAGGCACTCGACACCATGCCCAGCTAATTTTTTCTATTTTTAGTTGTTTGGCTGATTTCTTTCTATTTATAGTAGAGACGAGGTCTTGCTCTTGCTCAGGCTGGTCTCGAACTCCTGAGCTCAAGCAATCCTCCCGCTTCGGCATCCCAGAGTGCTAGGATTACAGGCGTGAGCCACCTCGCCTGGCCGCATTCTGTTATTTTAAAAACAGTGTATTGAGGTACCAATACATATCACAAAACTCACCAATTTTAAATGTACATTTTAATAATTCTTATTAACTTTATAGAATTGTTAAACTATCACCACAATCCAGTTTTATAACATTTGCCTATTTCCTTTTTAAATAATATCTTAATTGAGCTACAACTCACATGTCCATATAATTAACCCCTTTAAAATTGTAGGCACATTTTGTTTCATTCTGTTGGACTTTATTGTGCTTCAAAGATAACTGTTTTTTATAAATTGAAGGTTTGTGGCAACCCAGCATCAAGTCTATCAGTGCCATTTTTCCAACTGCATATACCTACTTCATGTCTCTGTGTCATGTTTTGGTAATTGTAATATTTCCAGCTTTCTCTGTATTATTGTATCTGTTTTAGTGATCTGAGATCAATGCCATGGCTGAGGGTGGTGGCTCATGCCTGTAATCCCAGCACTTTGGGAGGCTGAGGCAGAAGAATCACTTGAAGCCAGGAGTTCAAGACCAGCCTGGGCAACATAGCAAAACCTTGTCTCTAGTGATCTGTGATCAATGATCTTAGATATTACTATTATAATTGTTTTAAGGCGACGTAAGCCATGCCCATAGAAGATGGCAAACTTAATAAATGTTGTTTGTGTTCTGATTGTTCCACTAGCCAGCTCTTTATCCGGTCTCTCCCCCTCTCCTTGGGCCTCCCTATACCCTGAGAGAAAACAATATTGAAATTAGGCCAATTAATAACCCTACAATGGCCTGTAAGTGTTCAAGTGTAAAAAGAGGCACATCTCTCACTTTAAATCAAAAGGTAGAAATGATTAAGGTTAGTGAAGAAGGAATGTCAAAAGCTGAGATAGGCCAGAAGCTAAACTGCTTGTGACAGTTAGCCCCGCAGGTCCTTTGATGGCAAGTTGTGAATTCAAGTAAAAGTTCTTAAAGGAAATTAAAAGTGCTACGGTGAACGCAAATGATAGGAAAGCAAAACAGCCTTATTGCTAATATGGAGAAACTTTAAGCAGTCTAGATAGAAGAACAAACCAACAACAACATTCCCTTAAGCCAAAGCCTAGTCCAAAGCAAGTTCCTAACTCTCTTCA
This sequence comes from Cheirogaleus medius, assembly GCA_008086735.1. Classification (NCBI taxonomy): domain Eukaryota; kingdom Metazoa; phylum Chordata; class Mammalia; order Primates; family Cheirogaleidae; genus Cheirogaleus; species Cheirogaleus medius. The sequence goes on from VBSM01003143.1 coordinate 41,471,375, forward strand.
ATTATCTGAAGACAAGGGAGGTGAGGAAGCTGCTAAAGACAAGTTTGGGCTGGGCATGGTGGCTCACGCCTATAATCCTAGCATTCTGAGAGGCCGAGGCGGGAGGATAGCTCAAGGTCAGGAGTTTGAAACCAGCCTGAGCAAGAGTGAGACCCTCGTCTCTACTGAAAATAGAAAGAAATTAATTGGCCAACTAAAAATATATAGAAAAAATTAGCCAGGAATGGTGGCGCATGCCTATAGTCCCAGCTACTCAGAAGACTCAGACAGAAGGATCGCTTGAGCCCAGAAGTTTGAGGTTGCTGTGAGCTAGGCTGACGCCATGGCACTCTAGCCTGGGCAACAGAGTGAGACTCTGTCTCAAAACAAAACAAAACAAAAATTAGCTGGGTGTGGAGGCACATGCCTGTAGTCCCAGCTACTTAGGAGGTTGAGGCAGGATGATTGCTTGAGCCCAGGAATTTGAGGTTGCAGTGAACTATGATGACACCACTGTACTCTAGCCAGGGTGACAGAGTGAGAACCTGTCTTAAAAAATAGTAAAAATGGCCAGGCGTGGTGGCTCATGCCTGTAATCCTAGCACTTTGGGAGGCCGAGGCGGGTGGATCGCTTGAGGTCAGGAGTTCGACCAACTAAAAATATATATACAAAAAAAAAAATTAGCCAGGCATGATGGCGCATGTCTCTAGTCCCAGCTACTCGGGAGACTGAGGCAGTAGGATCCCTTGAGCCCAGGAGTTTGAGGTTGCTGTGAGCTAGGCTGACGCCACGGCACTCACTCTAGCCTGGGTAACAAAGTGAGACTTTGTCTCAAAAAAAAAAAAATAGTAAAAATTATAACAAAATATTCTAATTTAGAAAATAAAAGTAATGTCATGACTTTCATATCACTCAGGAATTTTTGATAGTTGAATTTTATTAAGACCATAACAGTATAGATTTGGAGTCATATATTCCACAGTTATGGATTTTCCGTACTAGATTTTTTTTCTTTTATTCTTAAGAATAAATTATTGCAGTATCCATCTTTTGTCATGGGATACCTGTTAGTTTCAGCAAATCTAGATATTAACACTATTAGAGGCTGAGTGCGGTGGCTTATGCCTGTAATCCTAGGCCGAGGTGGGAACATGGCTTGAGCTCAGGAATTCAAGACCAGCCTGAGCAAGAGCGAGACCCCGCCTCTACTAAAAATAGAAAAACTTAGCCAGGCATGGTAGCATGTGCCTGTAGTCCCAGCTACTTTGGAGGCTGAGGCAGGAGGATCCCTTGAGCCCAGGAGTTTGAGGTTGCTGTGAGCTAGGCTGATGCCACGGCACTCTAGCCCAGGCAACAGAGTGAGACTATGTCTCAAAAGAAAAAAACAAAAAACCACTATTAGGTCTTCTTAATTACTTTAAGAACATCTTGATTTCTCCTGTAGTGTTACTTTAAAATAATCTATCTGCAGTTAGCTGTACTATGCTGGCTGTTTTTCTTTTTGGCTTTTAGAAAAGTATGCGTTACCCTGTTTTGTTTTATTTAAATTTGTCCTGTAGTTTTCAGTTTTGTGTATCTAATTCATTTTTGAAAATGTTCAAGTATTTATGGAATTAAATTCTTTTAGTTGATTCGATAAAGTCAGTTTTTTCCTCTATATAATTTCTTTTTTAAATTTTTTCCTTATTTATAATTGTTTTTTATGATCCAAAGTATTTTTATTCATATAATATTTCTTTGCAATTTTGTCACTTGAAAACTGTTCTATAATGGAGTAGTAGTTCTGGTTTGTACAGTAGTTGAAAATATATGGCATTTTTTTTGTTTTTTAAGAGATGAAGTCTTAATATGTTGTCCAGGCTGGAGTGCAGTGGCTATTTACAGGCACAGTCGTAGCACACTGCAGCCTCAAACTCCTGGCTTCAGGCAATTCTTCTGCCTCAGCCTCCTGAGGGATTACAGGTGTGTGCTTCTGTGCCTAGCTTGAAAATATCTGTATTTTTAAGTTTTTTGCTGCTGTTATATTTATTTTACAGATAGGGATGAGGAAGAAATGAACAAGCGAGATGATAAAAGAGATATCAACAGGTACTGCAAGGAGAGGCCCTCTAAAGATAAGGTATTTACTGAATGCTGTATTCTTTATAATGTGATGGTTCATATATCTTACATATTCTAAACTTACTGAAAATAACAGTCATGAAGTTTAGTAATACTTTGTATGTCTATATATTACCATTAAGTAAAATTCATTCAGTTGTTTTTTTGTATTTGTGGCTGTTAGGCAACCAGTATATCTGATTCTTTTCTCCCATATTCATATACAAAATGAACTCATTTTAGCTAGGATGGGCAAAAGTCTTTTCAGATTATTGCTATTATATAGAAACAGTCTCACTTTCTCACTTTTTAGGGATGAAAAAATAATTGTATAGTATGTCTTCTACTTCTGCATTTTCTTTAGGAAAAAGAGAAGACTCAGATGATCACAATTAACAGAGATCTGTTAATGGCTTTTGTTTATTTTGATCAAAGTCATTGTGGTTACCTTCTTGAAAAGGATTTGGAAGAAATACTTTATACTCTTGGACTACATCTTTCTCGGGCTCAGGTAATTTATCTTCTGAATATTTAATATGAAATCATTTTTTAGTGACTCTTTAAAAAGTTACCTTTTCAAAAGAAAAGATAACAGATTAATATATTTAATTCTAAGATAGATTGGTGCTTATCTTTCCTTTTAATCTCTACTGACTTTTTGATATATAAAAGCAGTACAATACATGCTGATTATAAAACAGTCAAGCAATACTGAAATGTATACAGTCCCTTCTCCCTTTTCTTCTAGTTCTATTCCTTGGAGCTAATATATAACCTAGTTCTCAGATACATATGATAGTTCTATTTTTATAAACAAGATATGAAATCATTCTGTACATATTGTTGGTACCTTTTTTCATTGAACAATATATTATAGTCTTTCTACCATGAAAATAAAGATCTACCTCATTCTTTTTTTTCTCTCTCTTTTTTTGCTTTAGAGGCATTTTATTTAGACATCTAAAAACAATTAGATGTTCAGAAGCAGTGTACAATGAATACCTCATTCTTTTTATAGCTGCATAGTATCTCATTATATAGACATATCATAATTTACTTAACTCTAGTCCCTATTGCTGGTAGTTTCCATTTCTTAGAATTACAAGCTAAGCTGTAATAAACATCTTTTTTACATATATTTTAATGTATATGTTAGAATTTCCATCAATGTTATTCTTTTTCTTTTTAACAATGAATTTTTTTCAAATAATAACTTGGAACTTAGGTTTATAGGGAAGACACTTAAAAAATATAATTGATCTAATTGAATGGGAGTGGATACTTGAGAAAACAGTTTTCATGGATGTTCATTATAGGTGAAAATTAGAACGCAATTATTCTAGGACAATCAAATAACATATTTTCATCTTTTTAATTTGTTTACTTACTTGCATATAAGGTAAAGAAGCTTCTTAATAAAGTAGTGCTCCGTGAATCTTGCTTTTACCGGAAATTAACAGACACCTCAAAAGATGAAGAAAACCATGAAGAGTCTGAATCATTGTTGGAAGATATGCTAGGTTTGAATGCATTATTTTAAGATCTTGCTTTTTTATAAGTATATTAATTAGGCTATTAAGGTAAATAGCTTACTAAAATATGGAATCTTTTATACTATGTTCTAGGAAACAGGTTATTACTTCCTACACCAACAGTAAAACAGGAATCAAAGGATGTGGAAGAAAATGTTGGCCTCATTGTGTATAATGGTGCAATGGTAGATGTAGGAAGCCTCTTGCAAAAATTGGAAAAAAGTGAAAAAGTAAGAGCTGAAGTAGAACAGAAGCTGCAGTTACTAGAAGAAAAAACAGGTAAGGGATGGCATTGACTATGTTAATACTTTCAGCACCCTGCTGGGGTATATATATGAATGCATACACATAACATACCTACATGCCCATGCACATACATACCATGCATTTTAGTCTGGGCACATATGTAACTTTACTTTTGATTTTTTCCTGTTTCAGCTTATAAAATTGCATAGCTTTATAAGAATCTTAGCTCTTCATGTACATCTTCACATTTATTTGTTATTTTATTCTTTCCATCCTCCTCTATCTTCACTTAGTTTTTACCTGTTTCTACTTCCTTTAGCCTATACCATCACCTAAGAATGGAACCTGGGTTTAGAAATAATACGAGTTTAAAATTTAAATAAAATGAGTATTACAATGTACTTTATAACTAATGAAATCGACATTTATGGTCATTTTACATAATTGTTTTGTTTTTGTTTTTTTTTTGAGACAGAGTCTCACTCTGTTGCCCGGGCAAGAGTGCCGTGGCGTCAGCCTTGCTCACAGCAACCTCAAACTCCTGGGCTCAGGCAATCCTTCTGCCTCAGCCTCCCAAGCAGCTGGGACTACAGGCATGCGCCACCATGCCCGGCTAATTTTTTCTATATTTTAGTTGGCCAATTAATTTCTTTCTATTTTTTAGTAGAGATGGGGTCTCGCTCTTGCTCAGGCTGGTTTCGAACTCTGAGCTCAAATGATCCGCCCACCTCGGCCTCCCAGAGTGCTAGGATTACAGGCGTGAGCCACCGCGCCCGGCCCCCATTTTACATAATTGTATCAGCTTCTTAATTTCATAGCTTAAGCATTTTTTTTCCACCGAGGCATTTTATTTGCAAGTATGTATTACATCCCCAGAAAAAGAATCCCAGGATTTTCGCTTCTCAGTGTTTTCATTTTCTTCGTGGTCCATAATGGCAGCTGAGGGTGGTCAGTGCAATGTAACCACATACAGATGGGATGAGAACAGATTATGCTGCCATTTTTCTAGATGTTTGACTTGCACATCTGGGGCTGATCACTCCACATTTGTTTCCTCTGGCTGTGAGGGTCACAGTAGTTTTCCCAGCTCTGCGATCATCAGTGATTTCAAATTCACCAGTGTACCAATGTAACCAGGCTTCATTATTGCAGTTAGAAACCAGAGGATGACTTTGGAGCACGGTCTAATAACAAACCTGGTATTTGCCTCTTTTTAGCATTGTTGATGCTCTTGAGGACATCACCCAGGACATTCATGCATATGGAAAAAGGACAGGAGGAGCGAGTGCACCATGGCTTAAATATTTTTAACCGCAAAGTTAAATTGGAAATTTTAGGGATTAACATGGTGAACTTTGGATTTTTTTTTTTAACAGATGAAGATGAAAAAACTATTTTAAACTTGGAGAATTCCAACAAAAACCTCTCTGGTGAACTGAGAGAAGTTAAAAAGGACCTTAGTCAGTTACAAGAAAACTTAAAGATTTCAGAAAACATGAATTTGCAATTTGAAAACCAACTGAGTAAGACAATCAGAAATTTATCTACAGTAATGGATGAAATCCACACTGTTCTCAAGAAGGTTAGAAATTTTGTACTTTCAATAGTCTCATGGTTTATTTTATTTTTTGAAATCTGTTTGTAGCATCCTTTAATGTATTTTAATGTTATTAAGCTCTTAGTGATTTTTCGAAAAGCAAATAATGGTGCATTTGTCCTTCATGAGATTAGCTATAAGTGATGCCCGAAAGACATTTTCCTAAAACTAAATGTCAACATGATTAATGTGTACAGACTTCTTAAAGCAAATTTTATTTGTCTTAATATTTCTTTCTATACCAGTGAGTAGGTTTGAACTTCTGGAAGATAAAATCATTCACTGCTTTTTTTTAAACCCATTTACTTTTGGGCAGAATTGAAGAAAGCTCTTTGGCACCAAGACATTAAAATTTTATTAGTATTCTTTATAACTAGGAAAAAAACCTTATCAGGTTTTTTGAATGCCATTGTAACCTATCTTCAAAGTAACTTTTAAGGAAATATAATAAAATGTACTTTTTTCTTGTATATTGTTTTACAGGATAATGTAAAGAATGAAGACAAAGATCAGAAATCCAAGGAAAATGGTGCGAGTGTATGATAAAAATTCATGTACTGATGAAGATTGGTGTTAAATAATGTAATATATAAAATCATGATATAAGAATGTTTAAAGGTGATGCATGTTTGATTTTAGTAGTATAAATATCTGTTAGTTCAAATGATGTATAAAGTTTTATGAATGTGAGTCTCTGCTTTTGAAAATTGCTTGTAATTCCTAGCATCCAAATTATTAAACACTCCTTGAGTGAAATAATTTGCATTGCAAAATGTTTTAGGATGAACTTTGTTATAGTTTCAACCCCAATAAAGTTCATCAATTTAATTGACAGTATTTAATTACCAAATGTCTCTTATTAAAATGCCTAGAAAATTTTATTTATAGAATTATCATTAGGTTCTTCATTTTTTTAGTCCATCTTTAAAATTTTCAGTATAAATCATAAAATAGCATGCTGCTTGATTTTTGCAAGTTTTTTGAACCAGAAACTTTTTTACTTGTCACCAAAAAATTCCCTCTAATTATTAGTCTCTAAAAGCATTCATTAAGAATTCAGTTCATCCAAAAGAAAATATATCAAAAACTAAGAAAGCAATAGAGAATTAGTATTTTTATTGTATACCTTAGGCTTCACATAAAATTAATTGTCCTGATGTTAATGTTACTGCACTCAGTTAATTTTCCTGCCTTCCCAGAATAGCACCTATGTTGCTTTTAATTTTGAGGGTTTTTAAAAAATAGAGTATATGTCAAATGTACAGTTTAGTACCAAGCCAGTAGATGTCAGTATGATGCCTTAAGTTAAGTCTTCTTTAATTAAAAATAATTTTTTTTAATTAATCTGTGTACTTCCTTTAGAATTTTATTGAATATTTAAGAGTTAATTTAACTATTGAGTGAAAAGGTAGGAAATGTGATATACTCTAAAACAGTGGTTATCAACAGAGGGTGAATTTATCCCTCAGAGAACATTTGGCAGTTTCTGCAGGGGTTGTTTTTGGTTCACAACTGGGCGAGTGCTGCTGGCATTTAGTTGGTAGAGGCCAAGGATGTTACTAAACATCCTGTGTTGTATTGAACAGCCCCTACAACAAGGAATTATCTGGCTAAAAATGTCAGTAGTGCCCAGCTTGAGAATCCCTGCTGTAAAGGAATATAAAATTAAATGACATTTTGTCTGTCAAGTTATACTAGTAGAAAGTTAATGGAGTCTATAACAGATGATAAGGTTTTTTGTATTTAAATAACACTTACTGGATGTTTCACTGTCATAAAAATATATGCCATATTAGAGTTTATTTTATTTCATTCTGTTTTACTTTATTTTGTTAGAATAATGGCTAGGTGTTCAAAATAGATGAATATGAGAATGTAAAGTGCCATGTTACATGTGACTCAAGCTAAATGGAATCCACGTGGCTTTTTTTTTTTTTTT
>VBSM01003143.1:41498320-41509035 GCA_008086735.1 Cheirogaleus medius
TAGTCCCAGCTACTCAGGAGGCTGATGCAGGAGGATCACTTGAGCCCAGGAGTTGGAGGTTGCAGTGAGCTACAATGTCACTGTACCCAGGTGACACAGTGAGACTCTTTCTCAACAACAACAACAAAAAAAAACAAAACAAGGAAACTGAGTACCCCTCCTCACAACACTCCCCTTCAAAAACAAAATTAAAAGAAAAAAATAAAAAGAAAACAAATATGATTTGACACAGGCATGCTGGTGCATGCCTGTAGTTCCAGCTACTGGGGAGGCTGAAGCAGGAGGATCACTTGAGCCCAGGAGTTCGAGTCCAGCCTGGGCAACATAGAGTGACCCCCATCTCAATCTATCAGTGAATTAATAAATAAACAAACAAATATGATTTGACTACTTACCTGCCTCTATAAGTAGAGAATAATGTTAATTCTGTCTTTTAGTTTCTTTGGTCTGCAGAGACCACAACGATGGAGAGTTGTTGCTCTAGTTTTGCCATGTAATAATACAAGACCACTCAGGTTAGAAGCCTACAGTCTTCCATTTAACTTTTTAAGACATGTTCCATTTTGTAGGAATTTGGGGAGTGCTGATCCTTTAGGGGAAAAAAATGTGGCTAAGTATTTGGCTATAGCTTAAATTTTTTCTCCTTACAGTCTCTCCCCCTTTTGTGCTTTTGTTAGTTGGACTAGCTTAAGCAAAATGATAAGAGGAATTTCATACATCTGAACAAATGGTCCCCATGCTTGAGACAGTGCTACCTAGTAATTTCAGGCCATAAAATCTCATAGCTGGGTTCTACCTCGCAGCATCCTTGCAGCTACAGCCCCTACTAAGAAGGACCTGTCTCGGGGGGATGGGGGGCATGGGCAATATACGTAGCCTTAATATTTGTACCCCCATAATATGCTGAAATAAAAAAAAAAAAGAAGAACTTGTCTCTGTGTATTTCCAATTCAAATTCTTAGGAGAAGGACTCAAGCTCCGGACAACTTTTCACACTAGGCCACAGGTCCAGTGAGTCAGGGTGATGATCTCCTGGCTTGTCCTTTAGTCAGGTATGTGGGCAAGAAGACAATGGGATCACTGCTTCACTATCTAGTAGCTTTGTCCTCATGGGCATGCTGCCTAGACTTGTTAAGCTTTTGTTTCTCTTGTGGAAGGTATGGTTTAATTATAATATCCCTTTCAGAGGATTAATTCTTGGATAAAAGTAGATCATACATGTAAAATCCTTAATATACTTCTAGGCACAAATTGAGCTGAGAGTAAATGGAAATTATCACCATCCTTATTATTCTGGGAAACACTCTGTACTAGATACTAGAGATATGGAGATCAAAGTTGCACTTCCCCAGCATGGGGAACACAGAAAGGCCACCCTTGACCCTGCAAGGTGAGAGCCATGATAGAACCCAGAGGAGGAAGCTTACCCCTCAGTGAGATTATACAGGCATAGGAGATTATTGCATTTGTTCCCTGGGATGTGTTTATCCATCCATCCATCCATCCATCCAAGAATCAGAATTCAGAAGTCAGATGTTTGTCTCAGGTTCACATGCTTATTTCAAGATGAAATCAGACATATTTGTCACAGGGAAGCCTGACTTGACTGTTATCTGAGTCCATTCCTTATGACCTGTGTCACTGGGAAACACTTCTTAATCCAACTAGCTGCAATTTCCTCATCTGTAAACAACAAAAAAACAAAAACCAGAGATAGTAATAATAGCAATAAACAGAGTTGTGAAATTAATGCTCCCATAATGTGGTGTTCAATAAATGTTAGCTATTGTTATTATCATGTATAATTCATTGTGTGCTTACTAGGGGCAGCGTATAGATTATCTCAGATTATTACAGTTATTGATGATTGATGAGTCAAAGGAGTGGGAAGCTGGGAATGAGCCCCAGGTTTTGCCAAGCACCTTTGCTTCCTCATAGTATTGAGCTCTGGTACCAAGCACAGTGCCCTTCCTTTCTTTTTCCCATGTTCTCTTTTCAAATGTTCGTTTTCATTTTCGTTAAGGAGCCCTCATCCAGGGCCGGAATCTGGGTTTCAGCCTCTCTGTCTCTTAGCACCCGAACTGTCCCTCATTGTTGAGGCACTGGCTACATTCTGCTGAAACAGGAGATCACAAGTGTCTCTTCCTTCACTGCTGGGAGCTCCTGGGGCAGGACAGTGTCTGTTTTTTTGGAATTCCCATATCCAACTCAGGGCTGAATCCCATGGATTTCACCACTGCAGCTCACCAAGCAGAGTGACACCTCTAGAACACTTTCCTTTCCTCACCACTCAAGTGTATGGGATACCCTAGGGGCCAGAGCCCAGAATTTCAGAAAGTCATGGACAAAAGGGTCCTCAGTTTACTCTCCTGTAAAATGAGTTGTTGGGACAGTTCTGAGGTCCTGAGAAGGGAAATAACTTGTGTAAAGCAGGCCAGCCAGTGCGCTGGCACGCGCCTGTACTCCCAGCTACTTGGAGGCTGAGACAGGAGGATAGCTGCAGTGCGTGATGATCGCGACTGTGAACAGCCACAGCACCCCAGCCTGGGCAACACAGTGAGACTTTCTCTCAAAAAACAAAAACAAAAATCCATAAGCATAACCAAGACTCAAACCTGGGTTTCCTGCCTCGAGTTTGACCGAGGTCCACGACACCCCAGGCTTGTGGTCTCTCACTGGGAACGACCTTGTCACCTTGTGGACTCTCACCGGGAACGACCCCAAGGCCAGGGCGACGACGGCGGCCCTGGTCCTCCCGGCTCTAGGGACTCCTGCAGTTCGCGCAGCGGTCAGAGGCTCCCCTGGGGGCTGCGGGACTCCCCTAGGACTTGGAGAAGCCCCATGCGCGCCCATGCGGAGAAGGGGAGCTCTCGGCTGCGGGGCGACTGGGGGCGACTGGGAAGTGCAGGGCGTCTCCGGGGGCTGCGGTGTGGAGACTGAGGCGGGGAGCTCAGCACTCGGAACCCCCACAGGGCGCTCCGCCAGCCGGAGCCGCGGCCGCCCCACCCCCGGCCCCGCCGAGTCAGCCGGCCCCGCCCCCGAGCCCCGTTTCCCCGGCAGCCGGCGCCGCGCGCAGTCTGCCGATCCCCGCCGGGCGTGCGGCTGCTCCGCTCGCCCGTGCGCTAGGCTGTGGGCTCCCGGCCGCCCGCCGCAGCATGGCCCGGCCTGTGCAGCTGGCTCCGGGCTCGCTGGCGCTGGTGCTGTGCCGGCTGGAGGCGCAGGAGGCAGCGCGGGGCGCGGAGGAGCCGGGCGGGCGCGCCGTGTTCCGCGCCTTCCGCCGTGCCAACGCGCGCTGCTTCTGGAACGCGCGGCTGGCGCGCGCCGCCTCGCGGCTGGCCTTCCAGGGCTGGCTGCGGCGCGGGGTGCTGCTGGTGCAGGCGCCCCCCGCCTGTCTGCAGGTGCTGCGGGACGCCTGGCGGCGCCGGGCGCTGCGCCCGCCGCGCGGCTTCCGCATCAGGGCGGTGGGTGAGTGAGGGGCCCGAACGGGAGGGGCGCCCGCGCGAGCTGCGGGGTCCGAACTCCGGGCTGCAGGGACGAGTGCGGTCGTCGAGGCGCCACTCTGCGGGAGTGGGAGCTGGGGCTGAGGGCCAGGCAGGGTGGCAGGAGGAGGGCTGGCTTGCCAAGATGCCCCGGAGACATTCTGTCCCGCTAGGACACCACAAGCTACAGTCCCCACCGTGTGTCTGGCAGCTGCCAGGGCCAGCTCCAGGATGCCTCTGTTCCTCAACTCTTAAAGCCCGTGGAGTGCTCAGGTTCCTGGCAGAAGAAACTTTCTACTTAGAAAAGTGGTGCTCTGGAGAGAAAGGCTGCGCTCCATGGGGCGTTAGGAAGGGTACTCCAGGGGGATGGCCAGAATTTGCCAAATCTGGCCGCAGCTTTTTCTTTTCGCTCCTTCCTTCCTTCCTGACTTGGAGCAGACGACAGCCTGGGGTTTTCATGTCCTACTGTACTGGATGGTGTGTTGGACTGGATGGTGTGTTGGTCTTGGGTCAGGGCCTAGCAGAACAGGTCCCTCACTGCTTGGGAAAAAGAAATAAGTGGTGCTCTGGACACGTCCCATCCCATTAACTGAATAGAGAGGATTCCACTTTCCCAGCCTTTTCAGACTAACCGGTTTGTTAGAAAACAGACAGCTTTTTGCCTGCATAAAATAGTTTCTCATTTGAGAAACTAAACCCCTTCACCAGTGAGTGGTCTCTGACTCTGGCCACTAAACTCAGGCAGGCATGTCAGCTGCCTGTAACAGCCCAGTTCTGTCTGTCTGCATTTATGTGGGGTTGTGAGGGTCATTTAATGGTGTGTTGTTGACAAGTCACCAGTTGTTCCAGCCCTCAGTTTGACTCCTACCAAGGAACCCCTCTGTCTTAGTCCATAAATCATCCTCCTCTTCCATCCGAGGAGAAGGAACAGCATATAAAAACACGTTTGTTTTAGTCCTTAGGGATAAGGGAACAGGGCAGCAAGAGACACCTGATACTGTGCCTCATCTGTTCAGAGGTGGTGTCTCCACATCCCAGGCAGCCCAGGCCATTGAGGTTGGTTGAACCCTGACTTCTTACCTCCATGCTGTCTGTCCCCTCCCCACCTCCACCCCCCTTTTTTCTTTCCTTAAGAGCAAAAGAGAGCTCATTGCAAAACCACATACATGTGTTTCATCTCCTTTTACTCACAGGAGTGAGTGGAGAAACTAGATTTCTGGCTCCGAGAGCAGTGAGCCAAGTAGCCAAGCCAAAATCCTCACAGGCGAAGGGGTCTTTCAGACAGGCTGCATGAAAAACTCTTTTCAGTTCTGTGTCCTCAGTTTTTCTGGTTTGAATTAGTGGTTACATTCTCTGGTTCTCCACCCCCTTTCAAAGGGTGAGCATAGAGTATATTGCGGCCGGGGAGTGGGATGCAGTGGGGGTCGAGGCCTGGGGGTGAGAGGACTGTGCTTAGTCAGGTAGTCACTACTCCCCTACCCGGGGGTCCAGTGAGCAGTGAATGTGGGTGTCTGGGTTGCTGCTGTCTGCTGCCATCTGAAACATGCAGCACATGTTACCTGGTGCCCCCTTTCTCTGCCCACTGGATAATGGTGCCTCAAACATGACTCAGGATGCAATGGACATTGTATTCTATGGGGTGTGCAAGCCAATAGTCTTTCCCCTGTGGCATCACCCTTGACTTGGGTCTCTTAGCAGGAATGATTTTGAGGTTTTTAATAACTGAGTCCTGACAAGAATTTGAACATTTAGCTGGAGTTTGGACAAAACTACCCATTTTGAATTTTGAGGCACAAAATGGGGAAAGATCTTAATTGATGCCAAGTGATATGTGCAGGTGGGGAGCAGAAGGGACGCTTTTGTTTTGAATTGGGTTGAATAGGGTTGCTAATTGCTAACTAGAGGTCTAACTTGGAGTCCCTGGGTCAGAAGAGACTAGGCATCATGGTAGCTCTTGGGCCACCTTAGAGTCCCTGAGGGTGGTGAGGGCAGGAGAAGCTGCTTCCCCCAAAGGAATTGGAAGTTTTCTTTGTTGTTGTTTTATTCAGGATATTATGGGGGTACAAACATTTTGGTTACATGTAATGCATTTGCACTGCCCAAGCCAGGGCTGCAAGCATGTCCCTCCCCCATACAGTGGGTTCCGCTTCCATTAGTTGTGGGTTAACCACCCCACCCCACCCCCAACCGACACCCAGTGAATATTACTACCATGTGAGCACCTTAGCGTTGGTTAGTCAGTACCAGTTTGATGGCAAGTACATGTGGTGCATGTTTTTCCCTCCTTGTGAAGGATGGGCTCAGTCTCTATCCAGGATAATATAAGAGGTGCTAGATCACCATTGTTTTTTGTGGTTGAGTAGTATTCCATGGTATACATATACCACATTTTATTAATCCACTCATGTATTGGTGGGCACTTGGGTTGCCTCCACATCCTTGCAATTGTGACTTGTGCTGCCATAAACATTCGAGTGCAGATGTCTTTATTGTAGAATGTCTTTTTTTCCTTTGGATAGATGCCCAGTAGTGGGATTGCTGGATCAAATGGTATTTCTATGGAATTGGAAGTTTTGGTCTCTTTGCTCTCCCTACCCTGGCAGTGTTGGCTTCCAGAAGCCAAAATGGGCTTCCAGGAAGGGTAGGGAAGAGCTGCTGTGGACTATTGCAGACTTGTGCTCCAATCTCCTTTGTTACTTTGTAGGAAAGAGCAAGATGCTAGAAAAGGAAAAAGAATCAATTTGGTCTCTTTGCTGTAGATTTTTTTAAAGGCTCATTTACTCCTGCATAAAAGCATTTGGGTACAGGGAGTGTGCTGGCCAGCTCAGACAGAAATGCAGGGAGGCAAGGAAGGATGGCCACCAGCTTTATAAACCCAGCTGTGCTCCCATGCGTCCTTTCGGGCTTCTGGGCCTGGGGCTCATGGGGCCTCCTATGACATGAACAGACAGGAGTAACTTGAGCCCCAGGTGCAGACCTCAGCTTTAAAACCTGCAGGGGTTTGTGTTCTCTCCGAGAGTTCTGTGCCTTTTCTTTCCCTCTTCACTTTTCCCACCTCACCTTTCCTCAAGTGAGAAAAATAATTCCCAGGCAGAGAGTATTTCCCTAAAAAGAGGGACATTGGAGCTTTAGCTTGATTAACCAGGAGCAAACTCTTTGTGGTTCCAGTCCTCAAGTGTTTTGCTTTTTGTTTTTCCTTAGTCAGTGACATTAACAAATGAAAGAGTGAGTTCTGGAAGCTCCTAGGAGACAGCAGCTTACCCAGCTGAGCCGCTAGGGGTGGGCTGGGTAGGGGTGTTTAGTGAGGGGGGACTCCTGTGTTTGTTTGGAAGAATCTGTTGCTACTCTGAGACCACACCTACTGCGATGCAAAAGGTTAATGGCAGGAGGCCTCTGAAGAGGGAGGGAGGCCACTTGGCTAAACAAGTTTGTTCCCTTCTCCTGAAATTTATGGCTGAGGTGTCTCCACTCTCTCACCCCAAGCAGGGCCTTGCATCTTTTCTCACTGAATAAAAATGCCCCAAATGCCTGCACCTCTTTTTCTCTTTCTTTCAAGTCAGAGGATAATGTGCAGGAGGTTTGAGGGAGGCATATCTCATGTGGACACGTGAAAGCCTGTTTGTCACACTGCTTCTTTTTTTAATACTTGCTTCATGAATTTATTCATGTGCCAGGTACTTATTCTAGGTGCTTCTGTGTTTTAATGCATCTTTCATTCAGATTTGCTTGTGCTCAAGGAAAGTGGAGTCAACCTGTTACCTCCACATTCAGTTCAAGAGAGGATGGCTGAGTGGGAGGCTGTGTTCCTGAAGCTGGCTGGTTCCTGCAGTCTTCTCCATCCCAGTGACATGTGTGGGCCCTGCAGGTTTGCCTGTAGTTGGGCAAGAGTTCTCTGATGTGTGCTTTGGTGGGTACTGAAGATCGGGCAGTTCAGGCTGGCCAAAGGGAGGTGATGGATCTTCCTACCTCTCCTTCTGCCCTTCTACCTGCTTCTGGAAGCATCTCTGAGCACAGGCTTCCAATCACAGAGAGATATCGAGGCAAAATTGCAAGTGCTATAGGAGTGTAGAGACCAGTCGCCAAAGCTAGATATCGACTGATTTCACACTTTGTCCTGGGATGTGGTTTGGAAGAGGAGTTCCAGGGTACTTTCTTACTTGGGTACAGTTCTTACTTGTTCTGTGACTTGGGGAATCTCATGGGGGAGTATATAGAAATGGTGAGGAAAGAGAGTGGTCCAACTCCTACTCTGCCTTGTTTCTGAAGTCCCACCTTCGATGGCAGCAGGGCATCTTATAGGGCTTAGTAGCTAATGAAGTTTTTTAGGTGAAATTTATGTTTAGTGAAATGCACAAGTATTAAGTGTATTATTTAATGAATTTTTCAAATGCATATCTGTGTAACCCACATTTCTAACTGGATTTAGAACATTACTGCTACCCCAGAAAGTTCCTTCTTGCCCTTTCCCTGTCAGCTCTGCCCCCATCCTCAGAGATAACTGCTATTCTGATTTTTTTTAGAACCAAAATTAGTTTTGCATGTTCAAGAACTTCACATAAATGGAATCATATGGTACTTTGAGAAAAACACTCCCCAAACCGTGCTTTCCTCTAAACTCCATGGCAATCAACACAGCAGAGGGCTTCTGTGACCAAATTTGGGGTTCTTCCCCACACACCAAGTAGCAAACACCAGCTGGATATCCTCTAATTCAGTTCCGACACTATGTCAGATCCTACAGGGTGAGGTCTCTGTCCCCAAGATGCCCCCCACGCCTCCCCCCAGACACCAATCACAAGTGCCTGAGTCCAGAGCTTCTGACCAACTGGATTCAAATTGGGGTCCCCATGACCCCCTCTCTCTTTGGGTTCGATTAATTTGCTGGAGTGGCTCACAAAACTCAGGGAAACTCGTTTGCCAATTTATTATAACAGATACTACAAAGGATACAGATGAAGAGATGGGTAGCTTGAGGTATGGGGGAAGGGACGCGGAGCCTCCATGCCCTCCCTAGGTGTACCACCCTCCAGGAACCTCCTGGTGTTAGGTATCTGGAAAGTCTCCAAACCCAGTCCTCTTGGGTTTTTATGGGGGTTTCATGACATAGGCATGATTGACAACCGTGTAGAAATGTGATTGGGCAAAAAGCGCATGATCTAAAACCCAGCGAGGCCTGTCTGTCCAGGTTCTTCCTGGCCTCTCTGTGTAGCATTCCTTCCTCCAGGGTGTGGGGTGGGACCCTGTCTGGAATGAGGGTCTTTTGACCCACAATCACATTAGAGTCCTGCCTTGGGCAGGTGAAAGGAGGACAGGAGAAGGTCACAGAGATTCTGTCTCCTTAGGCCTGCTTCTGAGGCCTAAAGTGCCCCAACATTGTAACAAGGACTGTGGGAGTTACAAAACTCCGTAGGAATCGTGGATGAAAACCAATATACATATCATAACACCACATATTATGTTATGTATTCATTTGTGTGAGGATTCTCTCAGCTTAATGTTCCTGAAACTCATCCCTGTAGTTTGTTCCTTTTTATTGCTGAGTAGTATTCCATGATTAATGTATCATAGTTTATCCATTTTCCCTTAAGTGAACACCTGGATATTTTTAATTCATGACTATAAACTGGAGTAATGTATCTATGAATATTCATGTACAATATTTTAATGCTTTTATTTCTCTTTGGTCCATACCTAGGAGTAATTGCTGACTCATAGAGTAGATTATACTTAATGTTATGGAAACTTTTTCCAAAATGGTTGTACCATTTTATATTCTTACCAACAAAGTGAGACAGTTCTGGTTTTTCTAAATCTTTGCCAACATTTTATACTCAGTCTTTTTAATTTTACTTCTGGTGGTATGTAGTGGTTCTTGTAATTTTAATTTGCACTTCCCTGATGACTAATGTTGTTGAACAATTTTTCATGGGCTTATCAACTTCTTTTGTGAAGTGTCTGTCAAATCTCTTGCTATTTTTAAAAATTGGATTGTCTTTTTGTTACTGAATTGTAGGAGTTCTTTATATATTCTAAATACCAGCCCTTTATTAGATATATGCTCTGCAAATACAGCCCAGCCTGTGGCTAACCTATTCGATTTTTCCGTGGTATTTTTGGAGATAAGTTTTAAATTTTTATTAAGTCTAACATCTATTTTTTTCCTTTATGGCCTGTAATTTTTGCATCCTGTAGAAAGAAATTTTGCCTAACTCAAAGATTTTCTTTGAGAAATTTTATAGTTTTACATTTAGGTTTAGGATCAATTTTGAGTTACTTTTTATAAATGGCATAAGGTATAGGTTCAGGTTCATTTTTTTGCATATGAGTGTCCAACTGTTCAAAGACAACTTGTCGAAAAGACTAGGCTTGTAACTTTGATGAAAATCAGTTGACTGTGTATGTAAGGGTCTATTTCTGAACTCTCTGTTCCATTGATGTATGAGTCTATCCTTCACCAGTACCACTGTCTTTTTTTTTTTCCCTCATCACATCATACAAAGGTGATATCATACTGTCTTAATTGCTATACTTTTTTTTTTTTTTTGAGACAGAGTCTCACTCTGTTGGTCTGAGTAGAGTGCCATGGCATCAGCCTAGCTCACAGCAACCTCAAACTCCTGGGCTCAAGTAATCCTCCCACCTTAGCGTCCCAGAGTGCCTGGGACTACAGTCACACACCACAATGCCTGACTAATTTTTATATTTTTAGTAGAAATGAAGTCTCGCTCTTGCTCAGGCTGGTCTCGAACTCCTGAGCTCAAACAGTTCTCCCTCCTAGGCCTCCCAGAGTGCTAGGATTATAGGCGTGAGCCACCATGCCCAGCCAAATTTTTAAAATTTATATTTCAGTAAATTTAGGGGTACATGTGGTTTTTGGTTACATGGATGAATTGTATAGTGGTAATGTCTGGGTTTTTAGGTAATGGTATTTCTTTTTTGAGTGAGAGTCTCACTCTATTGCCTGGGCTAGAGGGCCGTGGCGTCAGCCTAGCTCACAGCAACCTCAAACTCCTGGGCTCAGGCAATCTTTCTGCCTCAGCCTCCTGAGTAGCTGGGACTACAGGCATGCACCACCATGCCTGGCTAATTTTTTCTCTATATATTTTTAGTTGGCCAATTAATCTCTTTCTATTTATAGTGGAGACAGGGTCTCGCTCTTGCTCAGGCTGGTTTTGAACTCAGGACCTTGAGTGATCCTCCCACCTCGGCCTCCCAGAGTGCTAGGATTACAGGCGT
>VBSM01003143.1:41509135-41546049 GCA_008086735.1 Cheirogaleus medius
TTAGTTGTCCAGCTAATTTCTTTCTATTTTTAGTAGAGACGAGGTCTCACTCTTCCTCAGGCTGGTCCCGAACTTCTGAGCTCAAGCAATCCTCCTGCTTCGGCCTCCCAAAGTGCTAGGATTATAGGCGTGAGCCACTGCGCCTGACCCTTTTTTTGTTTTTTAACACAGTGGTCATATTCCTTTTTCATTGTAACATGCACTGAGCCTTGTTAATATCCTTGTGAATCTGGGCATTACTACTGAAGAACACCAGTGCAAAATTGCTTTCAATTACAGGCAGCAAAACTGAGACTTGAGTCGTCACTGAAAACTGTAATTTAAAGTTTCCAAATCACCCAGAACCACCCTGGTTAGTGAAGAAAACTCAGGTTCAAATTCCTGTCCTGCCACTGTGTGACCTTGAGCTAGTAAACCTCTTTTGTCCCTTGTCTTCATGGGTACAAAATGCTTTGCAGGTTGTATTGAAGATAAGGTACCTGAGAGCATTCAGCGTGTGCCTGGTCCAGAGTCAATGTCAAGAAAACAACAAAACACATGGCAATTTCAAGCATGCAGGACAAAGAGAACCGGTCTCTGGATTCTTGTTCTCTAGACAGCCTGTCTCCAGTGGGGCCCGTGCTAATCATTGTTAGCCTGGCATATATTTATGTTTAAGACCTTTGTCCTTTCGCCCTGTCCTTCCTGTCATATGCCAGATTCCTTAGTGCTGGTCAGGCCCACCGCCCATTGTTGTCCTGTGCCTCAGCTCAGATCCTGGAGAGGGCCTTGTGCTGTACAAGGAGCCTGCACTGGGATCCAGATGCCTGGGTTTGGAACCAACCCTACTGCTATGTTGCTGGGAGCCCTCTGCCCTGTCATCTCATTTCTCTAGGCCTCTGGTTCTACAGCCCTCAACAGCTTCCTGCTTACTTTGGCTCTGTTGACTGGCTGAGGCTTCTCTTGGCTTGGCATTGGCCTTGGCTGGGTCAGCCTGCCAGTCACCTGTGACAAGAGACCCAGGGAAGAATAGACAAAAGCTCACACTGAGATTTCTTAAGATACTTTCCATAAACAGGTAGGTTGTAACTTCCCCTTAGTCCTGCCCAGACATCTTGATTCTCTAATACCATTCCCCCTTGGTGACGCATCCAAAGTAACACGGTTGTTGAAGCAGCCACAGCATGCTGGGCCTCCCTTGCTCACATGATCGTTTGTCAGGCACTCATTGAGCATATTCTATGTGCCCAGTCCTGGGATGATCAGTTCATAGAGAGGGGCAAGAGGCTCATGCTCTGACCTCAAGGAGCTCACAGCCTAGGGGGCAGATGGATGATTAAGTGGTACACAGTTATAGGAAGCAATAGAAGGACAGCTGGCCAAGGGTCCCATGCGTGTGTACATGTGTATTTGGGGAAGGCTCACTGGAGGAAGTGATGCCTATACTAAGGTACAAACAATGAGTAGATGTTAGCTTAGTGAGAAGCACATTTTAAGTAGAGAGGGAGGGCCTGTGTCCCAGCTGTATGATCCACATGGGAAACTGCAAGCGGCTGAGCATTACAGAGCATGGAGTAGGAGGCGGGCAGTGACACCAAAGCCTGGAGAGGGGTGGGTTGGGATGGACCCTGACTGCTGTGCTGAAGGGTGTGGTTTTGAGCCTGAGGCCACTGAAGAGTGTTAAACAGTAAGGTGCATGTATGTGATTACATTTATAGTCCTGTTTACGTGATGTCCATAGTAGATACTTCCCAGCCTGATGTGTGCATTATCTTCCATCTACATTGTCGCCTGCAGCGGTGTCTGGTGCCTTTAAGAGGTTACATCAGCTCCCATGGACCTACTGGTGTTTATGCCTTTGGTGCTTGTTAAGTGGTAGGTCTGACATCCTAGTACGGCTCTAGAAAGAGCTCAGGGGCTGTGCAGGACACCCAGGATCTAATCCTCTGTCACTAACCAGCTGAGTGACCAGCTTCTCATCCAGTCCTCTTGGGGCCTTGGTTGCCTCATCTGTGGGAGAACATTCCACCTGCCCTTTCTCCTTCACAGCATTGACCTCAGGCTGCAGTGAGATACTATTTGTGAAAACACTTTGGAAAGTATACAGTACAAACACCAGCATATTCTTCCATATATTTGTGTCTTCTTTGATTTCTTTCATCAGTGTTTTGTAGTTTTCAGCGTACATGTCTTTCACCTCCTTAGTTAAGTGTATTCCTAAGTATTTTATTCTTTTTGATGCTGTTGTCAATGGGATTGTTTTCTTAATTTCCTTTTTGGATTTTGGATAGTTCATTGCTAAATATATAGAAACACAGCTGAGTTTTTGTATGTTGATTGTGTATCCTGCAGCTTTACTGAATTTGTTTATTAGTTCTGACAGTTTTGTGTGTGTGCGCGCGCGCGTGTGTGTAGTCTTTAGAGTTTCCTATATATAAGATCATGTCATCTGCAAACAAAGATGATTTTATTTCTTCCCTTCTGATTTGAATGCCTTTTATTTCTTTTTCTTGCCTAATTCCTCTGGATAGGACTTCCAGTACTATATTAAATAGAAGTGACAGGGGTGGGCATCCTTGCCTTGTTCTTGATTTTATTTTTTATTTTTTTTGAGACAGAATCTCACTCTGTTGCCCTGGCTAAAGTGAGTGCTATGGCGTCAGCCTAGTTCACAGCAACCTCAAACTCCTGGATTCAAGCAATCCTACTGCCTCAGCCTCCTGAGTAGCTGGGACTACAGGCATGTGCCACCAAGTCTGGCTAATTTTTTCTACATATTTTTAGTTGTCCAGCTAATTTTTCTATTTTTTTAGTAGAGACGGGGTCTCGCTCTTGCTCAGGCTGGTTTTGAAGTCCTGAGCTCAAACCATCCACCCACACGCCTTGGCCTCCCAGAGTGCTAGGATTACAGGTGTGAGCCACCCCACCCGGCCTGTTCTTGATTTTAATGGAAAGCTTTTCACCATTGAGTATCATGTTAGCTGAGGGTTTTTCATATATGGCCATTATTGTGTTGAAGTGATTTCATCCTGTGTCCATGTATTGGAAGACTAAATATTGTTAAAAATGTCCATATTTCCAACCTGTGAGCCAGAGAGGAAAATAATAAGAAAAAAATTAAAATAATTTAAAAATTAATAAAAAAATTTAAAAAAAAAAGAAAAAGAAAAAAAATGTCCATACTATGCAAAGAGAACTACAGATTCAATACAATCCCTATCAAAATCCCAGTGGCATTTTTTACAGAAATAGAAAAAACAATTCTAAAATCTGTATAGAATCACAAAACATCCCAAATAGCTAAAACAATTTTGAGAGAGGAAAACAAAGCTGGAGGCATGATACTTCCTGATTTCAAAATGTATTACAAAGCTACAGTAATTAAAAGAGTATGATAGTGACATAAATATAGAAATATACAGCAGTGGAACAGAATGCAGAGCCCAGAAATAAACCCATTCATATACAGGGCATGTACAGTTAACTGATCTTCCATGAGGGTGTGGCGGCTCACACCTGTAATCCTAGCACACTGAGAGGCTGAGGCAGAAGGATCGCTTGAGCCCATGAGTTTGAGGTTGCTGTGAGCTAGGCTGAAGCCACAGCACTCTACTCAGGGCAACAGAGTGAGACTGTCTCAAAAAAAACCCAAAAAAAACCCACACACACTATGGGCAGAGGATAATCTTTTCAACAAGTGTTGCTTGGAAAACTGGATATTCACATGCAAAAGAATGAAATTGTACCCTTTCTTACACCAGACACAAATAACAACTCGGATTAAATACTTAAACTTAAGACCTGAAACCAAAACTCCTAGAAGAGAACTTAGGGAAAAAACTTGATGACATAAGTCTTGGCAATGGTTTCTTAGATATGACACCAAAAGCACAGGCAACAAAGGTAAAAATAGGTGAGACAAACATCAAATATTAACATTGGGGGCATGAGGGTGTGTGTGCATGTGTACTTGTAAATGTTTTTATAGTTTTAAAGTCTGTACTCCTGGCCAGGCGAGGTGGCTCAGGCCTGTAATCCTAGCACTCTGGGAGGCTGAGGCAGGAGGATCGCTCAAGGTCAGGAGTTGGAAACCAGCCTGAGCAAGAGCGAGACCCCGTCTCTACTAAAAATAGAAAGAAATTAATTAACCAACTAAAAATATATAGAAAAAATTAGCCGGGCATGGTGGCGCATGCCTGTAGTCCCAGGTATTCGGGAGGCTGAGGCAGGAGGATTGCTTGAACCCAGGAGTTTGAGGTTGCTGTGAGCTAGGCTGACGCCACGGCACTCTAGCCAGGGCAAGAGTGAGACTCTGTTTCAAAAATAAAAAAAAAATAAAGTCTATACTTCTGTTAGTACCTATTATTTTAATTTGATGGGTTGCTTAGGTAACACACTCACTAAGTACAAAAGGGTATATAGTAAAAAATCTTTCCTTCCCCTGCCCCCAGCCACCTATTGCCCTTCTCTGGAAACAACTGCAGTAACAGTTCCCTAATCCTTCCAGAGATAGTTTATACATCTACAAGCAATATGGATAGATATATCCACCCTAATTTTTACATAAATGTTAGCATATTACATATATTATTTTTCTTGGAAACAAAATGTTTCTATTAATTAAAAGGTCATTAAAAAATAATGTATAGCTGGGTGTTGTGGCTCACGCCTGTAATCCTAGCACTCTGGGAGGCCGAGGCAGGAGGATTGCTCGAGGTCAGGAGTTTGAAACCAGCCTGAGCAAGAGCGAGTACCCTATCTCTACTAAAAATAGAAAGAAATTAATTGGCCAACTAAAAATATATAGAAAAAATTAGCCGGGCATGGTGGTGCATGCCTGTAGTCCCAGCTACTCGGGAGGCTGAGGCAGAAGGATCACTTGAGCCCAGGAGTTTTGAGGTTGCTGTGAGCTAGGCTGACGCCACGGCACTCTAGCCCAGACAACAGAGTGAGACTCTGTCTCAAAAAAAAAAAAATGTATAAATGCAAGGGAGTTTACAGCATTGTTCAAAGTGTACAGAAATACTAGTTCCATGGGATGTAAATAGAGTTACATGAAAGAGAGTTTCCTAGCTAAGTGAGTTTGGAAACCATGTTTCTACAGGTTTCATTAGTTCAAAGACTTCAGGAGACCTTGGTATGCTGATTATCTATATCTAGGAGGCTGAAGAATAATCTGAGTGCTCCAAGCTTATTCTACCAGGGAAGTCCCTTTTTGCCAGACTCCTCTTGGGGTAGATGTTTGAGACATTCTTGGGAAACTCTCAGTCCTTTTCAGCATCTTACTGTGGAGTGGGCTGACCAGCTTGTCCCGTGGGCCTGGGGCCCACCCTATAGAGGGCCATGTCTCAGAGCCCTTATGACAATGAGGTGGAAAAAGAGAGAAAAGTGAAAACTGCCCAAGTCCCCTCCCGGAGGAAGGTCTGTATGTTGGACAATTGAGGCTGGGCCTAGGAAACAGCGTTGGACATACATTCTGGGCCTTGTCCCCAGTGCTAATAACCATGTGACATGGGGCAGAATCCTCCGCCGTTTGTAAATGGCAGCCACCATGCTTGCTCTGCTCCAAAGCTGTGGAATTGGGATGTGGAAATGCTTTGCTTGAAGATGTTATTCTCCCCATCCCCCACCCCACAATGGAGCTTTCAAGAAGGGGCAGAGTTTGGATGTCCCCTGGGTTCACAGGTTTCATAGATCTGAGGGCTTCCAAAGGCCCCCTGGAGGTTTAGCTCTATTCTGTGCCGGTAGGGAAAGTCAGACCCTTAAGCTTTTATAATGCAGAGAAGTCTGTAGATCAGCTAGCTCTTTACCGATGAGGAAACTAAAACTGCTTGCCAAGATCACTTGCAATATTAAGCTTATTCCATGATAATTGACTCTCTTTTCTTTTGATTTAATCTTTTGGAGAAAAATATGCAAATGATCCCTTTTTCTTGTTGATCTCAGGTGCCTTTCCATGGCTCTGTACCATTTCTTTAGCAGTTAATTAAGGCTCAGGAGTCTCTTGTGAAATTCTTTTTAAACCAAAACAGCCTTTGACCCTACGCCACCCCCAGGTCTAAAACCATCATTGTGACTGTATTCATTTGGTGGAAGGGAGGAGGCAAGATCTGCAACACAGATTTTTTTCATGATTGCCTGGTCCTACATAATTGCACTTATAAATTATATTTTAAAAATGAAATATTTAGACTTCTTTTTTGGAGGTTTAGTGAGGTAAAATTTACATGCAGAAAATTTACCCTTGGGTTATCAGAACTGTCTGCAAATATAAACAGTTGTGTAACCACCACCACAATTAAGATATAGAATATTTTCATCACCCTAAAAGTTCCCTAGTGACCCTTTGCAGTCAGTCTCCCCCCCAACTCTTGGTCCCTGACCCCCACCCCTGGCAACTACTGATCTGATTTCTGTCCCTATGGTTTTGCCTTTTCTGGAAATGTCATAAATGAATCATGCAGTCTTTTTTTTTTTTTTTACTTTTTATTTCAGCATATTATGGGGGTACAAATGTTAAGGTTACGTATATTGCCCATGCCCCCCTACCCCCTCGAGTCAGAGCTTCAAGCGTGTCCATCCCCCAAACGTTGCACATCTCACTCATTAGAATCATGCAGTCTTTAGCCTTTTGTGTCTGGCTTCCACTTAGGATAATGCTTTTGAGATTCATCAATGTGTGGATTGGTAGTTCATTTCTTTTTGTTTCTGAGTGGTATTCAGTTCTGTAGATGTTCCACAATATGTTCATCCATTCACCCAGTTGATGGACATTTGAGTCACTTACAGATTTTAGTGATTATGAATGAAGCTACAAGAAACATTCACCTACAGGTCTTGGTGTGGGCAAGAAATGTGTTTTCATTTCTCTTGGGTGTGGTTTGGAGGGCTGTTTCTCAAAGTGACTGGCTGTTTTGCATTCCCACTATCAATGTATGAGTTCCAGTTCAGCATTTGATAGTGTTAATATGTTATTTATTATTTTTGGCTATTCTCATAGGTAGATAGTGGTATTTCATTGTGCTTTTAATTATATTTCTCTAATGACTAGTGAGTTATCTTTACATGTATGCTTTTTGCTACTTCTGTATCTTCTTTGGTGTCTATTAAAATCTTTTGCCCATTAAAATTTTTTCCTTATGAAATTATAGTTCTTCTTGTATTTTAGCTTTAAGTCCTTTATCAGATATGTGTTTTGCAAATGTTTTCTCCTAGACTCTGGCTTGTCTTTTTATTTTTATTTTTTACCATTGTCTTTTTTTTTTTTTTTTAAACAGAGTCTCACTCTGTTGCGCGGGCTAGAGTGCCATGGCATCAGCCTAGCTCACAGCAACCTCCAAATCCTGGGCTTAAGCGATCCTCCTGCCTCAGCCTCTTGAGTAGCTGGGACTACAGGCATGCACCACCATGCCCGGCTAATTTTTTTCCATATATTTTTAGTTGGCCAATTAATTTCTTTCTATTTTTAGTAGAGACGGGGTCTCACTCTTGCTCAGGCTGGTTTCGAACTCCTAACCTTGAGCGATCCACCACCTCGCCCTCCCAGAGTGCTATGATTACAGGCATGAGCCACCGGGCCTGGCCACCATTGTCTTTCAACGAACAAAAGTTTTTAATTTTAATGGTTTAATTTATCATTTCTTTCTGTACTGTTTGTTTTTGTTATGTCCTGTCTAAGAAATCTAAGCTTACCAAAGATCACAAAAATTTTTGTTCTATGTTTTCTTTTAGAAATTTTATACTTTTAGATTTAACATTTGGATCTCTGATGCATTTCATGTTAATTTTTGTATATGGTGTGAGTTATGGATTGAGGTTTATTGTTACTATTTTTTGCATATGGATGTCCAATTCTTCAAGACCCACTTTTTGAAAAGACTGTCCTTTCTCAATTGCATAACCTTGGCTTTTTGTCAAATAGCAATTGGCCACATATATATGGGTCTACTTCTGGACTATTCTCTTCCATTGATCTATACACCTATGCTTTCACCAGTACTACACTGTCTTCATTACTATAGCTATATAGTGAATCTTAGAATTAGGTATTATGGATCCTTCAACTTTTTTTATTTTTGTTTGGCTACTGTAGATCCTTTGCTTTTCCATATAAAGTTTAGAATCAGCTTGTCTATTTGTAAAAAAAAAAATCCTGCTGGAATTTTTATTAGGATTGTGTTAAATCTATAGATCAATTTGGGGAGAATTCACATCTTAACTATATTGGGTCTTCTGATCCATGGAGGCAATATATCTCTCTAGTCAATCTTCTTTGTTCCTGACTTTGTTACAAATGTAAATTTTGACCTTTGATTTCCTGAGTCTTTGAACACCTCCTGGGAAACAAAATACCTTCTAGATACCAAGGAGTAAGCAGTGCAGGTGCTTGACTAAGCAGAGAAAGTGAAAACCTCAGAAGGCCCGTTTAAATTCTCTAGAGGCACAGGGGCACTGGGGATCAAAAAGGAACAAATCCCTTGAGGAGAATTAGAAAATCTGCATGAACTGAGAGGGAAAATTATTTTGAAACGAAACAAAAGACGACCCTAATATAAATTTTAAGAACATCAGCAAACATATGTTATTGTGGTGGCTTAGGTTTTGGGGCAGTTGTTTTGCTGGGTTGAGGCTGGGTTCGGGGGTTCTAAGGTAGAAGTATTCGCAACTTTCCTCCTGCCTGGAACTGGCCTTTAATTTAGTTATTGATCAAGGCCTTTAATTTAGTTATTGATCAAGAACTATGCTGGGCCAGCCTTGACCTGGGTGCCAGGTGGGGCACAGTGTTGCTGTGAGTGGGGCAATGGAGTGAGAGTCTGTCTCAAAAAAATAAAAATTGAAAAATAAAAAAAATTTTTCTTCATTGATATTCTCTACTTGATGAGACATTGTATTCATTTCTTCCTTTTACTTCTTTAAGCATGGTTTCCTTTAGTTCTTTGCACATATAATGGCTACTTTGAAGTCTTTAAGTCTGGAAGCTTGTCCCTCTCACAGCCAGTTTCTGTTGCCTGCTTTTTTCCCTGCATATAGGTCACATGTTTCTATTAATAGTTCTTTGCATGTCTTGTTGTCAGGTTTTAGTCCGAAACGTCGGTTCTTGGCACGCTCATGGCAAAAGAATGACCAGAGGCACCCAGGTTAGGCAAGCACGAAAATGAGATTTATTGAGGAGAGGAAAATAGGATTATAGGGCAGGATAACATAGGTTTACAGAGCATGGTACATACACCACAGATGACAACTGGATCCATTGTCGCAGCACAGGGAGAGCAAAAGGAAGGGCACACAAAAAAAGGTGGGGGGTCTGGTTATGTTCTGTTTCTTGTTTTATAGTGCCGGATTGAGACCTCCCTTGTGATTCAGAGGTCACCATGAAACCACTTTGATTGGACAGTGGAGAGTTGTGTGACCCGAGTCTTACTGTGCATGTGGGTTCTAGGTCACTTTCCGGACTTTGTGGTACCTATGTTGCTTGGCCTATGGGCTAGACTAGGAGAGTCCTCTGCATTCTTTTGCAGCTGGCGTGCCAAGTTCTGATTGGCAGATTGGTAGGGTATTCCCTCCTCCTCCAGGTATGGAGAATTAGGGTGGGGCAGGACCAAGATGGGGGCAAGGGCACCCACTCTCGTCCCTAGCAGACCTGGAATCCCTCACTATCTACCTAACATTGTGATGTTTTGTTGAAAACTGGACATTTTAGGTAATAATATTGTAGCAACTCTGGTTACTGATTTCTCTTTCCTCTCTCTTGGGTTCGTATTTGTTTGCTTTTGTGACTTGCCTAGATTATTTTAGCGAAGTCTTTTTCCTCTGTAGTGTGAAGCCTCTGATATCGCTCCTCAAACGGCCCAACCTTGGTTATGCCCACAGTCACCCTGAGATGACTGTGGTTTTAGCTGGGCTCTCTTTGACTCTTTCCCTAATCTCTGCCCCATTTGATATTGTACCATGCTCATTAGACTCTACCAGTTACCAGCTGATCACTCTTTTGTTTTCAGCAGTGCCCTGGAGCAAAATTGCACAGCAGTCTGATCCAATTAAATTCTAGCTGGGGCAGTTTTTGTGATTTAGTCTTTGAAATTTGTTCTCACCCCTGGAGGGCACTTTTTCAGTTTCTCTCTGGTGAACTAGCTGGCTCTTAGTTTATCTCATTGTTCTTAAGAGGAGCTGTTGTTTTCAGGAATATCCTTAGGCTTGAACTTCCCCACACACTGTTTCAAATAAAGTCAGTTCCTTTGGGGAAGGGGGCTTGGGAATTCTCCTTTCTTATGGTAACTTCTCCCCCTGGGCAAAATGAGCCATTACTCTGAGCACTGGGCAGGATGGTAGCCTCTAGTCTTCTCAGCTTGGCTCTCCCAGGGTGGAACCTGTGCCCTGTAAGTTGTGTGGAAATGGTCAGGGCTCCAGTATTCTTGGCCTGCTGCTCCTGGGATAGAGCTTCTGTTCTATAGGTAGCTGTTGGGTGGAGGAAGGGAGCCCCCAGTATCTCAGCCACACTCACCAGAAATTTAACCCCTTCAGCTTTGAGCTGGAGGGGATTGAAAATACTGGAGCCTTGCCTCTGCTCAGGAGATGCCATAAACCTCGATTGGAAGCTAAGGAAGAGGCAGCCCTGATTCCTGACCACACTCCGTCTGTAGTGGAGCTTTTTATGCGAGGAAGGGAGCAGATCATGGCTCAGTGGCCACCAACTCTCACCATTCTTACCAAGTTTTAGTAGATTTTCTTGAATGATTCTTCATTTGGCAAATGCCCATAAAACGATTTCCAGAGACTTTAAATGGTTGTGTTTTTTTTTTTTTTTAATAGTTTTTGCCAACTTTGTTTTGCTGAGGAGTGAGTCCACAGAGCTTCTTACACTGACAACCTGTGGTGGGACCAGATTAATTATTACATAACTGCATCAGCCCTGGGATGATGTCATGAAAAGCAGATGGGAAAACTTCCCACACAAGTGGCTGGACATGCCATATGCCTGGGACTGACAAAAATTCTCTCTCCTTATACACAGGAAAAAGGGAATTACCTCTCCCTCCCCTTCTCAAAGAGGGACAAAAAAAATCCTTTGCTATTTGTAGAATGGATGAAAAGGATTCTGAGTTCTCTAACCTTGGAATGTAAAACATCTCTCCAGGGGTCAGATAAGCCCTGGTGGCTCCAGCTTTCTGACCTAAAGATGTCTCCAATGCCCTGGGTCTCATTTTCCCTTGAAATATAAACACATACCTCCAGAGTTTGGTAAATCTATCTTGAGTTCTGCATCTATACAGTTGTAAATTAATTTTCCAAGGCTTGCTTTTAGCCCAGGATCTTGTTTTCAGCGAAATTTATTCAGAAAGCCCCAACTGTGCAGAAACACAAACCTATTTTCTCTACACTCCCATCATTCCACCTTTTGCATTTCTCCATAGTTGGCTACTAGTAAATTTTCCATAATATGTCACCACATTAGTCATTTTGTTCTAATTTGACCTGCAGGTGCTAGGACCAGATCCTTTGGGTTTGTCTTAAACAGCACCTATCCAGCTCTCGCCTGCAGAACTCCAAGGGCAGGATGAGGTCAACCCACTGTATTGGTCTTAGCTTCGCCCTCCAAGGCTTCTGGTTTTAGTCAGTTGAATAAATCTCATTTACCATAAAGGTCTACCTTCGAAAGCCTAGTGGCTTCCTCAAGTTTCTGTATTAATCTGGCCCAAGGCATAGCTGGATATATTAATAATTTGGGTAGACTTTGCCATGGCCTTCAAGGAAGAAATCTAGCAAATTCTGTCTTCCGTAGAATTTCATACCACCTTTCTAACGGCATAACTGTCATTGTAGGTACGTTGCCCACAGAGTATGTGTCTAAGAGTTACTTGATCTACCTGGTGTTTTTTTTAAACACTTGAATGTTTCTGGTAACCACCTCTAGGTATAAATCAGTGTTTCCATCAGAGTTAATGCCTGCCTTTCAGACACAACCACAGATAGCACACAGGGCACAACAGAGTTTGTAATTGTTAGGGTCCCCAAGTGGGACATACCTGCATTAGGCAGCACAAGTGGGCAGGACTCTTAATGTGGCCTCTCAGCTCTCAACAGTTCATAAGCTTTGGGGTCCCCTACTTCATTCCAAATAATTCAGGTCAGTTCAGTTCTTGTTTTCCAAGGGACGGCCTGGAGATAGTCGGTTTCCAGCAGTCCTGCTTGCTCATGACATCAACTCATCTGTCCAGCTGCGTGGATAACATCGGGGGGTGTTCTGCTTGGAAAATGCAGGAGCTGGGACCATCCCCTACTCTCTGTGGTCAGAGCTGCCAGGCAGGAATAGTATGGTCAGATATTAGTTCGAACTCAGAGTGATCACTGCAGCCAGCAAAGCAGTTAGGAAGAGGGGCACAGTGCAGCAGGGCGGGAGGGCTTTCCTTCTGGGAGGAGGGCTCCAGGAGCAGATTCTGCAGAATGAAGATCATTAATCCCCCTCCCACCCCAACCCCATGGTGGAAAGTTTTCCTTCCCTGGGGGCCTTGCTTTTTGCTTTCCCTCCATTGTTACAAAATCAGCGTGAATCATTACTGTAACTTCTAATTTTTTGTCTTATCTTCCATTCTCATCTAGACCTTTTGTCTAGAAGGTTTGGGTACAAGAGAGACAAAGTGTCTTTACAAAACATTTTCACCCAATTTAAACAGATTTAATTAAGTCTGAATCTCCTAAAACCCCTTTCAGGCAAGCTGATTTGGGATAAGTGTTAAGGGGAGGGAGAAATACATGTGTCCAGAAGAATGGTCAGGGTGGAATTCTGAATTTTAAAAAGTTTTCCAAATGGATCTCTGTTGCCCTTCTCGTCCTGATCATGACCCAGTGAAAGGCCTAGAGAGAGGATCAGCCCTCTCTGGTGACAGCTGCACTGATTAATCTGACTGCCTTCCTGAGGTGTGGGTACCAGGAAAAAGGTGAGTCGAGTCACGCTAGCTGCTAGCTGACTTCTGAGTGCCTCTGCCAGAACCAGAAAAGGCACAAGTTGCCAGACTCACAAGTCAGAAAGGCTGAACACAAAAAGCCAATAGCAATGAGATCTCCCTGGGAGGAGGCCCAAAGTCCCATCTGACTCAGTCTACCCAGAGTGGGCAGAGGGACCATGCTTCTTGCCATTTGATCTTCTCTGCCTTGCCGCTTTGGATAGAAATTCCACCAGGGGAAGAGTCAGGCTCCGTCAGCAGTGGCCTCACCAGAGAACATCCTTTTCCGTGGGTGTCTGTGTGCGATCCAGACAGGTCCCCAGCATTCTCGGGTCCTTCCACAGCTCATGGCCCCACAAAGGGGTGTCTTTCAATACTCTCAAAGTCTGAGTCCTGCTCACCAAGCAGGGTGACCACACCTGTTTTCAGTTTAGAAGAGCTGAAAACTACAACAGGCATCGGTGAGCCAGGCCCAGGCAATTAGGGGAAACCTGGCAATCTAGGATTGCCTCTGATCCCTTGGCTTTTCCTTGCTTTGGGCAGCAGATAGAGATAGCTGCCCCTTTCTCATGCAAAGCTGAGCGGCTGCCTGGCTTGCTAGGCCTTTCTAGCGAGGATTTTTTAAAAAGTTCTTTTCACTCCTGTTAGTCACAAGAGACCAAGTTGACCCACCCCCAAAATGGGCGCATTTGATTTCCACCAGAGCTCATTAGCAAGCTTAAGGCCTCCTTTTCAAAAAGGCATGTTTCTAGTAACCATTACAAAAACTTCCAAAAGTGGACCTCGATCTGGAACCTGCTCCCTCTCTATGCTCTTTTGGCATAATGCCTTTTTTAGGCAAACAGAAGGGCAAAAATCTGCACAGGGTCTTGTTCTGTCTCCCACACCTAGAGTCTGATAAGATTTCAGGCTTCCATTAGTAGTAAGAAGCCAGCGGTTTTCTGATTACCTCCAGAACCTCAGGGTTAAGAGGCATTCATCCCACCGTTACAGCAGGTGTTACAGCGGGTGGTTCCAAGGACAAACCTATTTGCCGGCGGGCTCAGAGGGGTCTCACCACCGAATTCTGAACCCTGTCTACCCGATTTTTCCCACTTTTATTAAGTTAGGGTGGTCCGAGGGGTGGGGGGTCTCAGGTGGCTAATGCTCGCCAGGTAATAAGTTAGTATTAAGTTGTGCCAGGTAATAGGTTAGTTGATGTGCCAGGTAATAGGTTTAGTGTCATGCTAATGCCAGGTAATAGATTAGTTGTTGGGCCAGGTAATAGATTATTATTATGCCGATGCGGGTCTTCTGTGAGGGGTGGGGGTCTCAGGTGGCTGATGCACCAAGCAATAGATGGGGGTTTTCCTTATCACCACCCACAGGTGGCAACAGCAAAGACATGGATTCACTCTTTGCAGCTTCCCTGATGAGACAGTCCCTCTTTAGCACTTATGACAAGCGTGTAACATCCACATCAATTTCTGCCATACATTCAGACACAGTAGCACAGAGCTGTTTAAACAGTACAAAGCCGTTTTAAAACTCCTCTTTTTTCCAGCAAAGTAAACCCCTAACAGTTAAATGCAGCATTTACAGAGATAAAATCACAGCTGCAGGGAGAAGCTGTTTCCTCCCTCCTGGAGGAAATGCAAAAAGGGAGGCAAAATGTGGGCAACAGGGTGGCATTTTAGAGCTCTCCTTCTCCCCATTTGGCCCCTGTGAGAGAAGGCTCCAGGACTCCTTCTGCCCCTCAGGGAGGCTTCACTCCACATTTCTCAGCATCTCCATCTCCCCAGGTTGTGTCCCCTTGTTACAGCGGGTGGTCCCGAGGACAAACCGAGCAGCACATGGAGAGTGGGAGAGTCAAAGTTTATTCGACGGAGGGCTCAGAGGGGTCTTGCCTACCTGATTCTTCCCACTTTTATTAAGTTGAGGTGGTCCGAGGGGGGGGTATCTATCGGGTGTAGGTTACTTGATGTGTCAAGTAATAGGCTAGTATTATGTTGAGAGGCACCATGCAATAGGTTTAGTGTTATGCTCATGCGGGTCTTCCGTGAGTGGTGGGGTTCTCGTGGCTGATGCCAAGTGATAGATGGGGCTTTTCCTTATCATCCTCTGCTGGATGGTTGCTCGTATCCAATAGAACCATCAGCATTCGAATCTCTCCCCTCCACTCCCATTTCCCCTGTGAGGGGACTAGTGCAGTGCCTTCTGGGACAGGAAGACGGGCTGGGGTTGCAAAGGAACCAAGGACAGCGAGGAGCAGAGAAAGCAAGCCAGACACATTCCGTGTGCTGAGTATCTTGGTTCTGCAGTCTTCCCAGAGCTGCCCCGGCTGTGGGAGCTAATGAACCTGCTCTCCTCTCCCCTGTAGGACAGAGCAACGGAAACTTCTTACTCCACCTAAAGGCCACCTCCAAGAATTCCTGGGCCCTTTCCCCTCTCACCTGCAGGGGAGAGCAAAATGCAAAGTACCATTTGGGCTGCATTTTCCAAGCCTGTATCCTAATCCCTGGCTAACTAACTTCCCAATCCTTTTGGTAGGTCTGTGCTGGTTTCCCATGGATATTGTTCCGATCCTGCCAACCACAAGGCTCTCATCTGTCCCGGTAAACCATGTGACAAATAGAACACCATCTTCCTTGCTGCCATAACTGTTGAGCTTTTAATATTCATCTTTATTAATTGTATTCTGAATGCACACAGGAGATGCTCTGGGTCAGAGATGGATTAGTTATTTGCATAATAAGATAACATAATATTGTGTAAATGGTTGTAACCGTGTGGGCACCCCCTGCTCCAATGCTTTACCCCAAGGTGGAATGATGAAAGCCAGATGGAAAAAGTTCCTCCAGCTTGAGTGGGCAGATACACCACAGGTGAGGGACAGAGAAAAACAGATTTTCTTTGTTTATATTCAGGAGAAAAAGGCAACTGCTTCCCTCTCCTCTCCTAAGAGGAGGGAGGAAAAATTTTTGCTGCTTGGAGACAAAATGGAAAAGATCTTGGGTTTTCCCTCTAACCTTTTGGAATATAAATACATTTTCCAGGAACCAGATTGGCTCTGGTGGCTCCAGTTTTTATGACCTAGACATGTCTCCAAGGTCCTGGGCCTCATTTTCCCTTGAAATGTAAACACAACTTCAGAGTTAGGTAAATCTCTCTAGAGTGTCTCATTATACAGTTGTAAAATAACTTAGCTGAGGATCCCAAGTTTTCAGTGACACATCAAAAACACCCAAACCTTCAAAGACAAAGATTCTGCTTCTCTTGCTAACAAGTGCCCCATTAGGCCACGGCAGAAGCAGGACAGGTACGCGGGTCATGACCCAGCAGTCTCTGTGGCTCCAGGCTCACAGGAATTGGCTTTGCCCCCTGAAATTGGAGCTGAGGCACCATGCGTTGGGCTGCCAGGCAAAAGCCTGAGGTGAAGGTAGGAAGGGGAGGGGGAGGAGGTGGCCAGGACATGAGGGTTGGTGAAGGGAGCTGAAGTTGAGAAGACCTTCAGGAGTGGGAGTGCTGTCTGTAGGCACTTGGAAGAGGGGATATTTCATGAGTAAATGGAGAATGTCAGTCTTAGGTGCCTACAAAGGAGGAAGAGGGGGCTAGGGAAGCAATAAGCTAGGAAGCGAGTGTATTTAAAAGAGATGTTGGGGCTCCTTTTCTGGCTGAAACCCAAGAGAGGAAAACAGTACGAGTGCTTATCTGGAGTGGGTTGGGGAGCCACGTCAGTGTACAAGGCCAAGGCGGAGGTCAGATGACCTCTGCAGATGGACCCAGCAGGCTCTGCCTAGACACACTATGAGAAAACCTTCAGGATGGCTGGGTCAAAGGTGCAGTGATGGATGGCTTAGTGTGAAGTAGGTTGCTCCTAGAAGCAGCAATCAGGTTGACCCTCTGATGTAGAGATCAGAGCTGCTGACCTACAGCCTCTCTTAAGATTTCTCAGGGGTTGTGACCTTTACATTTGGTTTGTAAGGCAGAGACTTTGTGAAAATATGCTGAAGTCCTGCTGAGGTGCAATCACACATCTGCCCAGATGTTATATGAAGACTTCTGTGCTGAAGAAAAGGGAATTCACAGTCTTAAAGTTGAACAGTTCATGTCTTAAAAATGTCGAACAGCCTGGAAATGCTTCTTAGTAAAACTACATTTATGTGAATTGTATCCTGGAGTGGCTTTTATCTTTTAAAGTTAATATTTGAGAGGCCAAAAGAGTCTGTAATCAACTCGAAAGCAGTTGGGGCACAGCAGACTGTCTGGAGACTGAAAGAGACCATTGATGCAGAAACTCAGTGATGCTTTCCAG
Organism: Cheirogaleus medius; assembly: GCA_008086735.1. Lineage (NCBI taxonomy): Eukaryota > Metazoa > Chordata > Mammalia > Primates > Cheirogaleidae > Cheirogaleus > Cheirogaleus medius. Next base: position 41,526,350 of record VBSM01003143.1, read on the forward strand.
ATTGGGGCGCTCGCGGTTCGGAGGCTGGCAGAAAGGGCGTCCGACAGGGCAGGGCAGCCCTGCTGAGGAGGCATGAGGAAGCACCTGTGGACATGCAAAGGCCTCCCTGGACTCTGGGGCAGGTCCTGCTCATTATTCTGGGTCACCCGATCCCCAGCTCCATCAGCAGGAGAGGCACAGGCATGTATATATGTGTGTAGTCTGGGGTAGAAGACAGCATTATGTGTGTTTATCTTGTGATGCAAAGCAGAGCCGTCTCCCAGCTCCCGTCACCACACAGCCCAGTCTTCTTGGAGCAGGAGGCCTCTGCTGAGCTTAATCCACCTCCAGGACAACCCAGCCACAGAGACCTGGGGCCTGGGTGGGTTCAGGCTCTTTTGGGACAGAAGGCAACTTTCTTCAACAAATGGCAGGGATTACCCACTTCTGAAATAGAAATGGGGTTAGCCAGTATTTGCCTCTTTAAGTCCTGAGTTAGTCCAGCATTGATGCTAAGGTGATGCTGGCTTATTGTCTTCATTTCACCAGACTTCCTTTCAGGAGCGATTGAAAGGCATCCTGTTTTCAGGGCTGTAACTGTAGACACCCATTTTGAGAGTGCACTGTTCTGTGAACCGCTGTGACGGTTCTTATCTTCCCCTCTGTGATTTCTACATGCAGTAAGAAAATCCTTCCTCATCCAAGAGAGTGCCTGTCTTTACCTTTTTGGTACAGATTTCCCCAAGCAGCTAAAAATTAGCAGGACTAGATGAAGCTTCTGCATCTTGTCCCAAAGCTTCTGCATTCCCAGACCTGACATGATACAGGTAAACAGTAGGAGCCCTGATACCACTTCTGTACGCACCCATTGGCGTGGCATTCTAGCTTCTGGCAATTACGGCGTTTAAATGTCATATGTCTTTGACTAGTTATTTTGATTAGAGAGGTGTTTTGTTGCAGGTTCTAGAAAGCACTCTAAAAATGTCTTGCACAAATGAGGGGTAGATTTGTCTCACATCACAAGAAGTTTGGACGTAGGTAACCTGGAGCAAGCACAGCACAGCAAGGCTGTCAGAGATCTGGGCTTGCACTTCCTTTCTGCTGTGCCTTCCTTAGAGGGTGGCCTTTTGACATTGTGCCTGTCACCTCATGGTCACAAGATGGCTGCATCCTCTTCAAGATCTAAGCAGGAAGAAAGAGTCAAGGAAGAAAGGATAAAAAATGAAGGAAGAGCCTTTTAAAATAAAAATCTCATTGACCACAATTATGTCACATGTCTGCTAGTTTTAAGTGAGGCTGGGAAATTGACTGTTAAACTTTTTTGCTTCCACACTAGAGGAAGGCAAGGGAAAAGGAGATTGGGAACATGTTTTGAATGGGCCAATTTATGTTATCTGCCACAAGGGGTCACAATAAAATATCACTGTATAGTAGACTATGAAGGTATGCCTCTCAGAAGCAAAGAAGAGCTAGCAGTAGGCTTTGCCAGCATTAAAGTTGTTTCCTTCCAGGTGGGGAGAAGGTCATGGTCAGGACTGGTGTCTGGTCAAATAGGCTATGGAAGTTGGGAAAGGAAAAGTCAAGATTGGCCAAGAAATCCATCCACCTGCCCAACCAGAGCCCTACAGGAAAAACTTGGAGTACTAATAATGGCATGAAACAAAGGATTAATCAAGTTCTTTCTTTGGGAAGAAAAGTTCAAGAGTGCTTGTATCGATGGAAAGACTAACATGTGTCAAATCTTATTCCAGGTATTTTCAAATGTCTTCCCGCAATAACCTTTGAGCCAGGTGCTGTTATTCATTTTAAACAGTTGAGGTCACTAATTAATACGCAAAGAAAGTACACAGTAAGTGGAAGTGGAGAATTTGAGCCCAGGTCTGCCTGACCAATTCCAGGGCTTCCTTTATTATCCTATGTTGTCTTAGTACCCAGGGCCCCACAGCGACAAGTCTGACTCTTCTTCCTCATGATGGTCCTGCCCAGGTGTCCACAGACTTGTAAGAATAGTATTCAGGCAGGGGATTCAGGAATACTGAGTCCCAGTCCTCCCAATTATAGCCCTCAGGTTGGATTATGTTGCCTCCAACCTTTGCTCCTTCCACTAGAATCGAAGCCCTTGAGGGCCAGGACTGTGTCCTGTTTGCTGTTGTAACCTTGGTAACTGGCATATAGTAGATACTCAATAAATATTTGCTGGATAAGGAATGATTGAGGGACTGTGCCATTATAATGTCAGTGTATTATGAGTGCCTAATGCCAAACTTTGGTGGCCACTCATGAAATATTTCTAAAGTGGCGCATGTGAAGAAGGAAAATATATTTCCAGCCAATGGGCTCAGAGAATATTCATGATAGAGTCACTCAGCATTTGAATCAGTCTTAAATGACAGGGAGGATTTTGAAACACTGAGGTGTGGGGAAGAGTACTGTAGGTGAAGGTGACAGAGACAAGGTCACAGATGTGGGAAGGTCCAGACTATCCAGGGAGAGGCCAGTTTGCATGGAGGCAAGTCACGCTGAGGAGTTTGTTGTCAAATAGGATTGGAAAACATTGGGTTAAATAAACTAGGTTGTTGCTCATTACAGACATTTTCAGAGCCTTTAACAATACCGCTGTGACTCCAAGTGGCATTTCTCAAACATTTGGCCTTGGGGACCCTTTTTCTTGCAGAGCATTTCATGGAATGAATGTTGCACAGAACACATTTTTGGGACTGCTAGCTCAGTCTCACACATAGAGGCAAGGGAACTGAGACCCAGAGAAGAGTGTTGGCTTACATAGGGCCACGTAGCAGAATCTGGATTAGAACCTTGGTACCTTGCTCAGATAGCTTGACTCCCAGTGTGGGGCTCATTTGTGATGTGAGGACTATGTGAATAGAAAGGACAGCTTTTAAAAACATCATAAGGAACATTTATTTACCTATTAGTCAAATAACAACTTTGATGCTGGATTTTTTCCCCCAGCTTTGTACAGTGGCATTTTATATTCATCACCTGACTGACAGAGATGAGCTGCCAGTCACTGTCATTTGTTTGTGTGGCCTCCAGAATCTTGGGAAGAAGAGTCACCTCTAATCTCCCCAGGTTTTCCTGGAGGGTAAAGAAAGGATGTTCTCCTGCTGTAACCCTTTTTACAAGCTGTACCTCTCTCCTTAGCTATTCTTTGCCCCCAACCCTTATAGCTGGTGTGGTAGGTGAAATGGTCCCCCAAAGATGCCCACATCCTAAGGGACTTTGCAGATGTAATTAAGTTATGGACATTAAGTTAGGGAGATTATTCGAGATTCTCTGGGTGGGCCCAGTCTAGTCACAGGAACTCTTAAAAGCAGAGAATTTTCTGTGGCTAGAAGCAGAAGCGACGCAACAGAAGGGCAAGTCAAAGAGAATCAAAGTGTGAGAAGGATTCAGTGCTGTCTTTGAGGATGAAGGGGGCAACATGAGGAGAAATGTAAGTGGCCTTAAGGTGCTGAGAGGCTCCCACCTGACAGCCATCACCTCAGTCCTCAGTCCTACAACCATAAGGAACTGAATTCTGCCAAGAACCAGAACAAGTGGGAAAACAGATTCTCCCCCTCGAGTCTCCAGAAAAGAGCCCGGGCTGACCACCACTCTGATTTTGGCTCGAGACCGGAGCAGAGGAACCAGTCAAGCTGCCCAGACTTCTGACCTATAGACTGTGAGATAATAAATTTGTGTTGTTTGAAGCCACTAAATTTGAAATAATTGATTTTGACAGCCATTGAAAACTAACACACTCCGGTAGAGTCAGCAACATATCCAGAGTGGAAGTCTTCCTTCTCCTTTTTTTTTTTTTTCAGAGTGGAAGTCTTGAAGAAAAAAGAGTTTAGGGAAAGGCACCTCGGGGCCTGAAGGGCTTTGGGCTGAGTGTGAATCATTTTAATGTTTTTTGAAAACCAGCTGGTTTGAGTCACTTCAGTCTTCTCTGTTTCTATGTGTTGTCTGACAACCAAATCGTGGAGTCTGTTATAATTGGTCCAGGGCCTTGTGACTCAGCTGATAGTGTGGATATTAGTGGATCTATCACTTGAAAAGATGGAGGCCGCTAATTCACAAAATCCTGACAGGTTGAAATGTGATTATTAAAGAAGATATTACTAAAGGCTCCTACTGTTGAATAGCCCAGGCTTCTAAGGGAAGCCTTTAGCTTTTCAGCAGAGGGCATGTCCCAGAAGGCAGCCATTTGTCTAGGAGTCCAAAATAAACATCATGGTGCTTGAGAAAGAATTTCAGCTTCCATGGCAGATAACCCAGTTGCTCTTAGATCTACAGCCAGCTTCTGAATCTTGGTACTCTTTTGTTCCTAAATGTGGAGGAAAGTGTTTGCATTCTTTACTTTACCAAAATAAAAGGGAGACATAGAGAGGGACTTGGTTTTGCTGGCCTGAAACTTTTCTTCTTTTTGTTTCCATTTCGTTTGATTTTCTGAACCTATTTGATGTTACAGCACAATAGATCTAATTATTTAAAGCCTTCGAAGCTTTTGCACAGCATCTTATCTCTGATGAGGAGCATGTTGTTACAAAACACTTTCATTTTTAAAAGTACAGGATTAATTTTAATGTTAAAAAAATGTGGTGGAAATTCTGTACTGGATAAAAGAACGGTTTAAAAATCAAGGAAGATTCTAGGATTACTTTGAACAAAACATCCTTTTTTATTAAACTTGAGTGTATCTGCAGGCTGTTTTATTCATTGCTCTATTGTCATCTCTAATGCACATAGAAGATACCTTTCCCACAGTGTGATTCAATACAGGCGCCCAAAAAGATGGTCTCAGATTTCATGTGTCCGGGTAATTAGCTGGGTTAGAGCGGCTCAGTTAAAGCACTTGAAGGTCAATAATGCATGAATTTCTGGCAGACTGCCTAGCAGAGTCCATAAACACATTTGTATAGAGACTATGAGACTTTTAAATATGAAATAAGTAATATTAGGATTAGTTTTGCCTAGAATTTAATTCTATGACAATTCATGTTTTAGTATGACACAAAAAAGTGTGGATGTGCATGTTTTCCAAATTTCCAAAGAAATCTTTCCTCTGTTTTGCGTATTTGTTAGCACAGTCTCTTATGGACCTTAAAATCAGATTCAAGCGTCTCAAATCAAAACGTCAGAATTTAAATTCCAGTTCCCTCTTGGAATTTGTTTAGGTGCCTTAAAAAATGTAAGATAAATGTAAAATAAGCATGGTAGTTAATTTTTTTCCCTTAAAAGTTCAGTTTTTATGTAAAACTTTAATTTTGTCCCTAAAATTTTACTAGAGCATGCAGATATCAAAATAAATATACTCAGTTTTGATAAAGATGCTTTTACTTCCAGGGTGTCCTCAGTGGACAGAGCAAACACAGGATTGAGCCAGGCAGATTATAGTGATTTTGGGTCTGCCTCTTTTAACTTGGAGACCCGAGGTCATAAACTTTCTATGTGTCTGGCTGTATTTCCTCTAAAATGCTTAAGATAACAAACCTCACCTTAAACTGATTTTTAATCACCTGCAAGACATGGCATGAATATGCTGCTTGAACCCTAGCATTGCTGCCCTGTGTCAGACCTTTTCTTGGGGTGTTGGGCCTTGTTACAGTCACACTCCCATTGGCTTGTGCTCTTTGCCTCCACGACCCCTGGGAAAAACGAGTTCACTGGACTGGCCAGTGTGCTAATGCCAACTTTCCCACTTAGAAGAGTGCCGAGTTTAGGCTTATTTTAGTTTTACTAAAGCTGCCCACTGATAATCTGTGACTGGCAGATCTTAGCAGCCTACGGTCCTAGTTGACTATGTCTCCAGTACCACAGTTCTTGGGGAGGGCTTGCTTGGTCCCTCCAGCTTCCCTGCTTGGTCTGGTGAAAAGCAATCTTGCTGTGTCCACATTTGTCATAGGCATTCCTCTTGATATCTTACATTGGGGTATGAGTATTCGCACCTCCTGCATTGGCCAGGAAATGTTTCTTTGAGCCACTTTTTTTGCTAATAGAAAACAGCCAGGATAGGGTATTCTTCTAGAGGCCTTCCACCTGAGGCTTACAGAGGGGGCCTCTCTGTCCTTGCATAAAGAAACCATCTGTTTTCCTCAGAACTTTGATGAGGTCTTGCATTGAATAAGACTATTGTTGAACTATTGTCACCAACTCCAGGAGCAAGTCACGCTTTCCCAGGGATCTGATCCTACTGGCCAGGGGCTTTCTAGGGCACTGTCATTAGGCACCCAGGGGAGAGTTGGGGAAAGGGACTGATTGCCTGGGGTTATATGAGTCTATGTCCATCCTGCATGAGGCTGATTCTGGGATTGTTAGCCAGGAACGCCTGCCCTGGACTTTCTTGGATGTCATCAGCTTTTGATAATGAAGAGCTCAATATTTTCCTTTGCTGATTGGGCATCCACATGCTACATACATTTAATTTGCCTTGTGCTATTCTTTTTTTTTGGCCTCAAAAAGTGGACTTTTAAAAGAATAATTGCTTATGGCCTAGTGCGGTGGCTCATGCCTATAATCCTAGCACTCTGGGAGGCTGAGGCAGGAGGACTGCATGAGTTCAGGAGTTAGAGACCAGCCTGAAGCAAGAGTAAGACCCCATCTCTACTAAAAATAGAAAAAATTAGCTGGGCGTGGTGGTGTGAACTTGTAGTGCTAGCTACTTGGGAAGCTGAGGCAAGAGGATCACTTGAGCCCAGGAGTTTGAGGTTGCAGTGAGCTATGATGATGCCACTGCACTCTAGCTGGGACAACAGAGTGAGACTTTGTCTCAAAAAAAAAAAAAAATTGCTTTTAAAGTTGTCCTTTGCTTTCGTCATGACTTGGAAATGAAAAAAAAAAATTTATACACCAATTAAATCCTTTTGGAGTAGAGCATGGAATCAGTAAATTAACGACAAAAACCCTTTGCAAAAAATGTAGCAGGCACAAATGGCCTCATCTATATGGTTTTACTTTGTTGGTATTTTTTGTGAAACCAGTCTTGCAGCTTAAGCACTTTCTCCATTTCTGAAGCACACAAGAGTATAAGGCTGTGTAAACAGAGGGAACATTGTTGTCAACTGTTTACTCTCTGGCTCCCAGTCTCTCCTTAGCCTTCTAATTCCTGCCCCAGGTCAAGGGTCAAAGGTCCATGGCAGGCCTACACTTAAGGGTACTCTTCAATTTACTCCCTAGTAGTTGAAGACAAAGCCAAAGGGCTGGCCTTCTCTTATTGTGAAATCTGGTTACATCTATAACATCTTTAAGTGGAAACTTCTGCACAGAAAGTGAATTTTGGTGGAAAACTCTCTAAGAGTTATGTATTCCAAAACCAAGTGAGTGCAAAAGTAACAGAAACAGACTATGGCTATAGCTTGAAAATGATTTCCATATCTGTCGTTAGTGTTCTCATGTCAGGGTTCACTCTGCTTTCCTGCACAAAGAAAAGTCCTGATGATTTATGCACCTGAAGGACGTATCTTAGCAAGGGCTCTGAAGAAAATGTACCTAGAAACTAATTTTCTGTAGGCTTTGCCTAGAGGGAGCTCCACCACAGAGGTTAAAAGTGATTTAACCTGTCCTCTAAAGTGCTGTTTACATATAATTGCATTAATTTTAAGGAGGGAAAAAAAGGCAATTAGTCTTCCTAGTTGGTAGTAGATTTGTTTACTCTTTTAAACTACCCGTCCCAACACCATGGTAGGAATTAGGAATACATTTTCTAAGAGTATTTTTGGATTTTGCAAGCAGTGTTAGGGTTCTTTTAAAAAAGTTGTGTGGGGTTTTAAAACAGTAAGAAAAAAGTTCTGAGAAGTTCATTAAAAGTAACGCTTTCTGAAAGATCTGTTTTTTCACTTTTATTTTGAAATAATTATAGATTCACAGGAGGTTGCAAACAAATGTATAGGAAGCCCCAGGCACCTCTCCCCCAGCCCCATGAAAAACCAATTTTGACTATTGGTTTTCCTAGGAAAAAAGGAAACGTACTTAATGATTGAACTAGAAAATAGGTTGCTTCACTTCTAGCCCAAAGGCACGGTGGGAGCACAGTACTGTGCTCCTTCCAGGGCACAGACTAGGGCAGCCGCGGCAGGTGGGTGCAGCAGGGACACCAGACAGCAACACACTGGCTTGTCCAGCCACTCAGCTCTCTCCTTTCAGTGTCCTCCCCCACCCCGTCTCCAAGTTCAGAGTGGCTGGATTTAGGGAAAAGGTGAGTGAGGCTTGAATGGGTACTGTGCGGTTGAGCAAAGTTTAGGTTTTGCCTGCACTTCTAGCCCTTGTCTTTCAAGAAGGGGTGACCTTTTTCTTCCCCTTTTTAAAAATTAAGGGCCTCTAGTCCAGTGCAGTGGGGACGGGTAATCAAGTCAAGATCACATACAAGAGAAAAATCTTTTTGGAGGTGAGGAAGAGAGGTATAAAAGTTTAATTAAAGTCGCTTATTTTAACGAAGCACATAAAGTTATATTAAGGAAGCATAAAAATATTTAAAATTGTACTTTAGTTTCACAGTTTGCCTGGTTGAGGAGGGAGATGAAAGAGAAGAAAGTAAATCTCAGATGTGGAGAGAAAAAAGAAAGGCCAAGAGTGAGTGAGGATAGGGAGAAAGTCTTGTTATCCTTAGCTCAAAAGCTGAGTTTCAAGGAAGATTTTGTTTTAGGTAAATTAATGAATGTCCCACTTGGACAAGGAGTTTCAGGGCATTATCTGTTGCCACCCTTTGAAATACGAATTAATTGAGTAGCCATTCATCCTGGCTTCTCAGAATGCTATAGGCCTCTTAGCATTACCCAGCTGGGCAGCCACAACCACACCAAGAGGAGATTCTCCCTGCAGAAGCAGACAGCAATTCTACCCTGTGATATGACCTTCCAATGCCAGATAGAAAAGCCTAAGTAAACAAGGGAACAGAACAACGGGATATATAAGTAGCAAACTGCTTATGGATTTTCTTATGGAAGTCTTTTATTTTCAGGCAGATATAAAAAGAATACAGTATTGGCCACCTACCAGCTTTGGCTTCAGTGCTTCATGAAACCTCACCAATCCGTCACCTTCTTTCCTCCCTCAACAACCAGTGTAATGTACTGGTTTCTCCACTGTCACTGGGAGTTGAGTGCAGGGGATACTCAAGTTTTCTGAATCCTTTAGCCTCCTTCTGGCTACACTTGACTCCCCATCCAGCCTCAGGACCATGTTTATTTGTTGAATGATCAGCTACTTTAACATTGTTATCATTAACACCCTAACCCTCTACCACCCCAAAGAGTAGTACTCAGACCTGCAATATGAACATCCCCTGGAAGGTTGTTAGAAATGCAGAATCGTGGGCTCTGCCCCAGACCTTCTGAATCAGAATCTGCACCTTAGCAAGGTGCCCAGGTGATTCTCATATGCACATTGAAGTGTTAGAAACATGTGTTGGCCTCCCTGATGCTCACCTTTTTCCCTTCCAAACTGCCACCTGTCTGCCAGAAATAGTGCTTAAATCACCTTGAGACTCCAGGTTCCCTCACAATCTTCTTATTCATTTTTTATTTCCTAGTACTCAAGAATAGCTCCTTGGCCGGGCGTGGTGGCTCATGCCTGTAATCCTAGTACTCTAGGAGGCTGAGGACGGTGGATTGTTTGAGCTCAGGAGTTTGAGACCAGCCTGAGCAAGAGTGAGACCCCTGTCTCTACTAAAAATACAAAGATATTAGCTGGACTACTAAAAATATACAGAAAAAATTAGCCAGGCATGGTGGTGCATGTCTGTAGTCCCAGCTACTTGGGAGGCTGAGGCAGAAGGATTGCTTGAGCCCAGGAGTTTGAGGTTGCTGTGAGCTACACTGAAGCCACGGCACTCTAGCCTAGGCCACAGAGTGAGCCTCTGTGTCAGAAAAAAAAAAAGAATAGCTCCTTAAGCTAGGCATGGTGACAAGCACCTGTAGTGCCAGCTACTCAGGAGGCTGGGGCAGGAGGATCTGGAGGATCACTTGAGCCCAGAAGACCTAGCCAGACCTCATCTCTAAAACAACAACACCAACACTTTCCACCCTCCATCCCCCATTCCTCCCATTTTTTTCCTTCCATTCCCATCCTTTCCTGTCTAACTTACAGAAATCAAATGACCTTGCTGTACTAAAACTTTTTCCTTCTCTGCCTCAATATATTTTTGGTCTTCTGCCACCTCTACTCTTTTTTCAAGTCTCAGATGAAGTAACATCTTCCTTATTTCTGAGCTAGCCCCTCTATCTGTGCTTTTGGTCACATTCCTTTTCCTGTTCTCTGGGATCTTGCTGTCTTACTGATCTTCCTGCTCCCAAGATTATTTCCATCATCTCCACTAAGCCCTTCCTTTTTGTATCCAAAAGATCAGAGATCTTATTTTAAGAAAATCTCAACATGCTTACACAGTTGTATTCATTTGATCCTACTCCTTTCTGGTTTGTGATCTGTTTCTCCCCTTCCACAATCAGATTTCTCATACAAATGGTCTGGAACAGTGGTTTCAAACTGGGATGATTTTGCCCTCCAGGGGACATCTGGCAATGTCTGGAGACGTTTTTGGTTGCTGCAACTGTGGGGAATGCTACTGGCATCTAGTGGATAGAGGCCAGGATGATATTAAACTCCCATAATGCACAGGACAACTCCCACAACAAAATTATCTGGCTAGGTGACTAACCATTCCAGTTTGCCTCTGACTTTCCCAGTTCTAGAGTTATAGCGCTGAAAGTCCTGTGTCCCAGGAAACACCTCAATCCTGGGCATACTGGGATCACTGGTCACCTTATATATATTTGACCCCAAATGTCAAAAATGTCAAAGTTGAGAAACCCTGCTCTAGAAGGAAGACCCATTAACTTCACTTTTTTCTTACCAACTTCTTTGCCTTGAGTCTGACCTTTAATTTCTGTCTTTTTGTTACTAAAACAGTTTTCTTGAAAGTCACCAATAGCCACCTTCAAATCAAGAAATACAGTAGCTTTTCTCCTTCCTCAACCCTTTTGATCCCTTTCAAGCATTTGACATTGTTGACTTGCTATTCCTTTTGAAACCCACTTTTCTTATACTTTTGGTATGTGTCTTTGTCTCTTTTGTGGGTTCCTATTTCCTACTATCTCTTAAATGTAGACAGTCTCTTAGGTGTTGTTCCTTGGCATCTTTGGCACCTTTTCTTTACTCTCCTATTAAAGAATTTATTCTACTCCTTAGCTTCAGATCTCATTTCTGTTAGTTAATTCCCAAATCTCTTTCCTGAGTCTTAGTCTTTCATTTCCATTGATTGAGGGGTTCCCGTGGATGTCCAGCAGAATCTAAAACTCAACCTGAGTAATGGTAGGTCAAGAAGAACATTTAATTAGTAACAACTAATGTTGGTTAGGAGAAAAGATAATATGGCCTAGATTACATTTCCAGCCTTATCTTCCACTTTGGTCCTATGTAAGCCTTAAACTCCATCCAACCAGGATGACTCTATCCATGCTTTTATGTGCCTTGTGCTTTCCTCCTTCCATGGTTTTGCTCTGTGTCTTCTTGCTAATTGGAAAACACTTCTGCCCTTCTTAAAATCTTCCTGATCATCCCAATCAGGAAAAGTGTGGAATGGTGAAAATACCAGATTAGGAGTCAAAAGACCTATTTCTCTCACTTTAACTTATAGACTTAGGACAATTACTTGAGATTTCTATAACTTTATATATCTTTAGTAAGGGAATAATAATCCTCTATCTACCTTTCTCAAGACAGTTAATGTGAAAAAATGCTTACAAAGATGTGAACTGCTATGTAAGCATTGTCTGACCTCCTGAACTCTGAAAGCACTTTATACTTTCTTATGGAAACTTACTGTCTCTTGCTTGTGAAATGATGACAGATACTATGGACTTCTTAAAAGTAGTGACTATAATGTAAACCTTTTTCTGCCATAGTTTCTATCATTGTGCTTGTCATGTTAACAGATTCTGAGTAAAGACTGATGAAAGAATAGCAGTTCCGCCTACTATTCAGTCTTTATTCTTGATTCATTAATTCCAAACATTTTATACTATATCAACTTTATCACACCCCCGTTTTTTTAAATCTCCGATATAGGTGATGTCTTTCCAGTGCAAATGAATCCAATAGCTCAATCTCAGTTTGTACCTTTGGCTGAAGTTCTTTGCTGTGCCATATCTGATATGAATGCGGCTCAGACTGTAGTAACACAGGAATCACTTTTGGAGCATTTGATGAAACATTATGCAGGTAGAGTAATACATTTTTCTCTATTTGCAATTCATTGCATGTGTTTGTTTTCTATTTATAAATAATCTTGAACACCTAAGTAAATTGGGTGATATCCTTTATATATAAAATTCACCTGGGTTTTATTTATTTATTTTTATTTTTAAACTATTAAGGGGGTACAAATGTTTTTGTTACATGAATAGCTTTTGTAATGCTTAAGTCAGAGCTATTAGTGTGTCCATCACCCAAATAGTGTTCATTGTACCTGTTAGGTAGGTTTTTGCCCCTCCCCTCCTCCCCTCTTGACTTCCAATGACCTTTACTTCTCCCTGTGCCCCTGTGTGCCCATAAATTTGTTCCAAATTATTAGAGAGTACATGTGGTACTTGTTTTTCCATTCCTGAGATACTTCATTTAGGATAATGGTCTCCAGTTCCATCCAAATTGCTGCAAAAGACATTAATTCCTTCCTTTTTATGGCTGAGTAGTACTCCATGATATATATATATACCACAATTTGTTAATCCACTCTTGAATTGATGGGCACTTGGGTTGATTCCACATCTTCACAATTGTGAATTGTGCTACAATAAACATTCAAGTACAGGTGTCTTTTTGATAAAATGATTTCTTTTCCTTTGGGTAGATACCCAGTAGTGGAATTTCTGGGTTGAATAAGGTTCCTTCTAAAGAACCTTTTATCTATAGAATTTTATATCAGACCCCGCCAGCAAAAGTCCTGTGGCAACAAATTTGATAAGGGTATTTCTTTTGCTTTCCAGATGAACTTTTTCAAAAACAAATGCTAATGACAATAAATAAATAGACCAGTCTCTTTTTTTTTCTAGTCATGACTAGTGATCAAACAGATCAGACTCTGTAGAGAGAAGTGCAAAAAACAAAAAGGAAAAGTTCGTCTACCCTCACCTCCCATTGGTTCATTCCCACTTTCCAGAGGTGACAACAGCTATATTTTTATATGTATACTTTCATAAATTGTATTTGAATATATATCTCCTTTTTTATAACATAAATTGGATTTCCTATATATTCTTTCTGTACCTTTCCCTGTTTAATTTATAAACATATCTTAGAGGTGGGGTACAGTGGCTCATGCCTGTAATTCTAGCACTTCAGGAGGCCAAGGCAGGAGAATTGCTTGAAGCCAGGAGTTTGACACCAGCCTGAGCAAGAGTAAGACCCCATCTCTACGAAAAATAGAAAAATTAGCCAGGTGTGGTGGCATGAGCCTGTTGTTCCAGCTACCTGGGAGGCTAAGGCAGGAGGACCGCTTGAGCCTAGGAGTTTGAGGAGTTTGAGTGAGCTATGATGATGCCACTACACTCCAGCCTTGGTGACAGAGTGAAACGCTGTCTCAAAATAAAAAAACAGAAAAAAAATCTTAGCGATCTTTCCATACCAGCATATATTGATTTATCTCATTCTTTTAATAGCTGCATGATATCCTAATGCATGATTATAGAAGGATATTTTTTATTTTTCCCATTATACAATGAATATACTTATTGTAGAAAAATCCAGAAAATATAGAAAAGTACCACAGCCCAAAGGAAACCAATGTTAACATACTGATATATTTTCTTCCAGGACTTTTCTTATACAAACATTCTTAACATTGTTTTCATAATATAATTTTGAATTTTAAAAGAAAAGGGAATTTCTTTTAAAATTATTTTGTTACCTTTGGCTTTGAAAAACTACTATGTTCAGGTGTTAAGTAGTTTGCCCTCATCCAAGCACAGACTGGTTTTCATTTTTTCTTTAGATTCTTATGAATATTTAAGCTACGAGACTGTGGTTGTTCAAAACTCTCATGTTTATTCACCAAGAATGCTTTCCTCAGTTAAAATTTAAATTTATAATGGGTTTGTATTTGAGTGAATTCAGATTTTTTTTTTCTATTTATCCATTAACATAGCCATATGTCTTTGTGTGGGCCAAATTATATTCTTATTATAAGTAAATTATGGATAGTATTTGTGCTTTGTTGGCATTTTAATGACATATATTAATTGTGTTACAATAAGCTCTGGGTTTATCAAGCAAATATGTGGTCATTTCTGAGTTACTGATTTCACTCATTAAAATGTTTCTTACTCAGATTCTGTCAGTGTAAAATGCTTATTTGTTTTAGGCATTGCAATTCCATCTCAAGATATTCTCTACACTACTCTGGGAACTCTGATTAAAGAAAGGAAGATTTATCACACTGGGGAAGGATACTTCATAGTCACCCCTCAGACTTACTTCATTACAAACACAACCACCCAGGAAAATAAGAGAGTCTTCCTATCAGAAGAAAGTCGCCCAATGCCAACTTCCATGACATATCTGGTGAGCGTGGAAAGCTGCGCAGAGTCAACCCAAGAGAAGGCTGTCCCCATTTCCCATTGTCGGTCTTGCCGGTGTTGCCCTGACTCGTGCACCCAGGATGTTCAGGAACCACCCGCTGCTGCAGAAGTGACTAGAAAAGGCCAGAAACATCTTGGGGAATTCAAACCTTGGGCACAGAATGGGGCAGTTTCAGTGTCTGAGGAGAATCACGTCTGTGAGAGCACCAAACCTTTACTGTACACGAGAGACAGAGAAAAAGGCAAGAAGTTTGGTTTTAGTTTCTTGTGGCGCGGCATATCCAGAAAGGAAAAACCCAAAACAGAACACAGTAGTTTCTCTGCTCAGTTCCCACCCGAAGAATGGCCTGTGCGAGATGAGGATAACCTGGACAATATCCCTCGAGATGTTGAACATGAGATAATCAAACGAATTAACCCCATTCTGACTGTTGACAACTTAACCAAACACACCGTCCTAATGCAAAAATACGAAGAACAGAAAAAATACAACAGCCAGGGCACTTCCACTGATATGCTGACAATCAGGCATAACTGTCCTTCTAAAGAGGGAGTTAAGAAAAGGCAGGGTCGGTCTGCAAAGCCTCGAGGGCGGGGCCGTTCTCACAGGGATAGACACAAAGTCAGGAATCAGGGAAGTGAGCTTCAGCTAGGAAGCATTAAACTGGAAAAACACCCCAAGCTCCCTGCTACACAGCCCGCCCCTAGAACTAAAAGCCCTAATGAAGCAGTAGTTCAGAAACCACTTGGGGAGAATCTAGCAGTGCTAGGTTCCCATTTGATTTATAAAAAGCGAATCAGTAATCCTTTCCAGGGTTTGTCTCACCGAAGAAGCCTAATAACCAAAGGGCACAACATGCACAAGACTAGTGATCTAAAACCCACTCAGCCTGGACCAAAGGAAAAGCCTTTCCAAAGGTCAAGGTCTTTGGATTCCTCAAGAATCTTTGATGGTGAAGCCAGACAGCCATATGCTGAACAATGTAATGATAAATTTAAAGCAGAATCCATTTTTATGAATTACTCTACTGTCAAACCCATAAGTGATGACTTCAGAGATCGCCTCTTAAATTACCCTCAATGTAGTGTTTTGCAAAATAATGGTAAACGCTATTCCTTTAGGGAAAGCATGTTGAGATATGAGGTATGTGGTGGAGAAAATGAGGTAATCCCTGAAGTCTTGAGGGACTTTGACAAATTAGGAGAGACCAAAGAAACACTGCATAGCCTGTCATCACAAGGTTCCTCGTCTTTAGACCAAACATCCTCTGCTTGCAGGTTAATTGATAAGACGATACACCAGTTTCAAAATCTTAGCCTTTTGGATTACCCAGTTGTTGTGAACCATTTGAGGCAACCTGAGAGACAAGACAGAGACTCAGAAGAAGTAATGAGAAAGGCATTTGTCCAGGATGCAGAGACAGAGAGTCTTAAAAATGAAGGGCTTTCTGATGAAGACCAGGCCTTATATCAGAATGAAGTGGAAGAAGATGATGGTGCCTGCAGTTCATTATATCTAGAGGAGGATGACTTTTCTGAGAATGATGACTTATCTCAAATGCTGCCTGGCCACATTCAGTATTCCTTTACAGGTGGAAGCAAGGGGAATCATTTAGGAAAACAGAAAGTGACTGAGAGATCTCTGACTGAGTACAACAGCAAAACGGATAGGTTTGAGCCTCAGGTGCTTAAAAGAAATGAATGTTACAAACCTGCTAGGTTGCTCAGTAACCCAGGGGAAAGCCAAAAACCTAATTTCTCTGCTGAAAGCTGTGGCCTAAATTCAGGGACCCGGTTTGGTTTTAACTATGAGGAAGAACCCAGTGTTGCTACATGCGTCCCGGCCTCAGCAGCTGATGGAAGTATATTTGATTACCATAGTACAAGAAACGCCAGTTCTGAAGCTGAAACCCTACAAGACTCTGTTGGTGACACAGAAAAGAAACCAGCTAGCTGGAGTCAGAGTCCTCAGAATCAGGAAATGAGAAAACATCTCACACAAAAGTTGGAACTTTTCAGCACTTCACATATACCAGTGTTGGCTCAGAATATCCAACATGAACACAGTCACTTGGAAGGAACAGAAAATCATAGCATGGCAGGAGATAGCGGAATAGATTCTCCACGGTAAGTGCACGTAAAAGTATTTCATTAGCCACTATCCCACAGGAATTATTAAAACCAAGGGCATATTGAGTTACCTAGTGAGAAACTCCTGAATAAACTTTTATAATGATACAATTCTGCCCGCCTTTACAGAATAAATTGCATAAAGTTACAGTGAAAATCTCTTAAATAGGATAGAGTTGTTTTCCAATGTGAACCAAATTTGACTGCTCCACTACTCATAAATCTTGAATTATTTCTAGAAACAGAAAGGAACTACTATAAACCAAGCACTTTCTGAATTGAGAGTTGAAAGTTTTCATTTATATTCCTGGGTCTACCCAGTTTGAGGAAGGGATGTAGCTATTTTCCACTAATGTTTTTCACTCCAATTGGTTTAAATAATATTATTTGGATGATAAAAGTAATATAGTCATGACAGAACATTTAAGAAGTACTAGAAAGTATTTTATAAAACACCTGT
Source organism: Cheirogaleus medius (assembly GCA_008086735.1). Taxonomy (NCBI): domain Eukaryota; kingdom Metazoa; phylum Chordata; class Mammalia; order Primates; family Cheirogaleidae; genus Cheirogaleus; species Cheirogaleus medius. The sequence continues at coordinate 41,543,486 of VBSM01003143.1, forward strand.
AATCATCCTACCATCTAGATATTTTTACATTGCTTTTTAAAGTTTTTAAATTTTAAATTTTGTTTATTTTTTAAGAGATGAGATCTTGTTATGCTGCCCAGGCTGGAGTGCAGTGGCTATTCACAGCTGTGGTTGCAGCCTTGAACTCCTTCCTGGGCTCAGCTGGTCTTCCTGCCTCAGCCTCCCAAGTAGCTGGGACTACTGGCATGTGCCACCGCACCTGGCTTAGATATTTTTTTAAAATGCTCTTGTATTTGGTGTATTTCTCTCTAATACTTCAGTCTTAGCATATTTTGTCTGTTGGGCTCATACTGAGTTACTATTTTGCTTATTGCTTCTTTCAATTAATAGTATATTATGTGTATTCTTCCCATGTTATTAAATAATTTCTAAAAGGCCATCCTAAAAGTTTGATGTCTATCTTTATTAGATTTGGTTATATAAAGTTACTATGTGCTTCCTTTTGAAAAATTAAAGTAATACAAAATTATATAAAGTAAAACTGGAAGTCTCCATTCCCTGACCTTTTCCATTCCTATTCCATAGAGGTGACCAAAACATTGTTAACCATTTTGTATATATTTTTCAGACTTTTTTATATGCATTTATAAATATAAATATTTTTAACAACAAATCATACACAGCTGTTGCTTTCTTTTTTCACCTAATTTATCATGGATATCCTGCAATCAATACATATAGATCTAGCTTGTTCTTTTTAATGGCTGCAGTACTCCATTATGTGGACTCCATTATTTATTATAACCATTATTTTCCTTTCTTTGACATTTAGATTATTTCTAATTTTTGGCTATTAATAAATCAATCTGCAGTGAATTATTTTTACATATAAATGTTTGTGGGCATTTCTGACTATTTACATAGGATAAATTCCTAGAACTTTACGTTTTCTAAACATATCATTACATCTTTATTGGAGCAACAAGCTCTTTTTGGCTTAAAACAATAATTTGATTCACATTAAGTATATAAAAGAATCAAAAAATGTTGTTTTCAAAAGTAAACAATGGCTAGGCGCAGTGGCTCATGCCTGTAATCTCAGCAGTTTGGGAGGCTGAGGCAGGAGGATCGGTTGAGGCCAGAAGTTTGAGACCAGTCTGGGCAATATACAAAGACCCCATCTCTAAAAAGTTAAAAAAAAAAAAGATTAAAAGCAAACTATGTTGGTGTAAACCAACAAGCCATGGGTTTTTTTTTTCTCTCTGGCAAAAACAAAATAAGATAAAAAAACAGATTAAGGAAATTACTCCTTATCATGCAACTGAGAATTTTAATTTGCAAAATTTTGAGAGTTTTATTTATTTATTTTTTGAGACAAGGTCATGCTCTGTCACCCAGGCTGGAGTATAGCAGTGCAAACATAGCTCACTACACCCTCAAACTGCTGGGTTCAAGAGAACCTCCTGCCTCAGCCTCTCAAGTAGCTGGGACTATAGGAGTGTACCATCATGCCTGGCTAATTTTTAAACTTATTGTAGAGATGTGGTCTTGTTATATTGCCCAGGCTGGTCTCAAACTCCTTACCTCAAGCAGTCCTCCTGCCTTGGCCTCCCAAAGTGCTGGGATTACAGGCATGAGCCACCACTCCTGGCCAGAAATTTAATTTCTTAAAAGTTGCTTACATATTTTTCTTGAAAGACTGTATAATCTATAATCATTAAAGACATTTAGAGGAAAGGGGAGGGAAAATAAGATTTGAACATCAAGCTATGTGCCATAATTCTTCTAAGGATTAGGGGGACAGAGATGAACAAGACATTGTTGCTATCTACAAGATTACAATTTAGTCCAGTTGAGGAGACCAACAGACAGGTTGAAACCAAGAACAAAGTGGAAACTCATCATAACAGTCAAAGAGATGTGGAATTAACAGTGATAGGCTGTGTGGGGGAAGACTTATTGGAGGACACACTTTTGAGATATATCTTAATATAATGGTCAGTTGATGGAGAGGAACAAGGTGGGAATAAAGGACTGTTAAAGACAAAAATAACCAAACAGTAATGTGAGTTGGCTGAAGCAAGGCAGATGTGTTAGAAAAGGGACTAACATAGCTTACAGCTCCTAGAAAAAGAACATTATCAATATGAAAATTATAATAGTTGGTTTTTCCCTTCCATATGATTTCTCAAAAAGTAATAAATTACACAGGAAGATGTTGGCCACTTCAGATGTATGGAAGAGATTTTTAGGGAACTTACTGTCTTTGCCTAGAATATACTTGATATCGGATCTGAGAACAGATTTTGTTCAGAAAATATGAACTTCTTTGAAAGCAGCTGTCGAATAATTGAGGTGCTATTGCGAAGCCTTGAAAATGTAGAGAACTTTAGATTTGTAAAGGTTAACTTACTTGATAAGTGCACCTTAGTATTAGCAAATGTATGCTTCAATGTAACAGTAACAAATGAAAGTGTAATGCTTTGATTAGAAATCCAGGTCCCTTTTGAAGGCAATAATTCTGTTATTTTTAATATCTTTAGGACACAGAGTCTGGCATCCAATAATTCAGTCATTTTGGATGGACTGAAAAGAAGACAGAA
>VBSM01003143.1:41552823-41567721 GCA_008086735.1 Cheirogaleus medius
GAAAGAAAAGAAGGGGGGGGGGAATTCCAGAATAATTAGAAGATCACATGGTCCTGAAAAATGCACAGGTATTTGACCTAGAGAAAAGAAAACAGAGCTGAGGATGCTAAGGTGGCAGTATTTGAAGGCTGACATTTGACAAAAAAATGAGCTTTATTTTGTATAGCCTTAGAGAGCAGAACCTACCCCTCTGACCTTTATCATTAAGGTAAACTTGCCATTCCAGCCAACCAGTTTTCTTTTACTGTGATAAAATATACATAAATTAAAATTTACCATATTGACCATTTTTAAGTGTATAGTTCTGTGGCATTAAGTATATTTACATTGTTCTGCAACCATAACTACCGTCTGTCTCCAGAATTTTTTCATCATCCCAGACAGAAATTCTGTGCTCACTAAATAGTAACTCCCATTTCACTTTCTTCCCACCCTTGGCAACCATCATTCTACTTTCTGTCTCTATGAATTTGACTACTGTAGGTACCTAGAGTAGAGTGTAAGTGGAATCACCAAGCAGTTATTTTAATTTTGGCTCGTCTTGAAATACTTATCTTTCCTTTTGCATCCAAATCCTATCCATCTGTCAAGGTCTAGTCTTTTCTAACCACTCTAGTGTACAGTAATCTCATTCCCCTTTGAATTCTTGTTGCAGTGGCTATCTTTGTCATTCAGTTGGCATTTAGTATGTGCTTCCTTGTAAGTTAGCTCATTTTTCTTGTGTGTATCTTTCCCAAGATTTCTCAAAGATTCTTAAGGAAAACGACCTTATCTTTGTCCATCCTTACATTTCACTATATTCTTATAAGTTGATGGCTTTCATGTTGTCTGTTCTCCAGAAATACTTGTTGATTGCACTTTAACTATGAAGGATAACTGGAGATTAGGAAATGATTGGATTGGAATACCAACTAAAGGAAGTAGAGCATGAGAATAGTGGTCTGGTATTGAGATGAAGGTAACTTTGGTTTGGATGTGTTGAGATACGGAACTGGTCCTTAGGTTCTTAGAATTGGAATGCAGGTGAGGAATGGAATCTGAAAGTGTGTGTTGAAGCTATGAAAATGGTATGAAAGAATACAGAAAGATTTAAGGAGCATCCACAGAAGGAGGAGGGAGAGGAACCATTGAAGATGATGTGATAAAGGTAAGAGGATAAGAAGGAAATATGGAGTGTAAAAGAAACCAAGGAAACAGAGAGTGTCAAGTGCTGTGGGTCCAAAGTGGAATGATGTAATTCATCACCTTGGCATGTTGCTGGGCTTGGACTGAGAGTTCTCACTTTGCCTTGTTTCAACTTCTCCCTGAAGTGCAGGACCCAGGAGCAATTCAAACCCCAAAGCCAACTCTATAAATAATCTTGTTTCTATAGAACCTATTAGTTTGGGGAGATGTGGGCTAGTGCAGTTAACTAAAGATCAAATGATGTAACGTGTAACTAAAAAGCATTTTCACACATAAAATTGTGTTATTCAATTTTTGCAGCTACTCCTGTCTTAAAGATGACAAAATTGTATGTGAAAGAACACTAAAAATTATGTAAATCATGGTGAAAATTTTGTGGTAGTAGTTTTTACTATCACTAATCGCTACTATCTTGACCAAGTAATTCTGAAAAAGTGCTAAATTTCCGAATCATTTCTTGTGTTTTGCAAATATTTAAATACTGGTCGCCACACTGGTTTGTCACTTTAAAACTGAAGTTGCAGAAGCCTGCTTTATTTTTTTAAGTTCTATTAATTAAATAAAATTTTTAAAAAAGTTTCTGGGATTACTGTCCTTCCATGAAAGTATAGCAGTTGTACTTTTATGTGAATTATATAGTTTTGATTTATTTTTCTTTAAAACCTGTCAATTATTAAGTTCAGGGAGGAAGCATGATGTGCAAAGAACATGGGCTTTCAAGTCAGACAGTGCTAGATTCAATTTCTAGCACTTCCACTTGCAGGCAATCCTATATGTGGGTCTTTGGAAAGTTACTTAACCCCCTAGAACTTTTGTTTCTTCATCTGTAAAAAGGTAATACAGGTTCACTATCCCTTATCCAAAATCCTTGGAACTAGATGTGTTTTGGAATTCAGAATTGTGGGAATTTTTTAGGAGGGGAACACCCCAGCAGGGTTTGGGGCCCGAAACTTGCAGTCAAATACCTTAATATTAAATATGAATAGTCATACTAAGTGGGATTAATAAAGACTATAAATAGCCTCACATTAGTTCAAGTTAAGTTTTGCCATTTCATTTGTGAAGGATTGTACAAATTAAAAAAAATAAATAAATTTTACCGTCAAATCAGGTCAGGTTAGGTTTTGCCTCCAAATGAGTTACAAAAAACACTTTCGGTTTTCAGAGCTTTATGGATATCGGAATTTCGGATAAGGGATTATGGACCTGTACTTCCCTTATAGGGTTGTTATGAAGATTTAAACAAGATAAGCTGAAAACACATTACGCAATACTGGGTAGGTACTCAATAAATATTAATTTAAATATTAATTTTTTTCTCTTGGAAATGTTAGTTTTATTTGCTTGTTTTTTAATTTATAATTCTGAGGTTGTCATTCTTTTCCTGAGAAGAAGCTATTCCCTTAAATCTTATGATGGTATTAAAGAGAGCTAGAGGCTGAGACTTGAGAATGCAAGGGATGGGATGAGAAAGATAGCAACAGGTGAGGCTTAGAGCTTGGCTTTTAGTAACCAGTCTGGATTTCTACCAGGTGGGTTTTCAAAATAAAAATAACTGTAGAATGAGCATTTAACTGGTGGGAAAGTCATGCTCTAACTTCTCTAGAGTCTTAAAGGAAACCTTGTGAGCCTCTTGTCGCTGCTTCTTTGTCCACAGAGTGATAGAAGGAAGTCAAGGCACCATTATGACTCAGATGAGAAATCAGAAGCAAGAGAAAATGGTGTGGATAACCTGGATGCTCCCAAGCCCAAAAAAGCTAAAATGAAGGAGAAGCTAAATGGAGACACTGAGGAAGGATTTAATAGACTTTCAGATGAATTCTCTAAATCTCATAAGTCAAGAAGAAAAGATCTACCAAATGGAGATATTGATGAATATGAAAAAAAATCAAAGCGAGTATCATCCTTAGATAGTTCTACTCATAAATCAAGTGATAATAAACTGGAGGAGGTATGGATACTTTCATTTTGCATTTGACATTATCCTCAAAATACAGGCTGATTTGATTTTTTAGGCTAATTAGAATTGATTTTATAACATTTCCTGCTTAGTGTCTATTACTCTCAGTTGGAATGGAGAATCTTTGTAGAGCTGAAGCCTGACCCTTTTTCCTTTGGCCCCTGTTCGTTTCATCGTATTACCTTTTTCTTGGTGTGAGAGTGGGGGAATAGTCAAATTTAAACCCTTCCTGTACAGTTGGGTTCTTAAACAGTTTTTCTCAATTGCTTATTGATAGTCACCTACTTGCATTTCTTATGGTTATTTCAATCCCAACCAGTACTTGTGAATTGACTTCTGACTTCCTGCAACAAGGTACAGAAATCCTCTTGACTTTGTATATTTTGCCTTATGCTTTTTCTGCTTCTGGAACAATAGCGATGTTAAATGATCTTTAGGTCTTAACTGTGTTTCAGTGTAAAGCTGTTTGCATTTTTAGAACAGGAATAAAACATAAAAATGGGCGGTTGCTCATGCCTGTAATCCTAGCACTCTGGGGCAAGAGGATTGCTCAAAGCCAGGAGTTCAAGACCAGCGTGAGCAAGAATGAGACCCGTCTCTACTAAAAATGGAAAAATTAGCCAGGTGTGGTGGGATGGGCCTGTAGTCCCAGCTACTCAGGAGGCTGAGGCAGGAGGATCCCTTGAGGCCAGGAGTTTGAGGTTGCAGTGAGCTAAGATCATGCCATTGCACTCTACCCAGGGCGACAGAGTGAGACTCTGTCACACTGTCACAAGAACGAAAAGCCATAAAAATGATCTAAAGAAATTTGCCCTCCTAGGTATTAATTTTTTGGAAGGTGCAGTAGACATGCTTAGTATAGAATCTGCATTCCTGGCCCACTGCTTTTGCTAGTATCGGTTAGAGTAGATATTTTCTTGTACAGAATTTGTTAAGTATTTCATAGCTTTCCTATACCAAAGTTGACAGGTTTATCTAGGTGTTAGAAATTGTTAGTAAATTACTCAGGTCTTCACAAAGAAACAACTTTGACATTCTTAATTCTTGATAATTAGAAATTCTTTAAATCTGATAATTGCTGATATTTAAATACATTTTAGCTTAATATAATGCATAATCTTTAGGGAGCTTTGGGAAAAGATAATTGAATTCTTGCCGTACAATATGGTGTTTTTTGTTTGTAGGAGTTTGCTATTTGTCAGGAAGTGCCTATGTTGTTTGAGCTAAATGAGGCCCTATAAATCTGTATTGCTAGTAGTAGAATGTATAGGTTGCTGCTTGCTCTGTTGGGATTTTTCTTGGGCCAATGCTCTGTATTATAATAGGTTTAACTTTATTATTTTTTTAGATCGTGTTAGATTTTAGGAATTCTTTTATTTTTTATTTTTTTGAGAAAGAGTCTCACTCTGTTGCCCAGGCTAGAGTGAGTGCTGTGGCATCAGCCTAGCTCATAGCAACCTCAAACTCCTGGGCTCAATCAATCCTTCTGCCTCAGCCTCCTGAGTAGCTGGGACTACAGGCATGTGCCACCATGCTCAGCTATTTTTTTTCTATGTATTTTCAGTTGTCCAGCTAATTTCTTTCTATTTTTAGTAGAGACGAGGTCTTGCTCTTGCTCAGGCTGGTCTTGAACTCCTGAGCTCAAAGGGTCAGCCCTCCTCAGTCTCCCAGAGTGCTAGGATTACAGGCGTGAGCCACCGCACCTGGCCACATTTCAGGAATTCTATTTCTAGAAATTTATCCTAAGGAGATAATCAAGAAGTATGCAGAGCTTTATGAATAAGTATTCTTATCACAGTAATATTGTTGATAATTGCAAAAAATTTAAACATTCTAAATGTCTGATAGTAGGCAATTAGTTTAATAAGGTATGCTATCTATACAATAGAATACAGTGATCCCAAAGGATATACAAGAATGTTAGAAAGATATTCAGTCTATTTTGTTTAAAAGGATGTTATAAAACAGTATATACAGTATGATCTTATTTCTGTTGAAAAATTTTTTATGTGGATAGAGTGAGGGTTGGAGGAGTATGTTTCATAGTGGCTTTAGCTGAATGGATTATGTAATAATTTTAAAATTTGTTTTTGTTTGTGGTTTCTAAAATTTCTATAATGAAAATATTACTTTTGTAATAATTTTTTTCTTTTAATCTTAAAAAGATAATAGCATTGAGGTTTGTTTAAATGACTTACAATTTGAATTTGAAATTATTTCTTTTATCTGGTTCCCAGTTTGAAAATTGCTGTTGTGTGTGGTTCTGAAACTACTTTCTTTAAACACATGAGTAATAAAGTTTACTTGGTAGATATATTGTCTTTGTTTTGTATACACATTGTCTAGTACACGAAGTTTTCAATAAATGTTAAATGATAACATCATGGTAGCATATTGCGTATATGTTAAAGTAGTCTTTAAGTTTACAGGAACTTTCCCCTATGTTAGCAACCTAAAAAAAAAACTTTTTAAAGCCATAGAATAAATTTTTAACTTTTATTTTTTGAAAAAGTATCCTTTCCTTGTTATATAATTTAGTTTATAGGCTTATGTTAATCTTTATAATTAATATTGTCTATATAAGTATGGTTTAGATTATTAAATAACTTTTATAAATCTTAGTCAAATGGAGATATAAATTTATATAGTAGATATATTTCTAAAGGGAGTTTTATGGGTGAGTTAAACATTTAAAAATTTAGTATGGGAAAATGTATTAAGTAAGCTTGCTATTTAAAGGGATACTTTTTTGAAATTAAAAGAATTTCCCACTAATTTTGCTTGTGAGTTAATATATACAATTTTTACAAGTACTAACTAAAGTTAATTTGTTTAGTAAAATTAAAAATGGTAAATGAGTATAAACTGTATTATTTAAAACTTTGCTTTCATTTTGACAGACCTTAACACGTGAACAGAAAGAGGGAGCCTTCTCCAATTTTCCTATTTCTGAAGAAACTATAAAGCTTCTGAAAGGTACTGTGAATCTTAATGGATATGTAACTGAAAATCTAATAGATTTTTTTTTTGAGACAGAGTCTCACTCTGTTGCCGGGCTAGAGTGCCATGGCATCAGCCTAGCTCACAGCAACCTCAAACTCCTGGGCTCAAGTGATCCTCCTGCCTCAGCCTCCCGAGTAGCTGGGACTACAGGCGTGCGCCACCATGCCCAGCTAATTTTTTCTATATATTTTTAGTTGTCCAATTAATTTCTTTCTATTTTTTAGTAGAGACGGGGTCTCGCTCTTGCTCAGGCTGGTCTCGAACTCCTAACCTTGAGCGATCCTCCTGCCTCGGCCTCCCAGAGTGCTAGGATTACAGGCGTGAGCCACCTCACCCAGCCTACTAATAGATGTTGTAGAACTCTAGTGCCTTTTTTGACCAAAAAGAGAATATAAAAAGCATAGATAAATAGCACTTTCTTAATTGCAGTTATTTCTACGTCATCCTTTTAAGTATTCTGCTGGTTTTAGCCTTAAGAATTATATGTATTTGCCAAAAGTTTAGACCAATTTTTTTTTTTGAGATAGTCTTACTCTGTCGCCCAGGCTAGAGTGCAGTGGTGTCATCGTAGCTCACTACAACCTCCAACTCCTGGGCTCAAGTGATCCTCCTGCTTTGGTCTTCCAAGTAGCTGGAACTACAGGTGGTGTGCTGGAACTATAAACATGTGCCACCATGCTTAGCTAGTTTTCCTAATTTTTTTTTTTTGTAGAAGTGGGGTCTCACTCTTGCTCAGACTGTTCTCGATCTCCTGACCCCAAGCCATCCTCCTACCTCGACATCCCAACATCCCGAGTACTGGGATTACAGGCGTGAGCCACTGCGCCTTGCCTTAGACCAGTTTTTTTTTGTAATTCCCTTTTTTGAGACAAAGGTTCTCATTCTGTCACCCAGGCTAAAATGCAGTGGCCCAGTCATAGCTCACTGTAGTCTCAAACTCCTGGGCTCGAAGCAATCCTCCTGCCTCAGTCTCCCAAGTAGCTGGGACTATAGGCACATGCCACCATGCCTAGCTAATTTTTCTGTTTTTTTAGAGATGGGGTCTTGCTTTGTTGCCTAGGCTAGTCTTGAACTCCTGGCCCCAAGTGATCCTCCAGCTTCGGCCTCCCAAGATGCTGGGATTATAGGCATTAGCCACTGCACTCAATCCAATTTTTTATAATTGCTGTTTGCAGTAGGAATAACTGTAAATGTCACTAGATGATGTATCTTTAGGCAGACATTGAGGAATCAGGAATGTCATTTTCAGATGAATATATTTTTTCGTAATGCTAGTTTTAAGGAAATATTTTAATGAACTCTCATTTTACAGGTCGAGGGGTAGCATATCTCTTTCCCATTCAAGTTAAGACCTTTGGTCCTGTATATGAAGGAAAAGATTTAATAGCTCAAGCACGGACAGGAACAGGAAAGACATTCTCTTTTGCCATCCCCTTGATTGAAAGACTCCAAAGAAATCAAGAAACAAGTAAAAAAAGCCGTTCACCAAAGGTAATCATTATAGGGAGTAAAAGCTTTAAACATTAATGGAAAGGGAAAGAGTTATACTCATTGAAAACTCAATTTCCTAAGCTCAAAGATAGAAAAGTCAGCCCTGTGGCCTAAAGCAAAAATATGTTGATTTTCACAGAAAGAAATTTCAAGTAAAGCTAAAGTGAAATAGTTATTGCATATGAATGTAATGTGTATAAATCCATAGATGTCTTTGATAACTTTGTAGTATGAAGCCAGCAGGTCTTATTATAGTAGTATTTAGGGTTAATATATTTAGTGACCCTTTTCTTCTTGTTTTTAGTCCTTAGCTTTACTTTCAAACAAATGGATTTTCTAAAAAGGGGTTAATTTATTTAGTTCAGTAAATATTCAGTATCATTTATTTTACTGGTCGGCTCCTTAAGAAGAGTATTACGGAAATGATATTGCTAGTTTCTGTATTATTGGGGTACTAGAAATCTGTCTTAATTTATAAATAGTAAAATCAGCTAACAAAGGGGACTAGTAAAATTTTAGCCTAAAAAGTGACCTTTTTAGAAGCTGTGCAAACTTTAAGATGTGTAAAAGTGAAGAAGAAAAAATCGGCATCATAATTTGAACATGTGTGTGACTAAAAGTAGTTTGTTCTTTGAAAGACTCCTAAGTGGTATAAAAGCAAATTCACATATATAAATATAATTAAATCATAATAGTCTTGGATCAGCTATACCAAATCAGGTTGGCTGTGTTGGCTTACAGGATAAATGTTTTTTGGAGAGTTGTATTTCTTGGATGAAATTAGGAAAGGCTGCAAGTAATAGAGATAGGACATAGTCTCAACAGTACCTTCAAAAGCTTTTGTGCTAGAAAGTTGTTACTGGAGAGAGAGTCTAGCTCCAACACTTCTCGCTGTTTGATCTTGGGTAAGACTTTTAACTTCTCTAAGTCATAGGTTCCTCATCTATAAAACTGGGATGATAATGTTGCTCCATAGGGTTTTTGTTTTTTTTTTTGAGACACAGTCTCACTGTGTTGCCCGGGCTAGAGTGCCGTGTCATCAGCCTAGCTCATAGCAACCTCAAATTCCTGGGCTCAAGCAATCCTTCTGCCTCAGCCTCCCGAGTAGCTGGGACTACAGGCATGAGCCACCATGCCCGGCTAATTCCATAAGGTTTTTTTAAGAATAAAATTAGATAATTCCTGTAAAGCATTAGTGCCTGGCACATGGTGAACATTCATTCATTTGTTTAACAGGTATTTTTGAGTTTCTGTTCTGTACCAGGCACTGTTTGAAGTGTGAGGAATACAGTAACCCAACCTGACATAAGTCCTTGCCTTGGTGTAGCTTACATTTTAGGGGGTGAGATAGATAATGAGTGAATAAGTAAAATATAGATATCTTAGGTGCTATCAGTGCTGAGTAGAAACAATAAAGAGGGGAGGGGGATATGAATAGAGGCTTGGGAACCTTACTGAGAAAGTGACTTTTGAAGAGACCTGAAGGAAGTAAGGGAGAATATAATAAATTTAAACTATTGTTCTTGTTATTTGTACTGTCTTTAAATACTTAAGACATTAATATTGAGATTCCTAGTTTAAATGCACATTAAAAAAGTCGTCTTAGTTTGAATTTACATAAGTCTTTAGAAAAGTATCTTTTTTTTAATTTTCTTATTTTTTTCTTTTTTTTAATATATATTCTCTATTCGACTTAGTGATCTTTTTTGTTTTTTAAACCTCTCGCTTAGGTACTTGTTTTGGCTCCAACAAGGGAATTGGCAAACCAAGTAGCCAAAGACTTCAAAGATATAACTAGGAAACTCAGTGTGGCTTGTTTTTATGGTGGAACATCATATCAAAGCCAAAGTGAGTATGTATGATAGTAATGCAAAGATGTATTTGCTACTTAAATCTAAAGAAATAATGTGAAAGTATCTATTTGATTTTTACGTTTTATTGGCATTTCTCTCCTCTCCAGTTAATCATATTCGAAATGGTATTGACATCTTGGTTGGGACCCCTGGTCGTATCAAAGACCATCTGCAGAGTGGCCGATTGGATCTTTCTAAACTGCGCCATGTTGTGCTTGATGAAGTGGATCAGATGTTAGATTTAGGTTTTGCCGAACAAGTTGAAGATATTATTCATGAATCCTACAAAACTGGTATATCCTAATTCAAAATAAGCACATTAGCAATTATTCTTTAATTTTTAAAAACTTATGAGTTTTTTATTTCATAATTTATATTACATTGTCCCCTGGTATTCTAACAAAACTAAAGTTATTTGGTATTTGTTCTCTCACTGAAAAAGAAAGTACTACAGCATACTTTTAAACTATTTTCTTAGCTTTCTTCCATATATGATTTTTATAGTCAGTAGTTAGATTTACTAACTCATTTTATTGATTTCTTTGTTCATTGTTCCTCCTTAAATTCTCACCTTCCTTATGGGTTCAGTTCTCTTCATATTGTCCCCCAGTTTTGAAAGTTTAAAATTTCAATAATTGTAATGAAGTCTGTATGTTAAAAATTCACCCCAAGGTTTGAATTTTTCATTATTTCTTCGAAGCTTGGGGGGATTTTTAAGAGCTGGCTACATCATGGGATATTAAGAAAACATTTGAATTCTTTTTGTTTATTTAAGATTCTGAAGACAATCCTCAGACTTTACTTTTTTCTGCAACTTGCCCACAGTGGGTATACAAAGTTGCAAAAAAATACATGAAATCCAGATATGAACAGGTTGACCTTGTTGGAAAAATGACTCAAAAGGCTGCAACTACTGTGGAAGTAAGTAGCTTTCCAGCATGATAGATTTTAGCTTTTAGTTGGTATTTACTTTTGAAATTTGTTGAAGCTAAACTTAAGCATTGGGTACCTATTCAGGCCTAATCTCTCTTTTCTGCTCTTAGTCCATAAGATAGCTATATGAATTTTTATAGTCTGAGACTGAGGAGCAGAATAGAATAAATAGGAAAAAAAAGGTATGTGAACAGGCACGTCCTAATAGTAGACATACAAGCAGCCATAGAGCTAGACTTAAAGTACTTACTTATTTATTTAAAGCAGCTCAAAGAAAGACTTGTATTTAGAATGCAATAAAGAAGGTGATTCAGGCTGGGCAAGGTGGTTCACGCCTGTAATCCTAGCTCTCTGGGAGGCCAAAGTAGGAGGATTGCTCAAGGTCAGGAGTTTGAGACCAGCCTGAGCAAGATTGAGACCCCGTTTCTACTGAAATAGAAAGAAATTAATTGGCCAACTAAAAATATATAGAAAAAATTAGCCGGGCATGGTGGCACGTGCTTGTAATCCCAGCTACTTGGAAGGCTGAGGCAGGAGGATCGCTTGAGCCCAGGAATTTGAGGTTGCTATGAGCTAGGCTGATGCCACGGCACTCTAGCCCGGGCAACAGAGTGAGACTCTGTCTCAAGAAAAAAGAAGGTGATTCATATTGACTAGAAAAGAATAATGCAGGGATAATTTGTTAAAGCTTAGGTGAAATACGATCCTTATCTCATATCCATATCTTATACCATAAAAAATTTTTGAAAGATTCAAAAATTAAGCCATAAAATAAAGTAGATGTAGGTGAATAGATTTGAACTCAGGAAAGGAAACACTTTTTTAAACATAGAAGTCAGAAGAAGAATCTATAATGGAAAAGGCTGATAATTTTGACTTCATGAAAATTAAAATAATAGTATGTTCAAAAAAAATTAAAGGTAAAAAATTAAAGGTAAAATTAAAATATGACACGTATGTACCATATATGTCACTTTTCCATTTAATAGATATGTGTATGTGTGTGTGTAGGAAAAAATAGGGTAAGTGAATAATAGTATTATCTATAGAATACAATGTAGTGGTTAAAAAGAATGAATTAAGAGTGATAAAAACCAAGTTGCAGAATGATATGTATAAAATCACACTATTTAAAAAATTATACAAATAGTGCTAATTGGATTCTTTATGTATTTATGTAAATGTGCAAAAAATAGGTTGAAAGAATAAACATCAAATAATGATTACTTCTAGAAAAGGGGACTGTAGCAGTGCAGAATGGTCAAAGGAAGCTTTGTATATTTTGTAATGGTTGAAAGTTTTACACTAAGGATGTAAAATGTATCAGTGGAAAAAAATGTTATTGAGGACATTTTCAAATCTATACGAAAATTGAGTAGTGTAAGGAACATGATGTACCCATCACCAGGCTTTAATAGTAATCTTTTCTATATCCTAATACATTCTTCACCCCTGCATTTGAAGCAATTCCAGTCATCATTTCATCTTCATTTAATTGTATGCATTTTTTAAATGATAAGTAAATGCTCTTTTAAAAAAATAACCAGTCATTATCACAGTAGAAGAAAAACAATAATTCTTTAATATCCTTAAATATCTAGTGTGCACATTACCCTAGCTGCCTTCTTGTTTTTTTAAAAAAAAAAGTTTGCTTAACTCTGGATCCAAATAAGATCCTTACGTTTCAACTGGTTGATATGTGTCTTACATATTTTTTAATCTACAAGTTCTTTTTCTTTGCAATTTTTTGTTGAAAAAACCCATTATTTGTCTTAGAAGTTTTCTGTAGTCTCAATATTGCTTATTTGCATCCCTGTGGTGTTATTTAACATGTTTCGCTGCCTTCATTTTTATTTGTATTGATGGTTAGATTGTGGGCTGATCAGTTTCAGGGTTTTTTTTGTTTTTTTTTTTGAGGTGGGGAAGAAACAAGACTTTGTTGTAGGTCATACAAGTGATTCTTAGTTTTCTTTGTGCTTTTCTCTGCTTTTCAGATATTCTGTAATTAATATATATTAGTTATTTTTAAAACAATTTTATTGAGATATATGTTAAAATGCACAGATTTAAAATTTGCAATATAAGTGTTTCCCAACATTTTAGAGTGAAACTTTTCAAACACACAGGTTGGAAGAATTTTACAGTGTTCACTGCCATTTACATTCTACATTATGTTTTACTATATTTCCTTTATTACATGTCTATCCATCTCTATATCCATCTTATTTTTTGACTAATTTCAAATTGCAGAAATGAGTATACTTCCCTGTAAGTATTTTACTGTGCATATTTTTAACTAGAGCGTAATATTTACAATTTTTTTATTGAGGCAAAATTCATATAACTAAAACCAACCATTTTAAGGTATACAATTCAGTGTCATCTAGTACATTTACAGTACAACCATCACTTCTATCTAGTTTCAAAACATTTTCTTCACCCCAAAAGAAAACCCCATAACCATTAAGCAGTTACTCCCCATTCCCTCCTTTCTTTAGCCCCTGTCAACCACCAATCTGCTTTCTGTCTCTATGGATATGCCTGTCTGGATATTTCATATACAGTCATGCGCCGCATAACGATGTTTTGGTCAACGATGGACCGCATATACGACGGTGGTCCCATAAGATTATAATGGAGCTGTCCTATACAGGTGTACTATTTTTTATCTTTTATACCATATTTTTACTGTATCTTCTCTATGTTTAGATATGTTTAGATACACAAATGCTTACCATTGTGTTACAATTGCCTACAGTATTCAGTACAGTAACATGCTGTACACATTTGTAGCCTAGGAGCAATAATAGGCCATACCATATAGCCTAGGTGCGTAGTAGGCTATACCTTCTAGGTGGTTTGTGTAAATATACTCTATGATCACGCAATGACAAAATCACCTAACCATGTGTTTGTCAGAACATATTGCTGTCGTTAAGCAACGCGTGACTGTAAATGTAATCATATAATATGTGACTTTGTTTCTGGCTTCTTTCACTTAGCATGTTTTTGAGGTTCATCCATATAATATTTACAATGTTTTAAGATAAGATTTATGTATAGCGAGGCCAGGCCTAGTGGCTCACACCTGTAAATCCCAGCACTTTGGATGGCCAAGGCAGGAGGATCACTTGAGCCCAGGAGTTCAAAACCAGCCTGAGCAACATAGTGAGACCCTGTCTCTACAAAAAATTTTAAAAAGTCAGTCTGATGTGGTGACATGTGCCTGTAGTCCCAGCTATTTGGGAGACTGAGGTAGGAGTATTGCTTGAGAACAGGGGTCCTAGGCTTCAGTGAACTATGATGGTACCACTGCACTCCAGCCTGGGTGACTATGTCTCAAAAAAAAAAAAAAATTATATACAATGAAATGCAAAATTTTAAGCGTACATTTGCCTAGTTTTGGAAATTCATACATGTGTTTTTAACCCAAACCCTTATCAAGACAGCGAATATTACCATCAACCCATGCTCCTCCCCAGTTATTTACTCCCATCCAGAGACAATCACTGTTCTGATTTTTCTCTCACTATACATTAGTTTTCCCTATTCTAGAACTTCATATAAATGGAATCATGCTATATGTACTCTTCTTCTCTAAGACTTTATTCACTGGGCATGTATTTTGAGTTTCATCCATGTTTTTTTTGTGTATTGGTAGTTGGTTTCTTTAATGCTGGATATATTCTGTTATTTGAATATACTATGATTTGTTTATCCTTTCACCTATTGATGGTCATTTGTATATTGTTTTTAAATGGAGTTGAGGAGACTCTTTGTATAAAGACTCTCCCAGGAAGGCTAATTCTTGACCTGATAGAAAAAATGTACAAGAGAAATCTTCTTAAATAATTTTAATGAAACAGATATTTGACATTTTCTTTCCTCAAAGCATTTGGCAATCCAGTGTCATTGGTCTCAGAGGCCAGCAGTTATTGGAGATGTTCTTCAAGTCTACAGTGGGTCTGAAGGGAGGGCTATTATTTTCTGCGAGACCAAGAAGAATGTAACTGAAATGGCCATGAATCCACACATAAAACAGGTAAGTGGTTTTTTGTTGTTGTTGTTGTTTTTTCTCACTAGACCACCAGGGAGGTAAGTGTTTTCTTATGCTTTCTCTAATTGAGATTATGGGGATGCATCACTGAACAAAAATCATATTGTCCTTTGTGGACCAAATTTGATAGTCATTCTCAAACTAATTCACAAAGAAGTTATAGCCAGCTTCTTATGACTTAAGTAAGGATAGGATTCTATCAGTTTTTGTCAGAATTATTTTAAGTCTTTGAAAATGTGACCTGGAAAATACAAAGGTTGAAAAAAATGAATTTCTAGGCCAGGCGTGCTGGCTCATGCCTGTAATTCCAGCACTTTGGGAGGCCAAGGTAGTTAGAATCGCTTGAGGCCAGGAGTTTGAGACCAGCCTGGCATCATGGTGAGACCCCCATCTCTACCAATTAAAAAAAAAAAAAA
>VBSM01003143.1:41611131-41622490 GCA_008086735.1 Cheirogaleus medius
CTAGAGTGCAGTGGTGTCATCATAGCTCACTGCAGCCTCAAACTCCTGGGCTCAGGCGATCTTCCTGCCTTAGCCTCCAGAGTAGCTGGGACTACAGGTGCATGCCACCATGCCTGGCTAGTTTTTCTGTTTTTTTAGAAATAGGGGCTACTCTTACTCCGGGTGGTCTTGAACTCCTGGCCTCAAGCAATAGGATTACAGATGTGAGCCACCGCACCCAGCCTCTAAATACTATTTTTAACATTTTTTTATGTTTGAGGCTTTTTTCATACCTCTGTTTTTGTGAACTGTCTGTTCATATCTGTTCCATTTTTTTTCATTAGAGTTTCAAGAGTTCTTTACATGTTGGGATATTAGCCCTTTGTAGTATGTGTTGTGAATATTTTCTCTAAGTTTGTCAGTGTGACATTTATGGTGCTTTTTGCCATGTGAAAATTATTGCTGTTGGTGCTTAATAATTGTATCTTATTAATTCATATGGAGTTAACAATATAGTGTCATTCTATCATATCCTTTTTCATTTTTTGGTTGGAATATATACGTTTTTCTTAGTAGCATGGGTTGGTTCACAACTTTATTAGTAATCTGTTGATGTTTACCAGTTTACTTCCCAAATTTGGTAGCTTAAAACAACAGAAAACATAATATTTCACAGTTTCGATGGTTAATAACTTGGGAGCAGCTTGGCTGAGTGTTTATGGCTCAGGGTCTCTCATGAGGTTACTGTCAAGATGTTGGCCACAACTGCAGTCATCTGAAGGCTTAACTAGGGTTAGAGGGCCCACTTACAAGGGGGTTCAGTCATATGGCTGTTAAGCTGGGGCTGGCTTTTCTTCACAGGGAACTCTTCCAGGTCTGCTTGCTTGAGTGTCCTCACATCATGGTGGCTGATTCCCCACGTTAGAGGGCGAGTATTTTTTTCCACTTCATTTGTGCAACTCATGTCCCATGAGATAATAAAAATAGGCCAGTTTTTTTTTTCTTCCCAAATCCCTACTTCTTGGAATATGATTCCAGAGGCTAGGAAGTCCAAGATTGAGGGACTGGCATCTGGTGAGGGCCTTCTTGCTGCATCATCCCATGGTGGAAGGGCAAGGGGGTGGGGGTGCAGAGAGAAAAAGAGATACTGGAATATTTTTACAAAAGGCCATTTTCCTAGGGCTTTTTTTTTTTTTCTTTTTTTTGAGACAGAGTCTCACTCTGTTGCCCGGGCTAGAGTGCCGTGGCATCAGCCTAGCTCACAGAAACCTCAAACTCCTGGGCTCAAGCAATCCTTCTGCCTCAGCCTCCCGAGCAGCTGGGACTACAGGCATGTGCCACACCACCATCCCTAGCTATTTTTTTCTAATATTTTAGTTGGCCAATTAATTTTCTTTGTATTTTTAGTAGAGACAGGGTCTCGCTCTTGCTCAGGCTGGTTTCAAACTCCTGACCTTGAGTGATCCGCCCGCCTCAGCCTCCCAGGGTGCTAGGATGACAGGCGTGAGCCACCTTGCCTGGCCTCCTGGGGCTCTTTTTAAAAACATTACTGCAATACCATTATCACAATTAACAGTAATTCCTTAATGTTAAATTTAGTCTTTTGAAATTTCTCTAATTCTCTTATAAATATATTATTGGTACAGTGTGTTGTTCAAATCAAGATCCAAACCAGGTCTACACATGTCATTTGGGCCAAGTCTCTTCTTAATTTTTAGGGTCTCTCCCTCATTTTTCTTCCCTTGCAGTTTATTTTTTGAAGAATCCAGGCCATTTGTTCTATAGATTTAGCCAATTTTGAATTTTGCTGATTGTATTTCCATCTGTTATTTAACAAGCTCCTTTTCCCCTCCCACTCCACATTTAATGTAAATTGATAGTTAAGTCTAGAAGGTGATCTGAGTCAAATTTGTTTTATTTTTCCTTTTTTTGGAGACAGGGTCTCACTCTGTTGCCCAGGCTGGAGTACAGTAGCAATGATCATAGCTCACTACCACCTCAAACTCCTGGGCTTAAGTGAGCCTCCTGCCTCGGCCTCCCAAAGTGCTGGAATTACAGATGTGAACCACCACATCTGCCTTGTTTTATTTTCTTTTAGAGGGGCAAACATATCTCAGAGGAGATGATGTGTATTTCTATTAGAGGTACATAATGTCCAGTTGTCCCTCTTTTTTTTCTAAATGTTAGCAATAAGAGATAAGCATTGCCTAAATCCATAATTTCATTAGGGTTCTTGTAAAATGGTGTTATTCTATCATTTTTTTCATTCATTAGCTGGAATACCTCTGAAGAAGGAAACTTGCCCTAATCAACTCTGGTTATCCTGTGTACCTTTCCCATAGAAAAGGCAGAAGTGCTTGATTCTTTCCTTTTATGTGCCAGTTTTCAAAATTATGATTGGTTCTCTAGCTTCCTCTAAAGGTGGCCAATGAGTTTCTTGTTACTGTTGATTCATTATAAATTTGTGGATTTTCAACATATTTCATGTACTTTAATCTCTTGCAGTTACTAATTAATTAATTTTAAAGACAGAGTCTCGCTCTGTCACCTGGGCTAGAGTGCCATGGCATCAACTTAGCTCACAGCAACCTCAAACCCCTAAGCTCAAGTGGTCCTCCTGCCTCAGCCTCACCAGTCCCACCTCAGCTGGGACTACAAGTGTGCACCACCATGCCTGCCTAATTTTTTTTCTGTTTTTAGTAGAGATGGCGTCTTGCTCTTGCTGAGGCTGGTCTTAAACTCCTGACCTCAAGTGATCCTCCTGCCTCAGCCTCCCAGAGTGCTAGTATTACAGGCATGAGCCACAGTACATGACCAGTTATTTATTGGGGTTCAAATTGTCCCATCTTTGGCCAGCAAGAGCCTCTTTTAAGTTGGCGCCTTCTCAGTCCTTTCGACCTGACTTTCATAATCTTTGGTAGTTTGCTTTCTGGTGTGACAAGATATCCAGGTACATCCTGCTCCAGAATTGGAATCAACATTTTCTCTAAGGAACCCTGTTTCCTTGTAGTAGGAAATGATATTATTTTTATCTGGCTGATTTATATTTATCTTAAGTTTATGCTAGATTTTTGTTGTTGCTATTAGGAAAGTGATTTTTTTCTCTATTGTATTTTTCCTCCAATAAAAACTGTTGCTTTTTGTATGTTTATTTGTGATGACCCTACCTACTGAACTTTTAAGCCTTTTCGAATACATTTTTCACTGTTGTACTTTAGTTTTTCAGGAAGACAGTCATACCATCTGCAAATAATAATTTTTCTATCTCATTCTCAATCATACCTCTTATTTTGTTCTTTTGTCCAATGCATTGTCTGGCACTTTCAGATCAATATTAAATAATAAAGATGATACAGTCACCCTAGTTTTGTTTCCGAATTTACCGTTATTTGGTGCCCTGATGTAAGAGACAAATTGGTGCTATTAGTATGATATTTTTACTAGAATGAACATAATTGATAGACATTAGCTTGGCTCTAATCAGACATGTTAACTCCCTTTAACTGCAACATTCTGTACTCTTTTCTGTCTCTTCTAATTATCATCTTCCATGAGCTAGATCTTAGACTGCTGCATTATGGTGATCTATACTCCATGTAGACTGCTTTATAACATTTCACAGGGATCTAAGAATGCTCAACCCTCAAAATATTGATAGAAGAAGAAGGCAGGAGGATCACTTGAGGCTAGGAGTTTGAGACCAGCCTGGGCAACATAGCGAGACCCTGTCTCTACAAAAAATTTTTAAAAATTATTTGGGTATGGTGGTACGCGCCTGTAGTCCCAGCTGCTCAGGAGGCTGAGGCAGGAGGATTGCTTGTGCTCAGTAGTTCGAGATTGCTGTGAGCTATGATGACACCATTTCCCAGGCAACAGAATGAGACCCTGTCTCCAAAAAGGAGGAAAAAAAGGAGAAGACTAAGAGAAGGTATCTGCTCCCAAATGGCAGAGCCAGAACTCTTCCATCTCAAGCTTTCTAGTCTTGTGTCTTTGTATTTCTTAGGTCTGACTGTGTAAGAGTTTTTTAAAAGTTTCTTCAATTTTAATTTTCATCTCACAGCTAAATCAGTACCATGTGTCACAATGTCTTATTTGTTGAGCTCCTGCAATGAGACAGTGCAGCATAATTGAAAAGTGTAGGCTTTGGAGCAAAACTTCCTACTTATTGTATATGACCTTTGATAAATTATTAATCTCTCTGGATCTCAATTCCTAATCCACAAAATGGAAATAATAGTGTATCAGAGTTGTTCTGGGGATTAGATGATTTTAATACATAGAACATTATTACTATTATTAACCATGTGCAATCACTTTCCTGTTCATCAACACATACATATTGTGGCCAGGCGTGGTGGCTCACACCTATAATCCTAGCACTCTGGGAGGCCGAGACAGGAGGATCGCTCAAGGTCAAGAGTTCGAAACCAGCCTGAGCAAGAGCGAGACCCTGTCTCTACTAAAATTAGAAAGAAATTAATTGGCCAACTAAAAATATATAGAAAAAATTAGCCGGGCATGGTGGCGCATGCCTGTAGTCCCAGCTACTCGGGAGGCTGAGGCAGGAGGATCTCCTGAGCCCAGGAGTTTGAGGTTGCTGTGAGCTAGGCTGATGCCATGGCACTCTAGTCCGGGCAACAGAGTGAGACTCTGTCTCAAAAAAAAAAACAAAAAACTAGATACATATTGAATACCTACTTTGTGCTAGGTGCTGGAGATGGGATGGTGAGTGAGATGGGATAAAGCCCTTACAGAGCTTGCAGTCTACTGGGGGATAGAGACAAGTAACGCGAGAACCAGGTAAGAGTAAATGTAGCAAATATGGTGTGGGAGGGAGGAGCATGTGAAGAGGAAGATAATGAATTCTGATTTGAACATACTGATGTACAGGAGCCAGTGGAACATTCAGATGTGATTGTTCCAGTGATGTTGAATATTCCAGTCTGCAGCTCCAGAGAGCCGTCTGGATTGAAGACAAAGTTTTGGGAGTGAGCAGCACCTGTAATCAAAGCCCTAGAAATTATAAGATCTACCTTGGGTAAAGTTTAGGAAGGCATTTTCAGGACACTAACATTTAAAGGACAGACATTTAATTTTATTTACTCAGAATAATTCTGTGGAGATAAGTAATATTATCATTTATATTTTACTATGAGAAATCTGAAGCTTAGAAAGTTAACTTGTCATTAAGAAAGCCTATCTGACTGGGAGGCTGAGGTGGGAGGATCGCTCAAGGTCAGGAGTTCGAGACCAGCCTAAGCAAGAGCAAGACCCTGTCTCTACTAAAAATAGAAAGAAATTAATTGGCCAACTAAAAATATATAGAAAAAATTAGCCGGGCATGGTGGCGCATGCCTGTAGTCCCAGCTACTCAGGAGGCTGAGGCAGGAGGATTATTTGAGCCCAGGATTCTGAGGTTGCTGTGAGCTAGGCTGACAACAAGGCACTCTAGCCCAGGAAACAGAGTAAGACTTTGTCTCAAAAAAAAAAAAGAAAGAAAGAAAGAAAGCAAGCCAGCCAGCCAGCCTATCTGAGATTCAAACCTTAAGTCTAGGAGAGCTTTCAAACTCAGTGCTCTCAAAACACTTTATACAGCTAGTACTTAATAGTTAAAATCTTCTTTTTCCCTTCCCCATTTGACTTGATAACTTACCAAGGAAAGTTATGAATGTAATTTAAAACAAACATGCGCAAGGTGGTTGTCACTTGTGATATTTAACTCTCGTTACCTTGGGCAGTTGTACACATTCCTACAATCTGTATTTTGGGGTTGAGGTGAAGATGCTTGTCTATCACTGAGTGCTTTTTATATTCATGGCTTTCAATCAAGAGATTATATATTAATAATAACAAACGGATGCCTGCTGCATTTAGAGCCTTTTTTTAAAAAAATTTTTATCCATTGATGGGCTGGGGTATGCACTAAGGTCAAAAGGTTTTTGCCTTTCAGCTTCTATCAATTAACGCAAGTAAAGTTAGCTAGCTGTTTGTAAACAATATTCTGAAATGTTTCGTTAAAGTAAACCGATGTCAAACATATTTTTATATAAATATGCCTTCACGGAGTCAAGCTAGAGATGAACGAACCACTGCAAGGGGTGGAGCTGTCACTCTCATTGACAACTTCAGTTTCTTGTCAACGGTTGCTATGGTGACCGCTACGTCTTCCCATTGGTCGCTGCTGAGCGTACTGCGGTTCCTCTGGCGGACTTCATTGGTTACCGTTCTGCAGTGGCCCGCGCCTGTCGAGAGCCGCAAGTGAAGTGTCGCAAAACAGAAGGAAGGCGGGAGTCCCGACTGCACTCTGAGGAAATCTAGGCAGCAGAGGCTGCTATGGCGAACGCTCCGTGGGCCGAAGCCTGTGAGAAATTCCAGGCGGCGCTGGCCTTGTCACGGGTGGAATTGCATAAAAACCCGGAGAAGGAACCGTACAAGTCCAAATACAGTGCCCGAGCGCTGCTGGAAGAGGTCAAGGCGCTGCTCGGCCCCGCGCCTGAGGACGAGGATGAGAGGCCCGAGGCGGATGACGGCTTGGGTGCGGGGGACCACGCCCTGGGGCTGCCGACCGAAGTGGTGGAGGCCGAGGGGCCCATCGCCCAGCGGGCGGTGAGGCTGGCGGTTATTGAGTTCCACCTCGGGGTGAACCACATCGACACCGAGGAGCTGTCGGCGGGGGAGGAGCATCTGGTGAAATGCCTGAGGCTGCTGCGCAGGTACCGGCTCTCGCACGACTGCGTGTCCCTCTACATCCAGGCGCAGGTGAGAGCGATCCCGGCCTGCCGCTGTGCAGCGAGCACCGCGCGGCTCCGGCGCCGAGCCGAGGCCAGAGGCAAACGTTGTAGGGCGCAGTTTGTCCCCACGATTTTGAAGAGCTTTGGCATGAATCCCAGATTCATGGATCTGGGTATTATGGCTTTCAGAAAGGCCAGTCTTAAAGACTTACTGAGATCTCCCACCGTCGGCTTCCAAACTTCCTCTCCATCCTCGTCGCCCACTCCAAAACCACCACTTGCTGCTTCACTTAGTCGTGGGCAACACATTGGTTTCCGAGACCCTCCCACATCGTAATGCCCTTTCCAGCTCTTCTCCACCAGTCCATATCCTGTTCATTCTAGTAACTAGAAAAAATGAGGCAACATAGCGAGATCCTGTTTCTACAAAACATTTAAAAAATTAGACCGGCCTAGTGGCCCGCCTTGTAGTCCTAGCTCCTCGTGTAACCGGTTTTATAAACATAAATCCTTTCCTCCTTAGGAATCCTCGTCATCTCAATAATTGACTTTCTGTGCAGCGGACAACAATGAATCCCCCTTGTGGGTTCATTAACACACAGGTTTAGGCAGGAGGATTGCTTGACCCGGGATTTGGAGGTTGCTGTGAGCTGCGATCGCGCCACTGCACTCCAGCCTAGGGGACTGAGCGAGACCCTGTATCTAAAAAAAAAAGAAAAAATCCAAAGTAACTTAAACCTTAAGGTCTCAAGGAAATGACAAACAATGGCCAGAGTACTTTTTTCTTTTCTTTTTCTTTTTTTAAAATAGCGACAGAGTCTCGTTCTGTCACCCAGGCTGGAGTGCAGTGTGACCCCATCATAGCTCATTGCAGCCTTGAACTACAGGGCTCAAGCGATCCTCTGGCGTTGGCCTTCCAAAGTGCTGGAATTATAGGCATGAGCCCACGTGCCTGGCCCAGCGTATTTAATTCAAAATAAAATGCCTGAAATCTTCTCTTTCCATTCTTGCCACATTCATTTGTTTGCTCTCCAGGGAATTCCTGTCCATTCTTCAATACCCGTCTGAAGAATTACCTCATTCTTTTAGTAACTTTCTTTGGACCATTTTGGTCCAAGATGATCTCTCCTTCCTACCTTTGAATTCTTACAATACTTATTGCTTACCATTTATATGGTGCTTGGTTCATTAAAAAATAAATTTGATATTCTGCATTGGGAACATAACACTTTAAAATACAAATATGTATGAACTCTTTGTATGTGCTCTAGGTACTTTGCTTAGGGCCTAAGCCTTAGGCCACACACTTTTTCATCCAGTAGTTCCAGTTCCTAATATATGAGATCCAGAGAACATTTTCCAAAATTGATCATATGCTAAATAGGCCTCAAAGAAAAACCTCAAAATTGAGGAGGAAATTGTATAGGTCATATTCTTTTATCATGGCCCAATAAAATTAAAAGCCATATAATAACAGGGACTGCATTTTTTTTTGCACACTATTTATAGCCCCAGTATGTGGCACATAGTAAGTACAGTCTGAAAATTTGTGGAGTGGATGAATGATTTAATGAAATTTTTAAGATGTTGAATTCAAACAAAACCTCAATTATTTGAAATTTTTCTTAATCATACAACCTAAGACCTTAATAAACATTTAAAAAATTATTTCAAGGCCAGGTGTAGGTGGCTCACGCTCGTGATCCTAGCACTTTGGGAGGCTGAGGTGGGAGGATCACTTGATGCTACAGGTTCACGACCAGCCTGGGCAATACCCAGACCCCATCTCTACAAAAAATTAAGTCCCAGCTACTTGGGAAGCTGAGGCAGGAGGATTGTTTGAGCCCAGGAGTTTGAGGCTGCAGTGAGCTATGATGATGCCAACGTACTCTAGTCCAAATAACAGCAAGACCCTATCTCAAAAAAAAAAAAATTACTTCAATATCTCAAATATAGTATTAGGAACATTCCTTAATGTAATATAGTATCTTCAGTATATACTGTATTTTACTGATTTTAAGATGTACATTTTTTCACATTTTAATATCTCTGAAATCAGGATGTATCATATAGCTGATTAGTTATCTTTTATTATTTCATTGGCAGTGTTTTCTTGTCGATATATAAAATAATTGTATGTCTTACAATTGTGACATCTTACATTTAATGAAATAACATATTTCAAACAGCCATCCTTTTCTTTTTTTCTATTTTCTTTTTGGTCACTAGATCTATCTTTTAGATCATCCTTTTTTAAAGGGTGTATTATAAGAGATATTCTAACTAAAAGCAGGAACAAAACCTTGATTAGAAACCCTGGCCAGTGCAAAATATAGAAAGCAAATAAGAGTTATAAATTTTGAAAAAATGAAATCATTTATAAAAATAAAAATCATTGTATGCATATGTGATCCTTGTATACCTAAAATCCTAAAGCTATTAACTGAGAAACTATTAGAATTATCAGTTCAGCAAAGCAGGAAAATGTAAGATAAATATGTAATATCAATAGTATTCTTATATATTAGCTATAACTGGTTAAAAAATATTTTTAGAAATTTTGCATTCACAATATTAGGGGTAATAGAACTAATAATTTTTAAAAAGATATCATATTCTGGGTGGTACTATTAAACATGAAAATGTCATTATCCTGATATCTTAATATTCTAATGTAATTCCTGCTGAACTCACAGTAGGCTTTTTTTCTTAGAACCTGACAAAATGAATACATTTATCTGAAAGAATAAAGAAAAGTGAATATAAAAATATGGAAAGTAATGCACTGTAACTAGACTACCAGGTACTAAAACAATACAGCAATAGTAATTTAACTACATTCTATTTGTTGCAGTCTGTTTCTAAATAATTCTGTTCCATGGTGCATTCAAACCAATAAGGATATTAAAAAAATTCTGTTCCATGGGTCTATTTATTCCAATGACGGTACCACACCATTAGCATTTTATTACATTTGATATTTACTATACATGATGAGAGATTGGGCCTTGCTAATAAGTAAGCAGACTAAAAGGATGAAATAGAAAAATTGGCAGAGATTATTAAAGATATCAGTTACACTCAGTATTGGAGAGACTGTGAGGAAATGGATGCCATCGTTTATTATTAGTAGAAATATAAATTCATAGAACATTTCTGGAGATGAATATCAAAACTCTTGAGTCAAGAGTTTGACTTAGGCTGGGCGAGGTGGCTCATGCCTGTAATCCTAGCACTCTGGGAGACCGAGGCGGTGCGAGGATGGCTCAAAGTCAGGAGTTCAAGACTAGCCTGAGCAAGAGTGAGACCCTGTCTCTACTAAAAATAGAAAGAAATTAGCTGGACAACTAAAAATATATAGAAAAAATTAGCCGGTCATGGTGGCACATGCCTGTAGTCCCAGCTACTCGGGAGGCTGAGGCAGGATTGATTGAGCCCAGGAGTTTGAGGTTGCTGTGAGCTAGGCTGATGCCGTAGCACTCTGGCCCAGGCAACAGAGCAAGACTGTCTCAAAAAGAAAAAAAAGAGGATGACTTAAAAATTCCACATCAATATTCTAATATAATAAAGGAAAAGTGAGCATGGATATTCATCACAGCATTGTTGATTACTAAAGAAGGAAAATAATATAAACATCAGGAGGGATATGATTAAATTCTGTTACATCCATATGGAAGAACAGTATGCAATCATTAAAAAATAATGATTTATATTTGTTAGCAAAAATTGCCAATGTTAACAGGGAGGAAGAAGACTCTAAGGCATGTTTAGAATTATGTAGAAAAATCCTAGTTTTTTTTTTTTTTTTTGAGACAGAGTCTTACTCTGTTGCCCAGGCTAGAGTGAGTGCCGTGGCGTTAGCCTAGCTCACAGCAACCTCAAACTTTTGGGCTCAAGCAATCCTTCTGCCTCAGCCTCCTGAGTAGCTGGGACTACAGGAACGTGCCACCATGCCCGGCTAATGTTTTCTATATATTTTTTTAGTTGGCCAATTAATTTCTTTCTATTTTCAGTAGAGACAGGGTCTCACTCTTGCTCAGGCTGGTTTCGAACTCCTGACCTTGAGCGATCCGCCCGCCTCGGCCTCTCAAAGTGGAAAAATCCTATTTTTGTATTAAAAATATACAAAAATTTTATATATACACATACATAGTGAGGAAAAATGTATATATATACATGTAAACAATATATACAAATACATATTTATGTTTATGTATATATATGAAAAGGTTTGAAAGTATTCATGGGAATTCATGATGTTCTAACAGTTTATCTTAATCTGGTGTCTTCTTCTTGGAGAACTACAGAATTGGACCCACCTTATATAATATTATCAAAAGAGAATATCTATCCCTTTCTACCTTCACTGGATTCTGGGAACCTTAGGAATGCTTTTTCTCTGGCATTCCTTCTGACCTTTGTCAGCAATATATACTGGCACTACCATCTTAATTACTTCACTTTAGTAAAATTTCCTAAGCAATTAGTACATTAACTCTCCCCACCCCCAGATTATGTATGTATAAGGAGTACTTTGTGTTGTTATCGTTTACAGCTTCATTGAGGTGCAATTGATATACAGTAAACTGCACATGTTTTTATTTTTATTTTTTTTTTGAGACAGAGTCTCACTCTGTTGCCTGGGCTAG
>VBSM01003143.1:41622590-41635869 GCA_008086735.1 Cheirogaleus medius
AGGCTGGTTTCGAACTCCTGACCTCGAGCCATCTGCCCGCCTCGGCCTCCCAGAATGCTAGAGTTTCCTTATACTCTTTTGTAATCCCTCCCTCCCTCCTATATTCTTTCCCTCCCTTCTCTTACCCCCTACACTGCATTTTGTAGAATTTTATAAAAATGAAATCATACTGTATATACTCTTGTTTTGGACTGACTTCTTTTACTCAGCATCATTATTTCATTGCTGTATCTATGTCCATATGTAATGATCATATGTCCATATGTCTTTATTTTCAGTCTGTTTATGGTGAATTTTATTGAGAGATTTTCCAATGCTAAACCAACCTTGCATTCCTGAGATAAACTCCGTTTGGTCATAATGTATTATCTTTTTTATATTGTTCAACTTAATTTGCTAAAATTTTGTTTAAAATATTTACATCTTTGTTCATGAAGGATATCAGTCTGTAATGTTCTTGTTGTATCTTTGGTTTAATATGAGATGGGAAATGTTTTGTCCTTTTTTTTTGTGGAATAGTTTGTTTAGAGTTGGTATTATTTCTTCCTTATGTGTTTGGTAGAATTCACCAGTAATGCTTTTTTAGCTGTTTTTATTTTATATTTTAATTTTTTCCCTACCTAGTTTGGTATGAGGGCAAGGATGTGATGTATGAAAGACGCAGGACCTTCTGATGTAGTTTTCTACCCTTAGTAGGATTTCTATTGTATTTAAAAAATAATTTACATAAAATGTCAGTAGTGATTATCTTTGTGGAGTCAACACTAAAAATAAAAAAAGTTTAAATCCCAAAACACTGAATTTAATTTTAAAAACAAAGCCATTCTAAGATGGGATATGGTGGCTCACACCTATAATTCTACCACCTTGGGAGGCCAAGGCAGGAAGATCACTTAAGGTCAGGAGTTGGGACCAGCTTGGGCAATAGTGAGACCTCATCTCTACAAAAAATTAAAAAATAATCTGGGTGCAGTGGTGCATGCCTGTAGTCCCAGCTACTCAAGAGGCTGAGCCCAGGAGAATTGCTTGAGCTCCTGAGTTTGGGGTTGCTGTGAGCTACGATTGCGCTGCTGCACTCTAGTCCAGTTAACAGAGAGAGAAAGAGAGAGACCCTGTCTCAAAAAAAAAAAAAAAAAAAAGAAAAAGAAAAAGCCCATTCTAGATCCCTTACATCTGCTGTCCCCAACTCTCGGCCCCAGATGGTACCAGTCTGTGGCCTATTAGGAACCAGACTGCACAGCAGGTGGTGAGGGATGCTTCATCTGTATTTACAGCAGCTCCCCATGGCTCATGTCACCGCATAAGCTCTGCCTCCTGTTAGATCAGTGGGGGCATTAGAGTCTCATAGGAGCACAAACTACTATAAACTGCATGTGCAAGGGATCTAGGTTGCACGCTCCTTATGAGAATCTAATGCCTGATGATCTGAGGTGGAGCTGAGGTAGTGATGCAGCAGCAAATACAGATTATCATTAGCAAAGAGGCTTGACTGCACAATAAATGTAATATGCTCGAATCATCCTGAAACCATCCCCTCCCCCCACCCTGTCTGTGGAAAAATTGTCTTCCATGAAACTGGTCCCTGGTGCCAAAAAGGTTGGGGACTGCTACCTTACATGGTCCTAACCTTCAGGACCTTAATAGGTTATGGTCCAGAAGAAGAATCTTATTTCTGGACATAGTTAAGTTCTTTATTTGGTTTAAAATTTATCATACACCAAAGTTGTTGCCTTCTGTGGCACAGCCTACCCTGGATATAGCAGGACAAACACCAAATACCAAATTTTCCCATCCCAAAATAGTAATTATTAGTACTAGGAGAGTCTCTAGACTGTCTAGATTAAGTGCAGCGTGATGGGGTAGGGCTTATTGGTGTCACGGCCAGATGGAGTTTCTCAAGGACTATCTTTTATCAAAAGAAAAACAAGTTGAACTAGAGAATAAGGAAAAGGTGACTTGTAGGTCCATTTCTAAGATCGGAAAATGACAATCAGTAAGTTAGTAGGAAGACAGAGCTTTTTAAGCC
Source organism: Cheirogaleus medius (assembly GCA_008086735.1). Lineage (NCBI taxonomy): Eukaryota > Metazoa > Chordata > Mammalia > Primates > Cheirogaleidae > Cheirogaleus > Cheirogaleus medius. The sequence goes on from VBSM01003143.1 coordinate 41,624,617, forward strand.
TCTATTACTTATGAGGGTCCTGGAAAGGAGCTTATATGTGACATAGAGGAGAGAACTACCAATCTCAGTATATTATGACCTACAGTTCTGGATACTGAGGACTGATCAAGTCGCTTCTTTAAAAAAAATTATAGAATGGATATATTATGTCCAGAAGATCAAAGAGCTATGTTCCAATGGAATGGTTAAATCACTTTTTTAAACTGTAGGGTTTCTAAACCTTTTTTGTTCTGCATGCCCCTTTGGTGGTCTAGTGAAGCTGATATTTCATAAAACAGAATCATTATTTTAAATGCATAAAATATATATAAGGTTACAAAAAATCAGTATAGAAGTATAGTTATCAAAATATTTTTAAAACAAAATATGTTATAGTTACATGCTTTATTAACACATTAACAATATCAATAATATGTCTAATAGCTTTAATATTTCTGAAGTAATGATGAGCATAAATGATTTATTTGCAAACTAGCATAATAAAAAGATTTTTTTCATTTCTGCTGGTCACAAAGTCCCAGGCACTGTAATATTGCTGCAGTTTGTTTTCTATATTCATAATCAAAAGAAATGCCAAATTTTAGTAGGAGATTAGTGACAATAAATTTGTAATTTTTTCCCCATCCAAATTCATGGACTCTGAATTCTCTTCATGGATGCTGTGGGCGTCCATAGACTTGAGGTTAAGAATCTCTGCATTAAAGACTCTTCCCTTATCCTGTTCCCTTCCCTAGGGAAGTGAGCAAAATACGGTATAAGCCAGCCTCAGACGTATCCTTGTACCTAAAGTACTATCCCAGCAAATGGAAGACAGGCTAAGCCTGTGCTTAAAGGGGAGCTAGGCCTCCAGTTTTCAGTTCTGACCATCTCAACAGGCCTGATTTGCCCTGCAGAGCCTGATAAGAGAGACGTGTAGCAGGGGACAGACTGACCTGGTTTTAAAGTATTTAGTATATAACCCCTAATCCAGTCAGCTTCACCTTAGCCTTCATGGTAACAGAAGGAAATTGGTGCAATGGAAATCAAAAGGAAGAGATCAATACAAGAAAAGACACTGTGAAAGAAGAATCAATGACTTTTTGATTGACTGGATGTAATTATAAAACTATAATTTTAAGAACTCTATAGAAAATACACATATTTCATTGTTTGAAATGGTAGACATTAGGAATATGACTTAACTGATGAGAAAAGGCATATAGTATGTTCAGAATTTCCATACCATATCATTTGAATGGCTTATTCTGGAATGTGAGTTCATCCTTTATTTTTTAGGCTTGAACCAAACAGTGAATATTGAGAATCTTTCTTTTTTTTTCTTTTAAAGGTCTCTGGAGGAGATTGTAGTATTTTGAAAGCATTATATGTATCTGGTCCGTCCTTGTCTATTATCTCAGAAATCTCAGCATGGCTTAGCTGATTGCCTCTAGCTCAAAGTTCCTCATCCATATTATTGACTTGCTAGAGCTGTAGTCTCAGCTCTAGCTGAGACTGGAAGAGTATCTACTTCCAACTCACTCACATGGTTGTTGGCAGGATTCAGTTCCTCAGAGGCATTTTATCTGAGGGCCTCAGACTGTTGACCTCTCTCATTTCCTTTGCTCTTCACAGAGTGGCTCACAACATGGCAGTTGTCTTCCCTCCAAGAGAGAAAGCAAGAGAGCACTCAAAATGGAAACCACAGCGTTTTGTAATCTAATCTTAGAAGTGACTTTCCATCACTTCTGCCATAGTCTAGTCATTAGAAGCAAGTCACTAAATCCAGCCCATGCTCAAGGTGAAGAGATTACACAAGTGTATGAATACTAGAAAGCAGGAATCATTGGGGTCTGTCTTATAATAGCAGCTACCTACCATACTACATAAGGTCAATATTATTATGAATAATTAATTCATTGGTAATCAGACTCCAGTACTATTGGATTGGTAAATATTGACTTGGCTGGAACCCATTCTACTAAGTGAAGTATCCCAAGAATGGAAAAACAAGCACCACATGGATTCACCATCAAATTGGTTTTAACTGATCATCACTTAAGCGCACATATAGCAATAATGTTCATCAGGTGTCAGGTAGATGGACGGGGAGGAGACGATGGGTACATACATACATAATGAGTGCGGTATCCACTGTCTGGGCGATGGACACACTTGAAGCTCTGACTCGGATGGGGCAAGGGCAATATAACCTAAACATTTGTGGCCAGGTGTGGTGGCTCACACCTGTAATCCTAGCACTCTTGGGAGGCCAAGGTGGGCAGATCGTTGGAGCTCGGGAGTTTGAGACCAGCCTGAGCAAGAGCGAGACCCTGTCTCTACTAAAAAAGTAGAAATTAGCTGGACAACTAAAAATATATATAGAAAAAATTAGCCGGGCATGGTGGTGCATGCCTGTAGTCCCAGCTACTCGGGAGGCTGAGGCAGGATTGATTGAGCCCAAGAGTTTGAGGTTGCTGTGAGCTAGGCTGACGCCATGGCACTCTAGTCCAGGCAACAGAGTGAGATTCTGTCTCAAAAAACAAACAAATAAAAAAACATTTGTACCCCCATGATATGCTAAAATAAAAAAGGAAAAAAAAAACTATGAAAGTTACTTTAATTGGAAGTTTTATATAATCATAGTTTGTTTCTCTTTTCTTTATTTTCAGAATAATCTGGGTATCTTGTGGTCTGAAAGAGAAGAAATTGAAACTGCACAGGCTTACCTAGAGTCATCAGAAGCACTATATAATCAATATATGAAAGAGGTATGTTACATGTCAGATAAATTTTAAGTTTTGATTGAAACTAGTCAAGAATTGATAGTAAGAATTCCTCATTCATAATATTGGTGTGACTCTTCAATGTTCCCAGGAACTTCTCTATAGAGCTGTCTGGGAAGTCATCTAATAGCTGAAATTATTGTATATTAAACACTTCGGGGTTTTAAAAATAATTTTAAAATTACAAAATTTTAAAGGTATAATGGCAACCTTAGTCTAAATACAATCATAAAGGAAACACTAGTTGTGCACAGTGGCTTGCAAGTTTATAATCCCAATGACTTGGGAGGCTGAGGCAGGAGGATCCCTTGAGCCCAGGAGCTTGAGGCTGCAGTGAGCAATGATAGCACCACTGCACTCCAGCCTGGGTGACAGAGCAAGACCCTATCACTAAAAATAAAAGAAATTTTAAAAAAGGGAAATATTCCAATGTTATCCTAAAATACTATTTGCATATTTTTGTATTTATAACCTAAAAATCTATTTGGTTTCCAATGAAGAAGCATTGGTTAAAGGAAAGCAAATGAACTGCTTGAGCAAAATATCTGAAATCTTTGGGGCAACCGTTCTCAAACTTTAGCATGCATAAGAATCACCTGAGAGCTCATTAAAGCACAGCAGGCTGGGCTTCTAATTCTGATTTAGTAGTTTTAGGGTGGGGCCTAGGAATTTGCATTTTTAACAAGGTTCTGGATAATGCTCATGCTGCTGGTCTAAGTACTGTTCTGTACTTTGAGAACCACTGTTTCAGGGCAATGGTTTTTCAATGATTTTTTTTTTTTTAACTTTGAAACCCTTCTGAAATGCAGCATATAGAAATTGATCGAGCCACTCTGGTTAAGCAGGTTAGAAGTCCCCAATCCACTACAGATTGTTCCTTCCTCTCCACTGTGGTAGCACAAAAGAGGTGTTGTAGAACTTCTAGGGGAGCCTAGATTGAAAACTCTCACTTGAGGGAATCCTAGCCTGCAAAGGTGACAAACCACTGTGTTACCATCTGTTTCCTTAATAAACCTTTTTTTAATATGAAAGAGAAATTATTAGGCACAATATTTTGTTGTGGATTACTATTTGTCACAGTTATCTGCTTTAAAAAACCCATTAATAAAATGTTCTTATAATGTTAAAGAACTTGAAAAAACATTACATATCACATAAAAGAGACTAAGTATACAAAAATATGTTTGCTAAATTCAACCTTCAGAATGCTTGACTACAAAAGGATATAAAAGTTTCAGATTTCCTAAGTTGGTGACATCATCATGTTAGTAAAATCATAGCTTCCCTTTAAGAATTTTATGTACAGAAATCTTAATAGATTAATTCCAGTCCTCAATAAACTTTTGCCTACTCAAAGTTGGTAGTCTTTTTGTAAATTAAAAAAGATTTTAATTTTGTTTTTAGTTTATTTGTGGCACTTCTTTAAATAACCAGAGGTGTTTTGAGGTCTTTCAATATAAGAGTTAAGAATCAATGCCTTATCAAGTTCACCAGTGATTTATATGTTGCTAATTCAATGGTAAATTCTTAGTTCTCATCTTATTTGACTGATCAGTAGCATTTGGCATAATTGATCAGTCTTTCTTTCTTTAAACATTTTTTTTTACTTGGCTTCCAGGACCACATTTGTCTGGTTTTCCTTTTCAATCTTTAATGTTCTGTCCTTATTTTCACAACCTATGAATACTAGAGTACCCAAAGTTCAGTCCTGGGACCTTTCTGTTCTTCCCATATGCCTTCACTTCCTTGCTCTAAATATCATCTCTATGCTGATGACTCGCAAATTATATCTCCAGTCTGTACCTCTCTAATTCCAAACTCATCTTTCCAATTGCCGATTTGACATTTGTACTTTTTGTGGAGTAGTTTTCTCTAAAAGTACTGTCTATAAGTGAGCTGCTGATAATCTCACCCTGCTAAGCCCCCCCAGTTGCCATAAACACCAACTACTCCCAATTGCTGAGGCCTAAAACTTTTGCAACTCCTCTTTTCCTTACACTGTGTCTAATTTATCAGCAAATCCTGTTAGCTTCACCTTCAGATTATATCCATCTGGTCCAAATCACCATCATCTCCTGAGATTATTGCAGTTCTCTCCTAACTGGTTGTCTTGTTTTCATGCCCCCTTCAGAATCCTTCCCATCTCACTCAGAGTAGACCTCAAAGACCTACAAATTCCTTATCTGATCTGGCCACCATTACTTCTCTAATTTCATCATCTGCTATTCTCCTCGGTCACTCTCTGTTCTAGCTACTCTGGCCTCCTTACTTTTCCTAAAACCCACCAGACAAGCTCCCGACTCAAGGCCTTTGCACTTAGTTTCCTCTGCTTAGAATGTTCTTTCCCCAGATATCTATTAATACATGGCTTACTCCCTCATTTCCTTAGGATCTTGACTAAAATGTCTAGCATGGAAGGAGTAATTACTGGTCACTCCATCTAATACTGCAAATCACTCCTCCTCAAAACTTCCTTTCCACTGTTTCTGCCTCATTTTTCTCCATTGCACTTACCACTATCTAACATATTGTTCATTTTAGTGATTCATCTTGTTTGTTATCCATCTCCACTACTGTAGTGTAAGCTTCATGATAGCTAGGCTGACACCACAGCACTCTAGCCTGGGCAACAGAGTGAGACTCTGTCTCAAAAAAAAAAGATTTAAATCTGGTTTGTCTGACCCCAAATACCTATTCTTTCTACTCTACAGTGCTGCCTTCCAAGGTAATATTGTTAAATAGTTATTGTATTAAGATAAAGGGATTCTTTTTTCTTCATAAAATTGTTCAAACACAGAATAAGAAAAGAATAAAGAAGAAAATATATTCTATGGTAATGAAGAGTTATTCATTGGTAGGTTAGGTAGGGGGGCAGTTAAAAGACAAAAATGTTACAAGTCAGAGGGATATTTTATTTATTTAACAAACATTTACAGTACTTCCTTAAAGTACTCACGGGCACTGTTATAAATATTTGCAAATATTAATTTATTTAATTCTCATAGCAACTTTATGAAGTAGGTACTATTATTACCCATATTTTATAGATGAAGAGACAGAGAAGCACCAGAGATAAGTGAGTTACCCAGAGCCACACACAAGTGAATGGTGGAGCTGGGATTCCAACTTATGTGATCTGGCTCCAGAAAGGAATGAGCTGTAAGCAGAATGCAAACAAACACTCAGCATTCCTGTTTGCTTTGTCAGTTTAGCTTACTAGACATTAATCGTGAGACTCTGTCTCAACAACATTTATTATTATTACTATGTACCAGGACCTGTGCCTAATGCTGAGGAATCAAATATGGATAAAATATGGTTCCTATCCATAAAGAGCTCTTTCTCTTTGAGGATAAAGATTGGAACAAATCAAATGTTAATTAAAACCACAAAAATTTTAGAATGCATGTTTATAATATATGTTTTATAGGCCCTTAACATTTTTTTCCCCTGAGGATTATATCCCCAAGTTGGAGAATTTTTAAAGTCATGGCTCTTCTACCTTGGCATTTTAACTTTCCCCCTAAAGTACTAAGAAGAGCAGAGTGCCACAAAGCCAAATAGAGGTGTTAGTCTTATTTACACTCTTGTACATGAAATTGTTGATTTAAAATGTCAGTATACTAAGCACTTACAGTATTTCATTAAAAAATAGTATTAATATGGCAACAACACATACAGCAAAGCTCTTTGTGCTTAGTTATACCTCTGTTTCAGTTAAGACAAGAGACTGACTTGGCTGTTAGTGTTGCATATGAAATGTGATAGCCATAACAGTGAAGTATGTATATAAAATATTATAATACATTGATGAATTTCCCTCATCTAGACAGGGATAAGCATATTAAACAGCTCAGAATTGTTGAAGAGTTCTCTAAGAATTGCTTATCTATTACTGTGTTTGCCTTGAGCCTTGCTTCCTATCTTAGTTGTTTTTACTTCCTGTGAATTCTAGGAGCCCAAGTTGTGATGCTTTTAGTGTTTACATCTAGAATGTAAGATCACATTTTTTATGGACAGCATTGTTGCTTTTGGAGTTTAGTGAATTCAGTTAAAAGCAAGGATGTGCTCGTAGATGGGACTATCCTTGTAGAAGTAGAAATGAGGCAGATGGCCAGGCAGGGTGGCTCATGCCTATAATCCTAGCACTCTGGGAGGCCGAGGCGGGCAGATCGCTCAAGGTCAGGAGTTCGAGGAAACCAGCCTGAGCAAGAGCAGACATCGTCTCTACTAAAAATAGAAAGAAATTAATTGGCTAACTAAAAATATAGAGAAAAAGTTAGCGGGGCATGGTGGCGCATGCCTGTAGTCCCAGCTACTCGGGAGGCTGAGGCAGAAGGATTGCTTGAGCTCAGGAGTTTTGAGGTTGCTGTGAGCTAGGCTGACGCCACGGCACTCTAGCTGGGGCAACAGAGTGAGACTCTGTCTTAAAAAAAAAAAAAAAATGAAATGAGGCAGAGGTTAAGAGGTTAAGCAGTTCTGTTTCGGAAGACTTAAGATGGGATTGTAGGTGATTTATAAATATTAACTCAATCCTTATAACAGCCAGATCAGGTTGGTACTATTATTATCCTTTTTTTTCCGCCCCCCAACTCCTGACCTTGAGCGATGATGGATCCTCCCACCTCGGCCTCCCAGAATGCTAGGATTACGAGCTACCGCGCCCGGCCAGCAGGTTTTAAAAATATCCTTTTTTATCAGAAAAATTAAGATTTAAAATACTTAAAGAATTATATGTGTCTAAAAGAGTTGTATATGTTTAAAAGCAAATTGCTTGAAGAAATGAAGCTAAGAAAAAAAAACAAAAAAACAAACAAAAAAGAAAATAAATTAAAAAAAACAAAAAATAAATAAATAAAAGCAAGTTGGTAGAGTCTTTTTGCATGTTTACAGTTTAACTGCAACAACAGTTAAAATTTTGTGAGCTTGTAGGCAAGCTCTCCTTTTATTTGTTTGACTCTTTCAGATTTTATGGTTAAGAAAATGATTTATTTATCACAAGAATGAAAAGACAAACACCACATGTACTCATCATTAAATGGGTACTAATTGATCAACACTTATGTGCACATATGGAAGTAACATTTGTCAGGTGTGGGGGAAAGGGGATGGGTAAATTCACACCTAAGGGGTATGGTGTACGCTGTCTGGGGGATGGACACGTTTGTAGCTGACTCCGGTGGTACAAAGACAATTTATATGTAAACAAAGCGTTTGTATACCCGGAATATTGTGAAATTAAGAGAGAAAAAGAAAAAGACTTTATGGGTAACATGAAAGTGAACTAGGAAAAAATAGTGTGTTTGGCTCAGGGGTCCTCAAACTTTTTAAACAGGGGGCCAGTTCACTGTCCCTCAGACCGTTAGAAGGCCGGACTATAGTTTAAAAAAAAAACTATGAACAAATTCCTATGCACACTGCACATATCTTATTTTGAAGTAAAAAAACAAAACGGGCAAAAACACCCGGCGGGCCGGATAAATGTCCTCGGCAGGCTCCATGTGGCCCAAGGGCCATAGTTTGAGGACCCCTCGTTGGCTTGTAAAAGTTGATTTCTGCAGTTCCTCCAGAAGAGGGCGCTTGGTGTTTACAGTTTAAAATTTTAAAGCACTTTTGTTATTCTTAATTGTAGATTGGGAGCCCTCCTCTTGATCCTACAGAGCATTTTCTTCCTGAAGAAGAGAAACTTACTGAACAAGAGAGATCAAAAAGGTGAGAAGGTATAGAAATCAGCCCTCGAAGGCATTTCCACATAGTGTAGATAAGGTGCTTGTTCAATAAAGCACAATGTTTTCTGCTTCGAGGCACTTATATAAAGGTTACAGAATGTGAATTCTGATATGAGTAAACCCTCCATTTGACACGTACTGGTTATGTGACTTTGTTAAAATCTGAGACTCAGTTCCCTTATCCGTCAAATAGATAAAATAACCAAATCCATGTCAAAGTGTTGGTGAGAGGATCAAGATAAATATGTGTGAAATTTACTTGTTAACCATTATGCAAATATTGGTTTATTTTTTCTTGGCAGATTTGAGAAGGTTTATACTCATAACCTATATTATCTGGCTCAAGTCTACCAGCACATGGAAATGTTTGAGAAGGCTGCTCATTATTGCCACAGCACACTAAAACGCCAGCTTGAGCACAATGCCTACCATCCCATAGAGTGGGCTATTAATGCTGCTACCTTGTCACAATTTTACATTAATAAGGTAAGCTTCTTGAAGTAGTTATCTAACAGAGTATCAATAGTGAGTATGAAAATAGAACCAATAGTACTTTGAAAATATCTTTTAAAAACAGGTAACTTGTATTTTATGATGTAGAACTGGACAGAAAAACACAGCCCGATTTGCCACTGTACTAAAAGTTTGTAGTTTTTTCGTTGCATAAATCCTTTTGAGTCTTAAAAATACTGAGTTTAATCATTGTCGTACATGTTGCTTGCCCATAAAATTATAGATTACCTAAGACCAATTCTTTTTTGATATGGGCATGCTAACTCAATTCATTTCAGTGAGATATTACCTTAAGTTCCAGATTTTATCTTGTAGATATAATTTTATCTTTATGTAATGGTAATCTGGTAACTCTGAGAATTTGTATGAGGAAGTTGACTGTTAAATGTGGGCTTTGATAAAAGCATGTGATGCATTTCAGTTATTTTTCAGAATTAACTCCTATATAATAATTTTTCAATGTTGGAAATATCTCTGCTGAGTTCCAAAGTTCCAGGTCTTTATGACATGCTTCTTTTCGACGGATACACAAGGACAATGTTTTTGAGCTTCTTAGGCATTTATCAGAATTGCTCAGATCATGTTGATGTACTCTTCTTAATTGACCCATTTATTCCTTTAGTCCTTAAGAGTTTCTAGTGCTAAAACAATTTTAAACCACCTTTCCCAACCAGACTTTCTGTTAATCCTTAATAAAATATCACAGCAATAGAATGTACTTTTATTTGTATTTCTAATTCACAAGCCTCTTTGAAATTTTGGTAATTCTCTGCTTATCAGAGTTCCTTCTTTCATCTCTCTGGTTACCTGCTGCTTTATCCTTGGGCCTTTATCCTTTCTAAGCTTTTTGTTAGTGTTGGTTCTGTAAATGCGCCCTATGATTAAAGTATTGTCCCACAGAATTTCATTCAGAAAAGCTATTAGCAAGAGAGAAAGGGCTGTGGTGACTGCAGCATCGCTTCTAGGACTTTGGTCTAAGATCAAGCGTGTAAGTAACGCTACTGCATATATCAGAGCATTCAGTTAACTCTAATTCTCATGTATCCATTTCATTGTGGTCATCATCAAAAAGTGTTACCCAGTGCCTCTGCTTGTGGCACCTTTTTTATAGCTGTTGGAGGCCCCTTGTTCATTCTGTTTAGCAACTTTAAAATTATATATTCACTAAGATTTTAATTAACACTTAAAACTCCATGGATATTGGTAGTATTAAGATATCTAGATATTAATTTAAAGCATGATTAAAAATTTAAAGTTGTTAAGCATTACTTATGTGGAGCATGCAGTAATTTTCATGAGCACCTCTCCCACCCTGTACTTTTATTTTTTACCAAAAATTTTTTTGAGTTTTTATTATAACCAGCTAAGTTGTATTTTACAAAGAGGGATTTTAACTATATTTTTAAAAATACAATTGTCATTTATATCATTATCATCTTCATCTGATTCCAGTGGTAAGGTTTTGTTATTTGGTGAGTCCCTACCTGGCAGGTGCTAAAGTCCCACATTTACCAGCCACCTAGGGGGCACAAGGCACTCACTGTTCTGGCAGTGGTTGCTCATAGGGAGACAATCTGGACAAAGTTGAAGTGATAATAATGGTTAAAGGATTGTAGGGGGTTAACTGAATTTTCTTCATGTAAACTGTAACTTTCTTTTGACTTACAAGATTTAACACCAACATTTTGATCTATAAATGTTGCTGGGCTAATACTGCAAATAGTGCCCAGATAGTCTCAAGATGCCTTCTGAATTTGCCATAATGGAGAGATACATTTAATGCTGAGGTTTTAAAGTCATAGCTAACCATTAAAAGTCTTTTAGGTATATGAAGTATTCTATTTAATGAGGGTGGCTTCCAACTAAAAGTTGGACTTTAACTTTGTACTTCTGCTGGGTGGTCCTATGACTTACATGACAAATACAAAGTGTTTATATTAATAAGGAGATCTTCTCTAAGTGTTTAAGATGTTTTCCATGCCTAGATTTGAAATATGAAGTCTTCAAATATGTTAGTAAAACAGTAATAAAGTTCATCTGTAGAAATCTGTTGGCTTAAAACTTGGTGGGAAGCCTTATTGTATGTAAATTTCAAAGATTTTAGAACACAGGAATCTCTTCCTATCAGAATTTATCCTTTGAACACTAATATGTAAATGGGATCTCTAAACTACTTCATAAAAATTAAATTTTCAAGGCCAGGTGCAGTGGCTCACGCCTGTAATCCTAGCACTCTGGGAGGCTGAGGC
>VBSM01003143.1:41640307-41651933 GCA_008086735.1 Cheirogaleus medius
GTTTTTTGTTTTTTTTTTTGAGACGAGGTGTTACTCTGTTGCCTGGGCAGGAGTGCAGTGGTGTCATCATAGCCTGCTGCAACCTCAAACTCAGAGGCTCAAATGATCCTCCTGTCTTAGCCCACTGAGTAGCTGGGGCTACTGGTGTACCACACCACACCCACCTACTTTTTCTATTTTTGTAAAGTCGGGATCTCATTATGTTGCCCAGGCTGGTCTCGAACTCCTGGGCTCAAATGATCCTCCCACATGGCCTCCCAAAGTTATAGGATTATAGCTTTGAACTACTGTGCTTGGCCTGATCGTATGATTTATTTAAAAAAACAAATTATCGAAAAGTTTTTTTTTCTCTATATAGGAGTTTTACATAGCCAAACACGTTAGTCATTTCCTCTGTTGCTTCTAAATTTTGTTTGATATTGTCTCCCTCCTCCAAACTCAAGAACTTTTCTTGCCCCTTCCTAAGTCACTTAAATTCTGTTTTGTGTTACCCCTATTTGTATTTCTTATTTGTATTCTTACTTGTATCTCATTTCTTTGTTTCCTTTTAGACTGTAAGAAACTTGAGGGCAGGAAATAATTTTTACTAATCTTTATATACTTCTCAGTGTTATCTTATATTTAGCAAGGACTTGATAAAATCTGAAAGGGTAGACTTTTAAGAAATAGCTCATGTTGGCCAGGTGCAGTAGCTTATGCCTGTAATCCGAGCACTTTGGGAGATTGAGGTGGGGACATTGCTTGAGGCCAAGAGTTTGAAACCAGCCTGAGCAACATAGTGACACCCTGTCTCTACAAAAAAAAAATTAGCCAGGTGTACATAGTACATGCCTATAGTCCTAGCTACTCAGGAGGCTGAGGCAGGAGGATTGCTTGAGCCCAGTAGTTCAAAGCTACAGTGAGCCATGATGCCACCACTGCACTGCAGCTTGGGTGACAGAGTGAGACCTTGTCTTTTAAAAAAAAAGAAAAGAAATAGTTCATGTAATAGTGTAATAATTCAAGTATAGAAGCAGAACTGATGGCAGTGAAGAACATAGACTCTGGAAACACACTGTTCAGGTATAAACTCTGGCCCTGCCACTTTGTAATTGTATGTTCATGGCAATTTATGTAATCTCTTTGGGCCTTAATTTTCTCACAAGTAAGATAGAGATAATAGTACCTACTTAATACTGTTGTTATGACAGTTAATTCAACCTATATAAAGCCTCAGAAAAGTGCCCAAGATTAAGTCCTTAACAAATTGTTAACTAACATCATCATTATTACTAATTTATATTGAATCCTAGGGCCTAACCACTAAGGAGGAAAATAAGATAAGTCACTTGAATACAGTATACTAAGTATAGATACATAGATAGCTCTCTTGGAGAGTCATTGTACTTTTGTTTTTCTGTTTGTATGTATTAAAGTATAATATTTTTTAATAGTAAATAATAACAGAACCTTGCAAAACTACTAAACAAAAGAAAACGAAACAAACAAACAAACCTCAAAACCCGAGAAGCATAGGTCTTACAAAGATGAGATCATTCTAGAGGTAGAGAGTAAAGATGAGGCATATTAGGGAAAGAAAGGAAGTAGGGAGAAGAACTGTGGATGGGGCTTTCTGTCTAGAGAAAGTGGAGCCAGGAAGAGCTGTCAGCTTTCTTCTGGTCAGGCAAAGAAGATTGTGGAAAAGGAGGGTTTCAGGGACTATTAAAGCAGAACAGTAGAATAATGTAAGAAAGCAACCTAGAGAGCAGGTAAATAAACAAACAGCCCAGGAAGGAAGTAAACAAGACTTAGAGACTTAGGGCCTGCATTTGAAGTCATTGTGTCAAGCAAAATGTACTATTATTTAACTTTTACCCTTCATTTAGTACTAGAACTTCATCACTTGATTAGTTTTAACTCACATATTTGCCGTGCTACTAAATTACTCAAATTTTCCTTAAACTGACTTTTTTTTTTTAAAAAAAAACTTCATCCTTTGATCATCTGTGTATTTATCTGAAAGGCCTTCTTCAAGCTTTAAGACATACATAAGTTTATTCAGTTAAGTGTTTATTTATGCCAACTCTGTGTAGTCATTGGCCAAGATTCAAGGGATACTATGATGGACAAATATAGACTTGGTCTTTGACTTCATGTAAAAGTGCAACTTTGATAAGTTCCACAGAGGAGAGACACATGAGATGAGAAGGCATGATAGGAGGAAGTACCATCTGAAGCAAGCTCCAGGATGGGTAGGAGTTATCTAGACTGGAGAAAAGAAGGTATACCATTCCAAGGAGCTGAAGCAGCGTGTTCAGAGTTTTGTGGCGTAAGGGAGGGTGGTATCAGAAGGGATAGAACAAAGAGCAGTGAAGTTGGAGCAGAGGGAGAGAGAGTGTGCTATAAAATTAGAATTAGAAAGGGGCTAGAACAAGCAAGACTTTGAAGTAATGTTTTTTTTTTTTTTTTTTTTTTTTTAAGGAGACAGGGTCTCTCACTGTTGCCCGGGTACAGTGACCCACAGTTCACTGTAACCTAGAACTCCTGGGCTCAAGTGATCCTTCTGCCTCAGTCTCTTAAGTCACTGGGATTACAGGCATGAGCCACTGGGCGGCTGTAGCCTTGATGGGTTTTTGGAAAGATTACTGGAGAGACAATGTCAAGTAAAAAGAAGAAAGGGACTTGGAGCTGAGCGTTGAGGAATCTGGTGTTTAATTTTATTGGTCAGGAAAAGTTTACCATATTTTTTTTTTAGCCATCTTAGCTCTTTTTTTTCCACCTCACCGGAGGTAGAGGAGATAACTTTATGAAAGTAAATTTAACTCTGTCTTCACTTTAGTGTCTTTAAATGTAGAGCATTTCTCTGTAACGTATTTCACTATGTAACTTAAAGCATAAACATCATACCACTAATCTTAATGGTATCTTTGTGAAATAGTTTTAGGATGTAGATTACAGGCTTACTATAAAACTATAAATACTACTAAAATTTAAGTACTAAGTTGAAAAGTAAATACTACTGATAATGTATTACGTGTATATAATGTTCCACAATTCTCAAAGTACTTTCATATGTCGCATTTATCTTATTTGAAGGGGTAACTATAAATGAGTTTGAGTTCCTCAGAAAGAATAAGTAATATATAGTGGTTTACCTATCTTATTTAAATACTTTTTTCACATTTCTTGAGTTTTTAATGTAATTGGAAGAAAGAAAGACGTTTTAAAAGATGTTTAAGATTATAATACCTCCCTAAACAAGGCAAGGAAGTAAGAGTTTTCTTTACTCTTAAGTTTGCTTTAATATTATTTGACAGCAAGAGTTGAGTGTCCTACTTAACCATAACTTATTTTTTTCTTTCAGGACAACATAGGAGAGCTTGATTTTGATAAGCAGTTTGAACTTAGAGCTTTAAGGAAAAAAGAGCTAGATGAGGAAGAAAGCATTAGGAAAAAGGCCGTACAGTTTGGAACCGGTGAACTGTGTGATGCCATCTCTGCGGTAGAAGAGAAAGTAAGCTATTTGAGACCTTTAGATTTTGAAGAAGCCAGAGAACTTTTCTTATTGGGTCAGCACTATGTCTTTGAGGCAAAAGAGTTCTTTCAGATTGATGGTTATGTCACTGACCATATTGAAGTAGTCCAAGACCACAGTGCTCTGTTTAAGGTGCTTGCATTCTTTGAAACTGACATGGAGAGACGGTGCAAGATGCATAAACGCAGAATAGCCATGCTAGAGCCCCTAATTGTAGACCTGAATCCACAGTATTACCTGTTGGTCAACAGACAGATTCAGTTTGAAATTGCACATGCTTACTATGATATGATGGATCTGAAGGTTGCCATTGCTGACAAGCTAAGGGATCCTGACTCACACATCATTAAAAAAATAAATAATCTTAATAAGTCAGCATTGAAGTACTACCAGCTCTTCTTAGACTCCCTAAGAGACCCAAATAAAGTATTTCCTGAGCATATAGGGGAAGATGTTCTTCGCCCTGCCATGTTAGCTAAGTTTCGAGTTGCCCGTCTCTATGGCAAAATCATCACTGCAGATCCCAAGAAAGAACTAGAGAATCTGGCAACATCACTGGAACATTACAGATTTATTGTTGATTACTGTGAAAAGCACCCTGAGGCTGCCCAGGAAATAGAAGTTGAGCTAGAACTTAGTAAAGAGATGGTTAGTCTTCTCCCAACAAAAATGGAGAGATTCAAAACCAAGATGGCCCTGACTTAATTTCTGTTTTTAAAGAAAGGAAATGTGCAATATGGAAGTGATTTTTTCCCTTAGTCAAACAGGCCCAATTCCATTGTAATATTTACCTATATAGCCCGATGAATGCAGTTTGAGCTTGAGATACAGTCAGATCAACCGAGTCTTTGCTAGGACCTTAATCAACATAAAGTTAATTAATAATTGACACCTAATTACGTAAATTGCCTTGTAAAAGTGACATGCTATTTGTATTTTGGATTGCTTGTTTCCTATTTAAATATAAACATTTCTTGCCTCAGTTTCTAAATGTAGATTCTTTATTGGCTAGTACTTGATAGACTCCTAACAAAGAAAATGCTAGGTAATGTACCTGGTAGACAAGACTGTTACTATGTTAAAATAGAAAAAAAACTTCCTGTAGTTATTCTTTCTAAAATACTTACTTTCCTAAATTCCCAAAGAAATCTTTCCCTTTTGAAAATTCTAAAAACTAAGTTATGTTGTTGTAAAGTGTTGTAAAATAGTTTGTCTTAATTATAGGGGGGAAAGGCCTTACTGGAAATACAAAAAAATTGACTTGTCTCACTAATAAAAACTTCCATTTCCTCTTTTGTTTTCTTGTAAGAATTGGTTTTATTTTTTGACACTTCAAAAATATTAGCTATTTGAAGACAAAGAAGAATATTTCTTCAATAACATTACATTATTAGAAAACATTAAAATATCGTTCATTTAATAAATATTTATTGAGTTGCTACTGTGTGCCAGAAAATCTTATTGGCTGCATTGTCTCATCAGAGGATCCTGATATATTTGTAAACTTTTAAGCATTGTTGAAAAAGGATATATATTAATGCATTAGAATTAAACATTGTGAATATGTGTTAATCATTTTAAGAAATGCAGAATTGAAATGGAGTCCCTATCCACTGTACAATCAATACAATCAAGATCAGTTGTAAAACTTAATATCGAGAATAAGCTCTGTGTGGTTGGCTTGCTTATTAATTCGCTTCTGAAAGCTTAGGAACAGAACTCTAAGATTCACATATATGTGTGTGTGTGTGTGTATATATATATATATATATATAAATAAATTACCTTTTCCTTTGATATCAATTTGCCAGGAAAAAAAATCTTTTGAGTATAACAGTCAGCAATGTATACTTCACTTAATATTTAATATTTATTAAAGTTTACTGTGGATTAGGCCCTACTCTCATTTCTCTAAGTATAGAGGATACGGTAATAAACAAGATAAACAAGGTCCTGTTTTCATGCAATGAGTAAACAAATAAGGTAATTTTAGGTCATGAGTGCTATTGAGAAAGGAAAACAGAGTGATATGGTAAACTTTTGGTGGGAAGGGGTGCTGTCTTAGCTGTGGAGATCTGGAAAGGCCTTTGAGAAGGTGGGAGGTGACTTTGAGCTGAGAATTAAATGGGAGAAAAAAGCAGCCAAGTCATCTTTGGAAGAGTATTCTAGGGAATGCTAGGCTGGAACAAGCTTAGGAAGGAGTTTGGCATCTTAGAAGATAAGAAAGGCCAGTGTGGCTGGAGCAGATGACGGGGAGGAGTGGGATGGGGTAGGGCAGTGGTAGGGAGTCCAGATGGAGAGGGCTTTGTGGATCAGGGTAAGGAGTATGGATTTTATTCTAGTGCACTGGGAAGTTTTAAGGAAACTACTTTGAGTCGTAGGGCAAGGATAGCTTGAAGTGGTAGGTGGCTGGGGGGAACCAGAGGAAGCAGGGAGACTAGCTAGGTTGTGTTAAGATTGATCCAAGCGAGAGATGAAAGTGGTTTGGACAAGGATGATGGAGTAGGGATGGAGAGAAGTGGATAAATTCAGTATGTGCTTCGGAGGTAGAACTGTGCACAGAACAGGCTAAAAGGTTAAATGCAGGACATGAGGGGAAAAGAAAAATAAACCATATTAAGCTGAGGAAGTATGCAGACAAAGCATGTTTTATGGGGGAGACATGAGGTTAGAATTGAGTTATATTTAGGTCCTGTTTAGTTTAGGATATTAAGCTTGAGATGAAATGATTGCTATTTAACAGTGTCGGTTCATCAGACTTCAGAAGGAAAACGAGGAGGATAAAGAGGAGGCAGAGGGGAGGGAGATTTCTTGAAGATGGTGATAAGGTACTCTACTCTCTTGAGAACTGATTCTAGCCCGAATCCCATTACAGGTCTTTCTTGATATAGCCGTTTTCCTACCAACCTTGTTCAACTTCATAACTTCATTTATATATTCATTCATTTGTTTAGCAAATACTTAACTGAGCTCTTTTGTTTTTCATTTGAAATTCAGTGTATCTTTACTTGTAATCAAATATAAGAAAATACTGGGGGTGGGAGTGGAAACAGAGGTCATATATTAAGGGAGATAAAACAGCTATATCAACAGAATGGAATACATATTTGTATATATTATACAAATATAAGTTTCTGTAAAAGCATGGACGTATATGGCTGAATGTCAAGAAAGGATACCAACATACTAATTTATAGACATATTTAACATCCATTATAATTTAAATGATTAAAAACATACTTGGAAATGTGAAAAAAATGGAAATAGTCATATTGTAATGAATTATAAATATTTTTTATTCTTTTCTTAATATTGTAATTTTTATCTTTCCAACAAACATTTGAAAATTATTTGACAACTTCCTAGGTTTTCATTAGAGGATTTTTTACTGAGATATTTCTGAGCTAGGCACTGTACTAAGCTCTGAGAATAAGACATACACTCTTAGGCCGGGTGCGGTGGCTCACGCCTATAATCCTAGCACTCTGGGAGGCCAAGGTGGGAGGATCGCTCAAGGTCAGGAGTTCGAGACCAGCCTGAGCAAGAGCAAGACCCCGTCTCTACTAAAAATAGAAAGAAATTAATTGGCCAACTAAAAATATATAGAAAAAAAAATTAGCCGGGCATGGTGGTGCATGCTTGTAGTCTCAACTACTCGGGAGGCTGAGGCAGAAGGATTGCTTGAGCCCAGGAGTTTGAGTTTGCTGTGAGCTAAGTTGATGCCACGGCACTCTAGCCGGGGCAACAGAGTGAGACTCTGTCTCAAAAAAAAAAAAAAGACATAGACTCTTAAATCTTAGCTTTTCTTCTTCAGAATGTTATTCTACTTGAGTTCAAAAGATAAAATTCATGTATAACAGGTATGGTCTTAAAACCAGTCTTTATCCCAATAGCCATCAACATACTCTGCTATTAGTATTTGCTGTCTGTAGTGACTTATATTTTAAGACTTTGTCTTTAGTTATCAGCAGAAAATCTTGCTGGCTGCTTTGCAGGGCTGCACCCTGTTCACATAGCCTATTCCACAAACGCTGTTTTCCCTGAGCATGGCTTCCCAAAGACAGCTGCCTTCCAAGATTCCATTGCTTCTCTAGAACAGCACTTAGACTTTTTGGCCAAAAGGACCCTTTGCACTTAAAATTTAAACATAACTTTTTATGAAAATAATTATTTTCCAAAACAAAAAAAAAAATAGAAGAGTAACATATTTTATATTTTTATGAATATCTTTAATGTCTGGCTTAACAGGAAACAGCTTGATCCTCACAGCTGTTGTGATATAACATGTCACGTGGTCTTTGGAAAACTCCATTGTATATTTGTAAGAGAATGAGAGTGAAAAAGGTAATGTCTTTTTATGATGAAAATAGTTTCATAGGACTGCCCCTCCCCCACCATTGCCCAAGCTTCCCTGGACCATACTTTGAGAACTGCTACCCTAGGCTATTCTAAGTTGGGCATATTGCAGAGTGGATGATGTTGAGGGTTGGTTTGGGAAACTAATGTGGCTGCAGTGGCTGGTCTAAGGGTCACATCCAAAGAAGAAATTGGATCCTTCCATTACTTAGTACACATTGATTTGGGCTGAGTCTGGAGTCATGGCAATGTCACGCCTTTGTTATTTTGCCACAGAATATATTGGATTTCTTGGCAATACTGGATTCTTTAACTCTGCAGTCCCCAATCCCCAGGCTGCAGACCAGTATCCGTTTGCTTCCCCCCTTTCCATGGAAGAATTGTCTCCCATGAAATTTAGGAAGTGGAGGGGCGGGGGGTGCACACACAGCAGGAGGTTAGCAGCAGGCAAGGAGGAAAGCTTCATCTGTATTTACAGCCACTCCCCATAGCTTGCATCACTGCCTGAGCTCTGCCTCCCTGGACAACCACCACCCCCCACCCACTGTCCATGGAAAAATTATCTTCCATGAAACCAGTCCCTGGTGCCAAAAAGGTTGGGGACTGCTGCTTTAACTAATACTGCTTTATCTGCATGAACTCTGCCAAAGCTGTTGTTGCTTTCATCTCTGTTACTGTAGAGTTGCTGAAGGGTAATTAGGGGCTATCTCTCACCTAGATAGTTGGTTCATTATTCTGTGTTAATTTTGCAAAATCTTACATGAAATACATATGCCCAAAATCCTTAGAAAGTCTTGGCAAGCATGATAGAATTTGGGCCAGAGTTAATGGCTTGTCAGAACCACAAATTTATTTCAGACAATGTTTTGTTCCTCTTTTCCTCACCCCTAAAACCAATTACTGGGCCAATGACTACATACTAATAAAAAATGCTTCTTTTGACACAAAAGTCTTTTGCAATTTCCTTCTTAGTCTTGCTAGATTTAGACAGTTATAGGCTAAAGGCATCATTCGTTCACTTTATTCATTCATTTGTTTACTTATTGAACCATACATATTGAATGCCTATTATCAGAAGACTGCATATTACCTGTCGATCCTGAACAGTTGTCTGAGAAAAACGTCAAAATTTGTATATGAATTTGAAAATCTTCCAGACAGCATAGGCTATCTGCTGGGGAAATCCTAGTTAAGAACAGATTTGTTTAAATGTCATTCTCATTCCTTTGCTGATATTCTCAGGGGCCACACTGGGTGGAGAGACTTTTCTCTTTCCTTTACAATTCCTTGGGGAAAGTTGTTGCAATTGCCTAACTCAGTGGCATTTTCTGGATTTTCTCTGTTGTGTTCATGTCTACTCCTCAGATCACAGTTTGAGCCCGTGCCATTAGTTTCTCCCTGAATCATGGGAGAGGAAGGGCTTGATAAAGATACGTATTTTCCTTTCTATTTTTGTTTTTATTTTTGACTGGAAAATGGATATGCTCACATTTCACATGCTTTTTCTTTTGGTCAAGGGAATTTCTTCTTATACTCAGGGGTTGGCAAACTTTTTCTGTAAAGGGCCAGATGATAAATATTTTAGACTTTTTGAGCTCTGCAGGCTCGTCCCAACTGCTCAAAGCTGCTCTTGAAAGCAGCTGCAGCCTATACATAACGAATAAACCTGGCTATGCTCTAATAAAACTTTACTTACAAAAACCAACTGACAGCCTGGCTTTGGCTCGTGGGCTATAGTTTGCCAACTCTTGCTCTTACCAATTTGCTTTTGGAATTTCTTTAACACCTTATATATAATGTGCTTATACAAGCTAACATTATTGAATTCTGTCTAATCTATTCCAGGCACTCTGCTAAGCACTTTATAAGCACAAAATAACGAAATAATTCATGTAATTGTCTTGGGTACTTCATGACATGGGTACTGTCATCCTCCCTTTACAGAGTGTGACTCTGAGGCTTACCCAAGGTCACACAGCCAGCAAGTGACAGAGCTATTTGAACCGACGTCACTATGAATATCTTTTACAAAGTTAACAAGCTATTTGTTCTGTTAATATCCATTTTAGTTTGATTGGACTATAAGAAGGGACAACCACACCTCAACTAAAATTGCTGACAAGCCACTAAGCCAAGTAGAAGCTATAATAAGGGAAGATTAACCTAAAGTCACACGTTGTCCAAACCATAATTATAGCTATATCTATAATATAGATATATAATATAGATATACAGCTTTATCTATATAGATTTGAAATTTTAAGAAAATTATCCATCCCTTCAGAGTAGAAGAAGAAAATAATAATTTAAAAAATAAAAATTGGCCGGGTGTGGTGGCTCACGCCTGTAATCCTAGCACTCTGGGAGGCCGAGGCGGGTGGATCGCTCTAGGTCAGGAGTTGGAAACCAGCCTGAGCTAGAGTGAGACCCCATCTCTACTAAAAATAGAAAGAAATTAATTGGCCAACTAAAAATATATAGAAAAAATTAGTGGGGCATGGTGGCACATGCCTGTAGTCCCAGCTACTCGGGAGGCTGAGGCAGAAGGATTGCTTGAGCCCAGGAGTTTGAGGTTGCTGTGAGCTAGGCTGATGCCACCGCACTTTAGCCTGGGCAACAGAGTGAGACTCTGTTTCAAAAAAAATAAAAAATAAATAAAAATTATCCATTTTGTTTCTAAGTAGCTGTTGCAATGTTTCCAAACTTTCCACTGATACCTTCAGTGCATGTCTAATTTTTGATTATCACAATCAGTTATTAATTATGAGATATGAAGATGGAACACTTGAATATGTTAGGGCAACAATAATTTTTTAAATGGCCCAGTGTACATAGATGCATTAATATTGTAAGTGGCAGTGCATAAACGGGCCTTTTAGTCTTTTCGTACTCCAGAGAGATATAATCTCTTTGAAAAAAATGTAATGGGTTTCACCTCTACCAACCATGTTTAAAAAGAAATAAAAAAATTAATTGGAGGCCATAATGTCCATTCCTATTTTTAAAAATGTTTATATCATTATCATAATTATTAGACTTTGAAAACACCTAGGATAGGGGAAATAATTCAAGAAAGCAACCAAGAACTACGTGTCAAGGAGAAATCCCAAAGTATAGCTCTCATTAAACCTCACCCACATTAACCCGTAAAATCCAACCAGACTCTTTAAGCCAGTAACCTCTTTCTCAGGAAGGTCATGACCCAATATTAATTTTTCATCTATAGGATGTGGCAAGAAGGCCTTATATATGCTCTGTGTGAAAATGGGGTTCAAAAATTATAGTTAAGAAAAACAAACCTGAGAAAGTGCTGGATGATAATGAGTTGCTGACTCTGGCATGACCCACAGCAGCCGCACACCAGCTCAGTATCAGCACAGGGTTCTTCCGCCCACTTCCTCCTGCAGTATCTCACTCACTTTTTCTCCACTGGTTATCTCAATCACTTTGCCTTTCCTGTTACCACTCTAAGTCAGGTTTTGTTATCAGAAGACTCATCACCCTCCATAGTCATCTGTGGATGATCTTTATGCTTTTAATTTCCACCCAAAAGCTATTGCTTGGGCAGTAAGAAAATGGAACAATTATGTAAGAAGGCTTAACAATGAAAACAGAATGATCTCCAATCTGCTCTACCAGTTTTGTACAAAAGCCATTTGCAGGATGGCTTTATGTTAAGGACTTACTGACCTTTTAGACGCAAGAGCTTTGAACTCTGCTTCTGAATAGTCAATGTTTCATCTTTTTTTTTTTTTT
>VBSM01003143.1:41661978-41689481 GCA_008086735.1 Cheirogaleus medius
TTGGTCTGACTGGTCCTTCCCTCCGGAGTGTCCGGGTGAGTCCGAGGCCCTGCGTCCTGCGGGAGCTCCCAAGGAGTGAGGATTTCTGCAAATGGTGGTTCGTGGTTCGGCGCCGGCTCGTCTCAATCGTAGAGGTCCCACCGTCCGCCGTGCTCGTTCCTGATCCGGTGGCTTCAAGGGGCCAGCACAGTCGGCTTTCCTGGTCAGGGAACCAAAATGTTCCAGCAAGTCCTTGCTGTAACAACATAGCTTCAGAAACCCCACTGTACCGTGTGAGAGAAAGAGAGTGTAAAAGGCAAATATCATCTTAGTTTTATTGTGAAAATAGTTTTGACCTCATAGACACCCAGAAAATGTCCTGGGGATACCAAAGGTCGCCAGACTCCTAGAAAAAAAACAGCTTTGTTCATTGGAAATGAACTTGAACTTGAGATCTGGCCATGCTGCTTTCTCACTGTGTGACCTTGGGCAACTTATTTAACCTTTCTGAGTTTCTCTTTTCTCGTCTGCAGTGGAATCCGCCTCATAGGTTTGTGGCGAGGGTTAAATCAGACAATACATGTGCTGGTCATGTGTTTGGCACTCAGTCGATGGGATGCATTTCTACCGTTACCGAGGGTGTGTGCCGGGGTGGCTGGGGGAATAGTGGTGTCATTGGCAGTAATAGGGACACAAAGGGCAGGAGCTGGTGTGGGGGGTAAGAATAGTTCCCCCGGGTCATGGGGAGTGTGAGCTGATGGTGGACCAGCTCGGGGAGCTCTGGGGTCAGGTCTCAACTGGAGACCAAGATGCGCGAGTGGTAGGTTCAGCGACGGAACGGAAGGTGTATGGCCAAGGATGTCAGCCCTGAGAGGGCAGGACCAGTGTCTTGGAGCCCAGCTCTAAGAACAGTGCCTGACTCAAAGCAGGCCCTGAGGAACTGTTAGTTGATGTGCTGAAGGCATCTGGGGGGACAGTCCACCTCTCACACGTGGAAGAGGAAATGGAACCAGGGCAGGGGAGGAACAACTCAGCCTGGGGCCATGAAGAGGAAGGGATGGGTCCAGCACAAAGCTGTTCTGGGACACACAGGGACGCCAGTCTCCTCTGGTTTGAGCCACCAGGGCATCCTTCCTGAAGCGCTTGCTCGAGACAGCCAGCTTTTAAAATGGGCCACTTAACCGGCTCAACCACTTAGCTTGGCGCAAGATCTGGACAAATGAGGTTCAGAGAGATGTCCTCGCTGCGCGCTGGCCCTTCAGGAGTTTCACGCTTAGTTGCGCCTGTGCGCAGGTTGCCTTGCCGCTGAGTCGGCGTGTTTCACATTGTGGAAGGGAGAGAAGGTGTGTTTTCATGTGATTCTTGAAGTTGGGAGGTATAGTAGAAAATCACTGACGCTTTAGTCCTTCTTTAGTGTCTCTTGGAAGAACAAAGAGGAGTTGCAGGACAAGCTCCAATGTCACGTCCCCATCTGTGTCCCCCCTGCCGTGGGTGAGCAGGGGGTGCACACGATGGGAGCCCCTTCCTCTCCCTCTTCCCCGTAGCCCCACGTATTCCTGTTCCAGACACGCATGCAGCCCACTGTCTTGGAGGCCGCAGGCCGCATGTCCCCATAATTCTTCCACCAATCCTGGAATGGACATTTCTAGGGTCAGTGTGATTTCAACATGTCATCCTTTCTTAATTTTATTTCAGGTGTTTTAGGGCAGTGTCAATGGCTGAAAACTACTGGATAGTGGAGATCTGAGGGCCTATATAGACTTTGGACATAATTCTTAAAGAAACGATTCCATTTCACACATGCTCTTGCGATATGCTATGTTCTTTTGCATTTAACCTTGTCATACAGCATGGATGCCCTGCTGAGGGCCTCTTGGTGATCTGCAAGGCTTTCTTGGATGGCCATATCTGAGGGCCTGCTCCTTCCTTTAGTTGCCAAAGGACACTGGAGTTGGCACTCCTGTGGGCGTGATCTGATCTCCCCTCAGCTGGTGCATTAGCGTCACTGCCCTTGGGGTGGAGCTCACGAGAGGCCAGGCCATCTGTGCTGCCAGAAGCAACAGGGACCGAGGGTGTGCCCTGTGCCCAGGCTGCTCTCCGAGCCTGTGGGATGCAGCCCCTGGTTGGAAAGGTGGCTCAGCTGTCACTGATACACGTGTGGAAATCCAGAGGCTGGACCCCCTTCATACTCCGTGGCCAGGGGCCCCACTTAGACCTGACCCCACTCACCATACTCCAGACTCTGTGCACAGTGCTCATGTGTGTCCTTCTCTGACCTTCCAATGCCTTCAGGAAGCAGATATCTTCCCCAAGGCCAAGGCCAAAACTAGTAAGTGCCTGTGATAATTAATTTTATGTCAGCTTGGTGAGGCCTTAGAAACCAGTTACTGGGTCAAACATTGTTCTAGATGTTACTGTGAGGGCATTTTTTGGGTGAGATAACATCTAAATCAGTAGATGTTGACTAAAGCCGTTTGCCCTCCATAGTGTGCGTGGGCCTCAGCCAACCCGTTGAAGGCCTTAAAAGACTGAGGTCCCCAGAGGAGGAAGGAATTCTGCCTCCAGACTCCAGACTGCAACATCAGCCCCTGCTAGAATTTCCAGCCTCCCAGCCTGCCCTACAGATTTTGGACTTGCCAGCTCCCCCAATCGCACGAGCCAATTCTTTTTTTTTTTTTTTTTTGAGACAGAGTCTCACTTTTTGCCCAGGCTAGAGTGCTGTGGCATCAGCCTAGCCCACAGCAGTCTCAAACTCCTAGGCTCAAGCTATACTTCTGCCTCAGCCTCCCGAGTAGCTGGGACTACAGGCATGCACCACCATGCCCGGCTAATTTTTTCTATACATATTTTTAGTTGGCCAATTAATTTTCTTTCTATCTTTAGTAGAGACGGGGTCTCGCTCTTGCTCAGGCTGGTTTCAAACTCCTGGCCTTGAGGGATCCTCCCGCCTTGGCCTCCCAGAGTGCTAGGGTTACAGGCGTGAGCCACCACGCCCGGCCGAGGAGCCAATTCCTTAAAATAAATCTCTCTGTTTCGCTGGAGAACCCTGAGTGCTGCGGCGCCTGCGATGGGATCTGAGCACCCCATTCTGTCTTCCGACTGCTGACAGCGCTCGGATTTGCCTGGAGGGGAAACCAGGGCTGGATCAGGCAAAGATCGGGGACAGAAAATCCAGAGGCTCCCGTGGCCTTGCCTGGTGAGGGGCCCCCGGGGCTAACCCTGGTCTTACGGCTTCCACGTCACACCAGCTTCTCCTGCTGGCAGAAACCAACGTTCCAGCCATCCGAGGTAAACTGTCTCCATAAGCCCCTTGAATCTTCTGCCTTACCCTGAATGGAGACCTGTTTATATTTTATTTCTGTCTATAAAGTATCTAGGTTATTATTTTTTCCTTTTCATTGAAATTTGAAAAACTGCACACCACGCACGTGTAAACCATGACAGTGGTGTAATGGAGACGCAGGTGCCTCCATAGGCGACACGCGGGGCCTGCGTGCGTCTGTGCCACGTGCGTGATCAGAGAGCGTTTGCGTGGGTTTGCACCTCGCCCCCTCGGTCTGCACAGCGCCCGCGAGGACTGTGAAGCGCCTGCGAGCCCATTCGTCCCTTATCCGCTCGGCACACACTGTGGAGGACTACTTTGTGTGTTAGGGCCTAGGGACCATAGGTAGGCAATAACCAGCCCTTAGCTTCTGTGTTACGCTTGCTTGCTTGCTTGCTTAGGAGAGTGGGAAATTTTCAGCTGACCCGTATCTGACTCCAGACCTGCCATCCTGCCTCTGCCAGTGTGAGTAAGTTTAGAAACTAAGGAGAAGGGTGGTGGTGCATGGCACAACTGCCCACAAGATATAGCCGCTAGTCCAGGGTCGAAATGCCCTGGATCCCTGAGGCGCCTGACATGCTTCATGTACCCAGTGAAATCGCTCGGGCTTAGATCACAGGATGCAGAATGTATTTCAACTAAGATTAAAGTTGTCCGTAATTAGGCTGCTTCAGAGGCTTCCTCTCGGCCGATTCTTAGCTGCAGCTGGTGATTCCTACAAAACCCATCTCGAAGCTCCAACCCCCCCTCCCCGATTGTGCTAAAACAAGATAGAGATGTAAGATTAATGCTTTCTCTCGCTTTTGTAAAAGTGCTTGCTAATTATATTTTTAGAGCGTGGTTTTTGCCTTTAAAAAGGGGCCATTTTTCCTAGCTCATCGCTACTTTCTGTGCCTGCCGCTCTGCAGGGCAGAAGTAGTCCTGGCCAGTAAATACAGACTCACAATTTGACCCAATTCGGTTTCTAAGGTGGTCTTTTCTCACACTCCAGACCATAACAGTGCAGGCACCATGCTGGGACCTGGGGACCCAACAAGGACAAGACAGTCCCTGCCCTCAGGGAGCCTGTAGCCTGCTTATAATACAAGCGCCATCTCTGAGGCTGGATTTCAGGGGAGGCTCTTCACTGTCTCAGCTATTGATCATGTCAACCAAGGCCCTAGGAGCCAGGTAATAGCCTCTGAGTCACAAGCATCGGCATTTTTTAGAGCCAGCCAGCAGAAAGTGAGCTCACCAACCCCTGACTCCACAAGCTGCCGATCCTATGGTGGCATCTTCACTTTCTGCCTCTAACATACGGCTTTGCAGATGCAGTGCCAGTGGGCCCAAGTATAACATCGTCCAGACCTGGGCATGGGTCCCAGTCTTACCACTTCCAGCTGTGTGATCTTGACCTCACGACTTGACCTCCCTCAGCTTCCCTTTCCTCGTCTGTAATACTAATTTGGGTGAAAGTAATAGTTCTGTACTTTTATTGGTGAGTCTGTTGGGGGATCTAGTGAGATGATACCACAGCCCCTTGCATAAGTGCTAAGTAAATGTTAACGTCTAGAATATTATTTTCATTATTGTTACTTATCTCCTTACTTATTTATTCTTGATTGCTCAAGGGCAAAGACCATTTTTTCCCTTCTCCTCTTACCCTCCTCTTTATTCTAAATAGGATTTAAGGCAAATTTCAGCAGGTTGATGAGAAAAATAAAGATATAAGCATAACATGAAGCCACCTGAGAGACTAATACAGAAATGGACACCCTCACTTTAATGGGTCACAGAATTGACTCTGAGCTTCCTAGCAACCAATGAGAACATGGAAACTGGATCAATAACATCATTCAACCCTGTTGTCCATGAAATAAAAGAAGCTATAGCTCAGGAGAAACACACCTGGGCAGGATCTTTACTTTCTCACAATGTTTCCTTGTTGACCTTGTAATTCATTTTGCTGAAGGGCAGACCATCTGTGAGAAAGTGTTTCTGAATATGAGAGAGGTCCCGACCCTTGATAGAGGCCCACCCCTCACTGTCTTCTGCTTACTCAGTGCAGAAGACCTAGTTCCTGGCCAGAGAACTAGTCTTGCAATAGGGTTGTGTTTCTGAAACCAAAAGCCTCATACAGATAACAAACAAGATGTGTTGCACTGTGGTTAGGCTGTTTTGTAACAACACTCGTTTCCTCTCTTTTGAAATTTCAGTTTCAATGGAACTTGACCTAAACATGAGATAGGCAGGCCCAGTGCTCAGGCTGATACAGAACTAACGTCTAGGCGCTGAGTTGATTTGCATTTCCACTTCTACTCCTTGGTACGGCATATCCTGTCCAACGATCAGTAAAGCTTTGGCAAGCACTTCTTTTGTGCGAGGCCCCATGCACTGAACCCATGCTTCCGGCTCCCGGGGATGGGGGCATGGAGGGTACAGGTAACCCCGGCTTGGGAACTCAGGGAGCTGGAGAGGCCTGGAGACCTCGCAGAGGAAGTGGAGCCTGAGGGAAGAGAAAGGGCAGGAAGGAGAAGAGGCTGCGTGTGAGGACGGGGACGCAGGCTGCCGGGGTCCAGCAGTGCTCAGGCACAGGGTGGGGAAGGGGCAGACGGCCTGGGTGTCAGGATGCCGCAGGGGCCAAGGCCACTGGCGCTGCTCCCCGCTCCCTGCATCAGCCACCTGGCACGGGGGGCGGGGAAGTCCTGCTTGTTCCTCGGGGTTGCCTCCCTCAGGGGATCTTTGGGAATAATCGGATATGGCACTTTTGGAAATAATTTGTTACTTAGAAATTTATAGACTTTAAAAAACATCGTTTCTAAGTGAGTGTGGCTGACGGTCAACAGTCACATTTCTGTCCGATGGAAATGGCAGGATCCCAGCCACCAGCGTTGTGGGACGCCTGCCGGGTGACCTAGCACTTCCATGTTGCTGGCAGAACTGGACTATGACCTTCACCGGGGTCATGTCAAGACCCTGAAATTGGTGGCAAGAACATTCTTCTTCCACCCTTTGAGGATGGAAAGTGGTTATCTTTATCTTGGCATCTTGGGGGGAACTTAAGGAAGAGTCTTGACGCTGACACAAACTGTGCTGGTGTCTGAGGCATTTGGTTACACTCCAAACCGCTAGACCGCACTCCTCTGCTAGGGCGGAGCGGGGAGCGAGGGGCAGGCTGAGGGGATGGGGAGGGACATCTGCAAGGATAAGAGCGGGGCTCGTGTCTCTGCGCATAACTCATCTCTCTTCTCTCCATTGTGCACGTAAGGCCGTGGAGACTCAAGGTCCCAGAGCTAGAAAGTGACGGGGGGGCCGGCTTCAAAATTCAGAGGACTGCAAAGCCCAGCTCTCAGCCACGCAGCCTTCTTTAGCAAACCACCAGAAACAAACCAAAAGGCAGACACAGAATCACTGGGAGAACCCAGCAGCAGCAGGGATTCAGGTTTAGTGGGCTTGGGGCCCCAGGCGCCTACATTTTCAGTGTAGATTTGGGGACCGCACGGCACAGAGCCCGCATGGCAGGTCCGCCCTGGGTGGGGAGAGAAGAAGGGTGTCTACAGGGAGCCTCTCTGAGTGGCAGGGAGGCTCTTGATGAGTCAGACGGGGGACAGCAAACAAGAGGAAGTTGTGTCTCTTCTGTGGAAACTTCTGTGAGAACCGAGTGGAGGGCAGCATGCGTCACCCTCGTAGGTACAAGATGTGGAAACTGCAGACCTCAGCTCCCCCCCACGCCGTCCTGCCGCTGCTGTCACGCCCAGAATCTCGGCTGCCCTCCGGGGCTGGGGACAGACTGAGGGCCCATGACCCAGTCCTGAGGCCCAGCTTCCAGTACAGACGGAGCCAGGAGTCCCCAAGTGAGGCACTTCCCCTTCCTCTGCCCACAGACCCTTGTCCTGCAAAATGAAGGAGCTGGACTCAGTCTTCGGCCCATAAATCTGTACCCACTGCAGAGTTCCTCACCTTTTGGGAGGCCTAGAACCCTTTGAAAATCTAATAAAACTATCAACCCTCTTCTGAGGAAAAGTTACATGCACCCAAATTTTGGCTAACGGTTTCAGGGAAATGAATGGACATCCCCAAGCTCATTCATGAAGTCCAAGGGGTCCGCAGGCCCATCGAGCACTGCTGGTCGGTCTGGAAGCCTCTGTGACCGTGCCCTCCAGTGTGGCAGCCTCCAGCCACCTGCGGTCACTGAGCACTTGCCATGGGGCTGATCTGAACCGAGCGGTGCCATAAACACAAAGCGCACACTGGATTCTGAAGACTTCGAAGGAAGAGAAACGTAAAATATCTCGTGAATAGTTTTTATATTGATTCTATATTAAAAGATAAGTTGGCTATTTGGGGTTAAATCAAATATGTTATTAAAACTAATTTCACCTATTTCTTTTTCTGTTTTCAAAGTGTGGCTAGCACATTGACATGCAATATGTGACCAGCATTAGGTACTGACTGGGCAGCACTGCTCCGCGATGACATCTGTTGGTGGGGACTCACCGCCCCATCCCCTCAGTCAGCTCGGGCCCTGCACTTCCTCTTTCTGGAAAATCTGGTTACGAGAATGGGCAGGGGAATCTTTGCAGGAACAAGCTGTAAGTTGTGTTTTCCCCAACCAGACTGAAAGCTCCCAGTAGGGCGCCTGTAGTCCCAGCTACTCAGGAGGTTGAGGGGGGAGGATCCCTTCAGTCCAGGAGTTCAAGGCCAACCTGGGCAACATAGCAAGACCCTGTCTCTAAAAAAAAAAAAATAAAGATTGAAAGCTCTTTGAGTGCAGGGAGATGTTTAATGCTTCTGGATCTCTCCATGGATGGGCACCTGGCAAATGGAAGGATCCATTTTTGGCCACTTATGAGATTGGAGTTCCAGGTAACATGTTCCAAGTGCATTAGTTTTGTAGGGCTGCCCTAGCAAAGAACCACAAACTGGGTGGCTTACAACAATGTTCCCTCGCAATTCTGGCAGCCAGAAGTCCAAAATCAAAGTGTCAGCAGGGTCAGGCTTCGTCAGCAGGCTCCAAGCCAGGATCCTCCCTTCCCTTTCCCCAAGCCCTTGTGGTTGCTGGCAATTCTTGGTGTTCCCTGGCTTGCAGACACATCACCCAGATTGCTGTCCCCGTGGTCACATGACATTCTTTCTCTGTCTCACACCCTCTTCCCTCTGTGTACAAATTTTCCTCTTTCTAAGAAGACACCAGTCATTGGATTAGAGCCCAGCCTAATCCAGTATTGCCTCATTTTCTCTTGATTACATCTACAAAGAACCTATTTCCAAATAAAGTCACATTCTGAGTCTCCAGTGGACATGAATTTTGGGGGGACATTGTTCAACACAGTACAACTGATGAGTATATTTTGTGGGAAAGATATTTCCAAAGAGTCTATTAGTGCCTGGGTAATTTCCCCAGCATCCTCTAACCAAAGAAGGGGCGGGACAGAATGTGATGTTTGCCAGGCACCGGGCTAGACTCTGGGGACACAATGATGAACGTCACACAGTCCTTGCCCCCGGGGAGCTCACATGCCAGTGGTAGAGGCCGACAATCAATCCATCAGTACATACCAGTGTGTAATAGGGTGTTGGGTTGGGGTGGTCAGGGAAGGGGAATAGAGAGGAGCAGGGTGGTGGAGGTACGGGCTGTTTCTGATAGGAAAGGGTGGGCAGGGAAGACCATCTGAGGTGACACTGAGTAGCAGAGGTACCTGGGGCTAGAGGTTCACCTCAGAGACAGGAGCAAGTGCAAAGCCTAGGACCAAGGAATGTGCTAGACAAGTTCAAAGAGCCCAGGAAGAGCACAGATGATGTGAGTTGCCATGGAGGAGTGAGCTAGGAGCAGGGCGTCCTGCATCAGCCCAGAGCCGCTGTCCCAGGTAGGAAGTAGGGGAGGGGACTTCCAAGGCCTCTGGCTCACAGGTTTCACTTCCCCCAGCCCCAGTTCCCCCATCGTTTGGCTGGGATGAGGTCTGTTAACTACTGGCTCTCACTGAAGCAGTCCAATGCCATTGTCCTTGTCTTTTCAAGACAATAGAATGGAACTGGGTCTTTTCTTTGCTGCTGGCTCTGGAAGCTCAAGGTCCTAAAGCCCTTCTCTCATTTCTTCCTTGCTCCTCTTAGGGGTACGCCTCAGACTTTTCTTTCTGACTCTCCAGCATTTGAGGCTGGCCCGAGCATTCCTCTGGAAGGGGGCAGATAGGCCCAGCCCCTGCCCCCAGGTGCCAGGTGGGTGGGGTTTGTACCTGAGCGCATCCCACCTCAACTGCCTCCTTCCTCTGCCCATCTCCCCGGTGTTGCTCAGTGTCCGTCTAACGCTCACCCGCCGCCTACTACATTGTGGGCTCCATGAGGGCGGAGAGTTTGACCTTCTGTTCCTTGATAGAGCCCAAGCGCCTAGAACAATGCTTGGCGCATAGTAGGCACTCAAAAAGTATTTGTGGGGGCCAGGTGAGGTGGCTCACACCTGTGATCCCAGCACTTTAGGAGGCTGAGATGGGAGGATGGCTTCAGGCCAGAAGTTTTGAGAACAGCCTGGGCAACATAGTGAGATCCCATCTCTACAAGAAATAGAAAAATTATGGCCGGGCACAGTGGCTCATGCCTGTAACCCTAGCATTTTGGGAGGCCAAGGCAAGAGGACTGCTTGAGGCCAGGAGTTCAAGACCAGCCTGAGCAATATATCAAGACCCTGCCTTTATAAAAAATTTAAAAGTCAGCCAGGTGTGCTGGCTCATATGTGTAGTCCCAGCTACTCAGGAGGCTGAGGCAGGAGGATCTCTTGAGCTCAGAAGTTTGAGGTTGCAGTGAGCTATGATGATGCCACTGCACTCTAGCCTGGACAACAGAGTAAGACCCTGTCTTAAAAAATAAATAAGTAAAAATAAAAATAAATATATATATATATTTGTGGACTGAATAAATGAATAAAAAATAGAATGGATTGTGGAGAAGAATCCTAAACGACTGAACCGGAAGAGTCCAAGCTGTCTCCTACGAGGGAACTGAGATGCAGAGAACAGAAAGGAACTCTTTGAGGAGTCAGGGGGAGAAGGTCGGGACACAGAGCCTACCCTCAAGAAGTTTACACTCTGGCTGGTGGTTGAGCTCCTTGCTGCCCTTGGTCGCGGGCTCCTTGTTGACATCGGGGTCACAGCAATCATGGTGAACTTACTTCAGTTTGTGCGTGAAAATTGGGTTCATGTACTTGTCTCTATGGGTTTGTCATTGGATGCTATCTAGACAGAAAGAATGATGAAAAGCTAACTGCCTTCCGGAATAAGAGTATGTTATATAGAAGGGAATTGAGACCCAATGAAGAAGTTACCTGGAAATAAAAACTGGCTGAATTACAGAATGTTCGCATTTTAAAAGTTATGAGAGAAATAAAAACACGTTTATTACTTAAAAAAAAAAAAAAAGAAGTTTACACTCTGATTGGGGGTGGGGTGGGCAGTGCCACCTCCTTGCACAACTCCAGGGGGCGTCATTTTCATAGGACACAGTGTAAGTGGTGCCGCTGGCCTTGTGCCTGGGTGGGGGTGAGCTAGGTGGGGAGTGGCTGTGGCTGGACCAGGGCTCGGGGCTCGGAAGAGAGAGTGAGCACAGCGGGGCAGGTGTGACTGCGTGGAGGGCACAACCTAAGAAAGGGCATTGCCAGCCCAGGGCCAGGAGGAGCGGGTTGAAGCCAGCCTCCATGGTATGCTCTGTGCCCAGCACAAGGCCTGGCTGGGCCAGCACCCAGCAGGTGAAGTCTTGATGAATTGGCAGCGACGCTCCTCCCGCTCCAGTCTCAGAGCAGAGCTGAGACTTGCTCTAGCGCCCGCCCTCTCACCCCGCAGGGCTCTTCACTCTGGTGGCATGGTGGACTCTGAAATCCCCTGGGGAATCTTAAAAAACACAGGATGCCGGGGGTCAGGAGTGATACTGACTCGTGGCCAGGTTTGAGAACCACCGCTCTGGAAGTTGTCCCCGTGTTGTGGAAGGAAAAATTCTTAACCCTGTAGCTCCACAGAGAGAATTCAGAGGAGTCGGTGAACTTGAATGGGAACAAATTACACTTTGATTTTCATTAACCTCCACCTGAAATTGAGTTTTCTTCTTTTATGGATGGAGGTGTCAAACCACAGCAGTGTCAACCACGCCTGTGACTGTGTCACCCTTAGAAATCACAGATATTTTCATGTTACTGTATGGTGGTGGTGGATGTCTTGAACTATCATTTAAGCTCATCCCTACTTCAAAATTAAGATAATTATCAGACTTTCTCCTAGACTTTGTTGTTGAATACATTAGTAAAGATGCATATATATCACTATAGCACAATTTAAAAATTATAATAGTTTGATTACTGGTATTCAATATATTTGTTTTAATCAAAATCCTATGCACTTGCTGGTGTTTTCTTAAAAAAACAAACCAAAAGAAAATCCTATGTAACTTAGATGTATTTTAAAATAGCATTCTGGGAAAGGGGTCCATAGGCTTCCCCAGATGGCCAAGGGGTCCCTGACAGAAGTGAAGGTCTTCAGAAGGTAAGGAACCTTCGGAGGGGGCTTTTGTGGCCCCCAGAGGAGACAAAGTGGCATGTAGTAGACACAGTAGCTCCCCTCTCGTGCCGTGCGGCTGCAGGCAAAGGTCACATCACTCATGGTTGGGGCTGCCTGACCTCCCCTTTGGGGTGGGCGCCCCCCGCACTTACTCGGTTTCCCATTTCTGGGCAGAAGTGCCTGGTGGCCTCCCATGGCAGCCGTGGGGGAGGCACCGGTGGGTCTTTCCTTTCTGCCATGCCAACCCACTGGGGAGGGGACAACCCAAGCACGAGGAGATAATAGCTTGGACTGGAGCAAAACAACTCTTCTCTGAGCCTTGGTCAGTGCATGTCGACCCCTGGCTCCTCGCCACCCTCGTGTCGTTCTGTCTTGCCCCTGTTAATAGTATTTCGGCCAGAGGAGGGAACCAGGAGACCATCAGTGCCTGCTGGTGCTCCTCTGGAGCCCTTCAACCGGCAGGCCCTCGGCCTCTGCGGACACCCTGACCCAGACACGGTCCTCGCCCGCGGGGAGCCCGTGGTCCGGCCAGGGAGGCAGAGTGAAGAACTCAGAGCAGGAAGAGACGAAAAGCTGATGCAGGTTGGATCTGGGAGCTGGCGCAGGTGTGCAGCGCAAACCCGAAACACATGGTTAACTGCACATGGTGCCTCCACACCCTTGTGCCAGCCTGGGCTGTCTGGTGAGCAGCTCAGCGAGGCCAAGACTGAGTAGAAGGAACGAGAAGCAGGGTGGCAAGGGTCAGCTGGCACTGTAGGTCCTGGGCTGCTTGGCCCACGTTGAGACGACACCACCTCCAGGCAGCCCCCCTGCACAGACGCCTCTGGCCCACCTCCTGTCAGATGTCAGCCAGGAGGGACACTGTGGGGTCACTGTGATTTGGTTCTTGTCAACGTCCTGAGCCCTTTCTCTGCTTGAGGAGTGAGGCCTTAGCCACAGCAGAGCTAGCCTCAGCTGCCCAGCTCACAGTGTCCTTCGGGTCCATCGCCCTCCCACGGGCACACACACTGTGTGGGGCATGCACCCTGGAGAGCAGGTGGCAGGAGGTGGCGGTGTCACCATGGGGGAGCTTGACCTCTTGGCCAGCAGCCAAAGACAAAGCTTTGTTAAAGCAGAAAGACGAATGGCTGAGGGTGGCAGGAGTCCTAGAGGTGCGAGGAGATGTCTGAGCTGCGAGTGGGGTCCCTAAGGCCAGAGCCTGCATCGAACCTGGTCCAATGACAGACCCAGGAAGTGGCCACTGTGCTGCCCGGAGAACAGGACCCCTAGCATGATCTTTTTTCCTCCTGGGCTCGAGGAACTCGTTAAGCCTCCGGTGAAAGCCACAGAGCATCCTCCCCAGGAGCATGCGCAGGTATGGCCCGAATTCTGCGCCCCTTGCAGAGGCTGCCATCCCAGCACGCAAGGGGGGATGCAAAGCTGCACAGGTGGAACGAGCTCCCCACGACGGACGGCAGCTCGGTCCCCAGCTTTTCCCCCCTCTCCTGCTCTGTCTCCCTTCCAGAGGAGGAAGTCAGTTGGGGGTGTGGGGTAGCCCACACTTCCGGTTCCATACCGCGCCGGGGAAACTCATTGGTAGAAATAAACACGGGACACCACAGGCACAAAAGGCGACAGAGGCCCTCACCCTCACCGGGAGACCGCTGGTGCTCAGAGGTCTCACCCTCTGACTTCTTGATTCCAGTACAAAAGACCAGCAGGTTTTCTCCCTGAGACCTAACCTGTGACCTCCTCCACCTCTTTCTCCTGGGGAGCTTATAAAGACTTGTCTTCTAGTCTCTTCCTTATCTAAGACCTTCCTCCTCAAGCAGAGAAATGGCTCAGGACTTTGACAAGAACCAAAGCACAGTGACCCCACAGTGTCCCTCCTGGCTGACATCTGACAGGATGTCAAATGAGGAGGTGACAGGAGGTGGGCCAGAGGCGTCTGCGTGGGGGCTGCCTGGAGGTGGTGTCGTCTCAGCACGGGCTGACCAGCCCAGGACACACTCCTCTCCCCAGACTCCTCTCGGCTTTAGTGGAGGGGGCTGCTGTCGACAAAAGGGACCTGCGGGAAATAAGTGAAGGATCACCCACAATCTCCCAACTGCCTCTTCCTAGGAACAAGGAGGAAAGGGCGGGGAACGTGCTTCTAGAGAGCTGAGTCCCCTCCCAGAGTCGGGCGGATCCACATTCGCAAAGGGCTCAGGAGCGACTCAGGCGGTAGGTGTCCCAGGTTGGGGTTTAAGAGCGCTGTGCCCAGAGGCGCTGGATTGTCTGAGTTGGTGCTCATTTCACATCTGCTCTTACCCTTCAGTCGTTGGGTTCTGGTTACTGATTTGGAAAAGTTTTCATTACTAAGTCCTGGGGTGTCTGGTTGGGCAGAGCTCGGTGGCATCCTCGGGAGCATGTGGCTTCGAGAGTTCTGTCCCTAGCCTCCTCTCTGGGGCCTCACTGGTTTCTGTTCAATATCAGTTCAACATGGACCCGTCATTCTTCTTCTCTGTTCTCTGTTTTCCTTCTTGACTTTTCTTATTGCCCAATTTTAGCCACCATCAAAGGGGAGCTGATTCCCTCTTCCTGACGCCAACCAATTTTTTATTTCATGGTCAAATTTTACCATTTTGGGACAAAATACAGACTGACTAGTGAGGAGTTTGTTTTCTTAAGTTTTCTTAAATCATTGAGAAATTCCCCCTTAATATATATATATATATTTTTTTTTTTTTTTTGAG
Source organism: Cheirogaleus medius (assembly GCA_008086735.1). Classification (NCBI taxonomy): domain Eukaryota; kingdom Metazoa; phylum Chordata; class Mammalia; order Primates; family Cheirogaleidae; genus Cheirogaleus; species Cheirogaleus medius. The sequence continues at coordinate 41,676,510 of VBSM01003143.1, forward strand.
AGAGAGTCTCACTCTGTTGCCCGGGCTAGAGTGCCATGGTGTCAGCCTAGCTCACAGCAACCTCAAACTTTTGGGCTCAAGTGATCCTCCTGCCTCAGCCTCCTGAGGAGCTAGGACTACAGGCACACGCCACCATGCCTGGCTAATTTTTTCTATTTTTAGTAAAGACAGGGTCTTGCTTTTGCTCAGGCTGGTCCTGAACTGGTGACCTCAAGCTATCCTCCCACCTCAGCCTCCCAGAGTGGCAGGATTACAAGTGTGAGCCACTGAGCCTGAGCCCAGCTCCCCCTTGATCTTGTTTGTACAATTCATCCCCTCTATCTCAGAAGGAGTTTGCTAAGTTAAGGTGAATTTCAGCTCCACCTCTGCCAAAAGGAGTGAGATTTCCCTGAGTCTAGAATTGTATTTTGGGCTCTTTCTGCACAAAATTTCCCTGGTTTGTAAGGACCTCTGAAATAAAAAACAGAGGTGAAGCAGGAAACTGCCACAGCCTCTTTTCAATATCACAGGAAGCTCAGGGACAATTATCCTCCCTGCCTCTTCAAATTGCCACAGGAAAAAACAAAACAAAACAAAACAAAATAAACCGGAAAGCCACCTTTAAAAAGAAAAAAATATCATGATAATGACCCCTACACTGGCAGATACGGGGAACCTACTGAACCCCATTTGTGATGGGGCTGAAAAATTTTTAAAAATTTAAAAAATATACATGACTAGTATTTTTGGATTCTTGCTCTTTGCAATAGAAAAATTTTGTGACCCTTTTTTTGATACAAATAAGCCACTTATCCTTAAGGAAGCTTACTTGAAGAAAAGGCACCTTTCAAAGGGAAACGTCATCGCTCACACACGGTCTGAAGATTAAGCACGGGAGGGACACTACTGACGGGCGGTCTCCTTCGCAGGGTGTCACCGAGTAGGAGCAAGTTTTTATATCCTCTGTCATGACTCTCAAATAATGTGATAAAGCCAGCCCGGGAAGTTTCTTAGGAACAGAGGACAGCTTAAAAATGATAGTATTTCTTAGACTCGTGGGCTGATGACAAGGCTTGAGCATTACACAATCTCTGCTTGTGCGAATTTCTTAATAATTTAATGGAGATAGTTAAATGGATACTTTCCGTTCCTGTTTATATTTAATAAAAATAGCAAAAGAAGCATCTATGGGGTTAGGAGAAAAAACGCCCAAGCAGCAAATTCTGTTCCATTCAACCCAGTGTACACGATAGTGATCAGAGAACATCTCCAAGAGCCGTTTGCCTTTTGACCTTGTGTATTTCCTGCACTTTGCTGTCCGGCTCCTTAGAACAGAGGCAACCACCAGGTAGCGGGGGCCTGCCATGCACCAGCGACTTCTGCAGGTCCCTGCTGATCCCCATCAGCTCTGAGGGCAGCTGCCCTGCCCGCATTTCACAGGTGCTTGAAGGAGGCTCAGAGAGTCCCCAGGAAGCCGTCTAGCTCAGGTACAGGTAGCAGAGCTGGGGGCTGGCTGGCTCCTGAGCCTGTGCTCGTTCAGCCCTGCCACTCCACTCTATACTTCGCCTCCACTTGTTTTTCTCACTAAAAATATTTAGCAGTACAAGGGCGAGAAGGCCTGGCCTCAAGGAGCTCACCGTCTAGTTAAGGAGAAAAGACGAATATATTAAAAGCATTTCCTTCTCTGCACAGCAAGGAGCCTGGCATTCAGGGATTCTAACTGGAGCACCAAACCAGAGGAGCTCAGCTGCAGGATGTGGGAGCAGAGCACTGTGGGAATCCTGCTCACTGCAGGAGTTGGGGGGTCGGGGTGGGGTGGGGAGAGGTGGTGGGAAACAGCAGAAGTTGGAGGGACCAGGATGCATACCCTTCAGTGATGGGTAAGGCGTAGACAGTATAATAGCAACCTCAACAGCTAGTGTGCATTTTGGGCTTACAGTGACAGGTTTTAAGCGCTGTACAGGTTTTGATGCATTGAGTTGACCCTACAACCTTTAAAGTAGATACTAGCACTCTGCCCATTTTCCACATGAGGAACAGAGACAAAGGAAGGTTAGGGAAATTGCCCAGGTCCCCCAGCTAGAAATTGGGGAGTGAGGATTTGAACCTGGGCAGCTGACTCCGAGTCTAAGTTCTTCATCACTATACAAAGGACAGGATAAGTTAGCCCATACCGTCTGGTAGAATTGTAAAAATTGTAATTATTTGCTTACTGTCAGTTTTCCCCTCTAGACTATATCTCCAAGAAGGCAGGAACTATGTCTGCCTTACTCTCAGAGGTAATTTCAGTAACTAATTAGTGACTGGCACATAGGAGGTTCTCAAAAATTCTGAAGAATGGGCTGGGCGTGGTGGCTTATGCCTGTAATCTTAGCACTCTGTGTGGCCGAGGCAGGAGGATGGCTTGAGGTCAGGGATTTGAGACCAGTCTGGGCAAGAACAAGACCCTGTCTCTACTAAAAATAGAAAAAATTAGTCTGGCATCATTGTGCACGCCTGTAGTCCCAGCTACTCGGGAGGCTGAGGCTGGAGGATTGCTTGAGCCTAGGAGTTTGAGGTTGCTGTGAACTATGATGACACCACTCTAGCCCAGGTGAGAGAGTGAGATCATGTCTCAAAAAAATAAATTCTGAAGAATGGATGAAATGCATTATTGAGGAAAGCAGAGGATTCCTTTCCATGAGCAACTCTCGCCCTCTGGGTCTGCAATTCAATAGCCAGTGAATGTGAGCAAATCGACCCCCTTCTCTCCCTCCTTCCCCATCAGCAAAATGAGGAGGATCACAGAGGAGAAGCTTTAGAAAAAAGTCTGGCAATTTCTCAAAGAGTTAAAGATGGAAGTTACCATATGACCCAGCAACTCCACTCCTGGGTATATACCCAAGAGAACTGAAAATACAGTTTATGACCACACGAAAATTTGTGTAAGAATTTTTTTTGAGACAGTCTCACTCTATTGCCCGGGCTAGAGTGCCGTGGCGTCAGCCTAGCTCACAGCAACCTCAAACTCCTGGGCTCAAGCGGTCCTCCTGCCTCAGCCTCCCGAGTAACTGGGACTACAGGCATGCGCCACCATGCCTGGGTAATTTTTTCTATATATTTTTAGTTGTCCAGCTAATTTCTTTTCTATTTTTTTAGTAGAAATGGGGTCTTGCTCTTGCTCAGGCTGGTCTTGAATTCCTGAGCTCCAACGATACACCACCTTTGGCCTCCCAGAGTGCTGGGATTACAGGCGTGAGCCACCACCCCCGGCCTGTGTAAGAATTTCATAGCAGCATTATCCATAATAGTCAAAAAGTGAAAACAGCTCAAATGTCCATCAACAGATGAATGCATAAACAAAATGAAGTATGACCATACAGTGAAATATCTGATCATAAAAAGGAATGAAGTGCTGACACATGCATTATGATTAAATCTCAAAAACATTATGCTAAATAAAGAAGCCAGTTACAAAAGGCCGTACATTGTATGATTCCATTTATATGAAATGCTCAGAATAGTCAAGTCCATAGAGGCAGAAAGTAGATCATGGTTGCCAGGGCTGGGTGGGTGGGGGAATGGGGAAATTGTTCATGGTTACAGGGTTTCTTTTTCGAGTGATGAAAATGTTCTAGAATTAGATAGTGGTCATGGTTATGAATATACTAAAAACCACTTAGTTATACACTTCAGTATTTATTTATTTATTTTGAGACAGAGTCTCGCTCTGTTGCCTGGGCAAGCCTAGCTCACAGCAACCTCAAACTCCTGGGTTCAAGCAATCCTCCTGCCTCAACCTCTCAAGTAGCTGGGACTACAGGCGCTCACTACCACGTCTGGATAATTTTTCTATTTTTTGTAGAGACGGGGTCTTGCTCTTGCTCAGGCTGGTTTTGAACTCCTGACCTTGAGCAATCCACATCCTGAGCTCAAGCCATCCTCTTGCCTCGGCCTCCCAGAGTGCTAGGATTACAGGTGTGAGCCACCTAGCCCGGTCCAGTTGTACACGTTAAAAGGGTGACTATTATGGTATATGAATTATATCTCAAAAAATAATGAATGTGAAAACAATATACTAAATTGTGGGTAAATTTAAGTTGGCTACTTATTTACATTTTGCAGGAAATTTGGGGATCTGAGCATAATCTCAAAAATGACTTTCCCCCATCTGATCTAGTTCAGGTGATGATGCCAAATAGAAGGGAGAGAGCAGGTGGGCAGGTTTGAGCCTGGTCTCCTACCTGGGGGACAGGGTTGGGACCAGCCAGCCTGACATTCCGGGATGCTTACTACCTGTACCTCCATCTCCTCCACCACCATCCTTCCCAACTTGTGTCTGAACCACTGCAGCTGCCTCTTCATGGCTTCATTCATTCCAGAAATATTTCCTGAACACCTACTAATGTTGGGGCACTGGTCCACTTACTAGGTGATCCAACAAAACAAACAAAAATTCTTGGGGAGCTGACATTGCAAGAGACAGACAATAAACAAATGAGCATGCAAATTATTTGATTGTTAGAAAAGGGTAAGTGCTGTGCAGATAACAGAGCAGAAGACGGACCGCAGTTTAACATTCAGTGGTGGGGAGGCCTCCCAGAAAGGGGGTCATTTGAGTAGAGATGATACATGTCAGTGAGGAAGGGGAGCATTGGATATCTGGGGGAAAAGCACTCTAGGCAGAGGGAACAGCCAGCGCTAAGGACTCAAGATAAGAGTGGTCTGGAGCGGTCCTGTCTGTAGAACAGCAAGGAGGCCAGTGTGGTTGGGGAAAGGGAGGGAAGCAAGGAGGGAAAGGGAGGGAAGCAAGGAGGGAAAGGGAGGGGCTGGATCCACTAGAGCAGTGGTCCCCAGCCTTTCTGGCATCAGGGACCGTTTTCATGGAAGACAGTTTTTCCGCAGAAGGTGGGGGATGGTTTCAGAATGATTCAAGGGCATTACATGTAACGTGCACTTTATTTCTATTATCATTAGATTGTAATATATAATGAAATAATTATACAACTCGCCGTAGGTTGGGGACCCCTGCACTTGAACCTTGTCGGCATCCATTCTTTCTTCTCTGAACAACCCTCCAGTGACTTCCAGCTCCTTCTGGTTGCCTGCCTCCCAGCCCCCAGCCCCACCCCCCACCACTTCCTTCTGTGCCAGGCTTTTTCCCACCTCAAGACCTTTCCCTTTGTTGTTCCCTCTGCCTGGAAAGCCCTTTCCCCACCTCCCCCCTAATCGTTCCTGTCCCTGTGTAAAGCAGGCCCTGCCCCCTGACTATCCCATTGCCAGATCTATTCTCTTCTTGCTTTGTGACTACCTAAAATGACCTTGCTTGTTTTACAAGTGAGTGGTCAATCTGCTCCTCCAGAAAGGAAGCCCCATGAGGTCAGGGGCCTCCTCTGGCTTGTTCACCTCCCCAGTACCCCAGTCTGTATAATAATTATTTGTTGAATGGGTAGGGGATTCTATGACCCCATCCTCCTGGGAATTCCTCTAATTAAAGGGGTGGCTTCTGGGTACCACCATAGTCCCTAAACCTTCCCGAGGGGCTTATTACTGCCCTATCCAGACAACCTTTGTCCTAGGGGAAGACCTTGTATCTTGGGCTGGGACCAAACATTTTTCCCTCTCCCTCTCCTAAGGGCAATGCTTCCCTTTCCACCTGTTCACCCTCAAGTACTTCTAAGGCCATACGTGCTTTTTCCCTCCTGACCTTCCTTCCAGCTGCCCAGCTCTCCAAGAATGGGAGGACTTTTGGAATCATTAATCTTTGAGATGTGAGAGGGCCTCAGAGACCATCTGGTTAAGGAACTCTAGAGAATTCATGTTACAGATGGGGAAACTGAGGCCTAGAATAGGGAAAGGATGTATCCATGAGAATTGGTGGCAGAGCCCATGTAGAAGTCATCAGAATGGGAAATCTAACTCTGAAGGTTCATTAAAACCCCTAAAATTATGTGAATAATTTTATGGTTACAGTCATTTTTCTCAGAAGAGTGTTTGTCAATGTCTTAAAGGGGTTTGGTAACATCCCTCGGGGTTAAGAACATTTTGAGGGGACATGGACTCCTTTGAGAAAATTATGACTTAACTCTTTGGAGCATTATCTGACAGTGGCAAGCAGGAAAGAGGTCTGGGCTTGGAGTCTGGACACCTGTCTCTGAGTCTTAGCTTAGCTAACTAGAAGCAACCAAGGGCCCAGTCTTTGGAGACAGAGCTGGGTTCAAATCCTGATGCTCCCCTTGCCTGGTGTATGACCTGGGGCAAGTTGCTCCATTTTTGGAGTCTCAGTTCTTCACCTGTAAGAAAGAGGGAGACCTGATCCCTTTTGATCCTCACTACCTATTCACATCTCCTACAATGCTTGGTGACTTGCCTGGGTGCAGGGAATGTCCCTTGTCCCATTGGATAGCCCTGAGGGCAGTGCATACCTTTGATAGCTTCTGGATTAGGCAGGGCACTATTCCTTATGTCGAGGCCTCCTGCCCTGCAGGCCTCATTCCAGAGGTCTCAGGCTTATCCTGGAATTTTGTCTATTTTGTCCCCAAAGTTACTCATGTGATTCCAATGTGCAGCCAAGTTTGGGAACCACTAACTTTAGGTAGCATGGGCCAGAATCACTGGACAGCATTTGTTTTGTTAAAACACCAATTGTTGGCTCCACTCCCAGAGTTTTTGACGATGCACCTGGATTGGGGGCCTGAGAATCTGCATTTCTAGCAAGTTCCCAGGTGATACTGATGCTGCTGGTCTGGCCCACAGGAGACCCAGACTGGGGCAATGGGTTCAGCTAGAAGACTGGAGGGGAGTTCTTGCAACTCCCAATGCATGGGCTGCACTGATTAAATCAGAATGTCTGGGATGAAACCAGGCTTCAGGAATTCTTCCCCTACATTGTATTATGAAAATGTTCAAATACACAGCAAAATGGAAAGAATTCTGTAGTGAACAGCTGGCTATATATCCATCACCTTGATTCTATCACATGATAGAAAATATGCTTTGTCACATGTCGATCCAAGCACTCATTCCCGTAACATCATAATTCCTTAAAGCCCCAAGTCCCCAGTATTCAGCTGAGTTTGAAAACCAGGAGCTAGAGTTTCTGGGCTCCCCTTCTGTAAGCCTTTTCTTGGCTTCGACCCGGGGTTCTCTGCAGATGCCCTGCACATCCCCTGGGGTTTGTCAAGAAGAAGACTTGCACCTACTGAGTACCACTGGGGATCCCCTTCCCTTGAGCTGAGTCTGGTGGGGCACTTCCTCTTCTGAAATGTTTTTAAAGCCAGAGAAATTCAGACAAAGGAGCCCACTGTACATAGCATGTGGCCCTCTACTGGCGGGAAGGGTCCTGGTGGTGGTAACTGGATCCGGATGTGACTTGTCCTGGATCCCCTATCTCATAAAGACTGGGAGGAGATACAGCTTCCAGAGAGGGCTCCGCATTTAAGGATGCCAGGGTACTGAAAAGGCTGCCATTGTGGGTTCTGTGTCCTGCCCTCAGACTCAAGGCTTTGAAGGGTCAAGTATACTGCTCTTCACAATGCAGGGTGATCCTATGTGATGAGATAGGAGATAGACCCTGGAGCCAGCCCTGGAGGGGAAAATGATAAGGGCCTCTGCTGCGCAGAACCTTCCAGAAGGGCAAATCTGACCAAGAACCGTCTCTCCCTTTCCACACCACTGGGTGCACAGCTGGCTCTGTGGAGCCTTGGAGTGCAGCAGAAGTGGGAGAAGCCACAAACACACATAAGCTTGCTCTAGGCAGCTCCAGTTTCCAACTGGCACCTTTGATTTTTCTTCTACACCAGTTTCTGGCAGTTGGGGTTGTAGGGTGGAGACCAGGGAGTTGCATTTTATGGAGGAGAAAGTCTTGGAGATGTAGAGTGAGGGAATGTGTGTTCTTGTTTTTATTTCTAAGGGAACATTGGAAAAGTCGTTAAACGTGGAAACCCAAGCTGCAGTCCTCTTTCTAGGGCTTCTTTCCCGTTCTCTCTTTGGAGTGGCAAGTGGGGAGGAGGAAGGAAGGTCCAGAGGGGCCAGCCCACGCGGCACTTCCCCTGTGCCGAACACAGGCCTGGCCACGCGCTCCCAGTGGGCAGCAAGGGGATCTGGGATTTCCTGTCCGGTCAGTGGGGTTAGAAGGTTCATTTTGAAACAAAGTTTCCCTCAGTCGCCAATGAGATCAGAAGAGTTGCCATTTAGAACTGCAACCTTGGGTAGAGGTAGTTTCAGCTCCGCTGGTGACTAAAACTTAGGAGCTGGGACTTCCTCAAACACTTTACTTCGGTCATTTTGAAACTGTATAAGTCTTCTGGGTCCCTCAGACTGGAGTCCCTTTTGCTGGGGCTTTTAGTATGATTCACTTTGTATGCCTTCCAAAGTGTCTTTACGCTTTATGGAAATGGTTTGCTGGTGTTTCTTGGGTCTTTGAGGCCCAAGGACCTTAAGCTTGTGAGGACGTGTGGCTGGCTGGTGACCTCCTGGGCCCCCAGTGACCTCAGCACAGGACCTGGACAAAGTAGGTGCTCCTCAGGCATTGCTGAGTTGACAAACACTGCAGTTTTCCACAACACCAAAAACCAAAACAGGCCCCGAATCGTGGAAGTCCAACAACAGGGAAGAGTTTTAGAATTTTGGTACATGAACCAGAATGACAGGAGCCAGGATAGAATAGCATGCATGTATCATAGTTAAAAACTAGAAGGCACAGGCAAATGGAAATAGTTGTGTTAAGGCAGTAAGATTATGGGCAGTGACCACTGAAGGTTTTTCTTAAATTTTAACTGTTACGCCATTGTTGCAATATACAAACCAAACTCTGCTACAGTGCTCCACGATGGACGCAACCAGGACTTGAGTGGCAGAGACCCTTTGGTGTACTCACTAGATGGAGATCCTTGAGGTCTGGGTCCATTTCTTTTTGGTTGGGGGGGCGGGGTCTCTTATGAGTGCAGTGGCTATTCACAGGCACGATCACATCTCACTGCATCCTCAAACTCCTGGGCTCAAGCGATCCTCCCTTCTCAGCCTCCCAACTAGCTGGAACTACAGACACGAACCACTGTGCCTGGCTTGGGTCCATTTTGTTCATGCATCTCCCCATGGCCCCACACTTAGTAGGGCCATACCTAGCACATAGTAAGTGTTCAGTAAGTACTTGTTGAACCAGTGGCTCAGTGGGCAGCTTGTGCCAAAGGGTTAGGTGTTTTTGAAGGTACCCAGAAGCATTTTGATTGGAGGAGATAAAGCCTTGAGAAAAGAAATCACATCTGTCCCCAAAACAACCATCTAAAAGAAAAGTTTAAATACTGTGCCTCTCGTCTTGATTGCATATGTTAGTTCTTTTCAATTAAAGTAGCTTAGTACATGTATAACCAAATTATTATTTATTTATTTATTTTGAGACAGAGTCTCACTCTGTTGCCCGGGCTAGAGTGCTGTGGCATCAGCCTAGCTCACAGCAACCTCAAACTCCTGGGCTCAGGTGATCCTCCTGCCTCAGCCTCCCGAGTAGCTGGGACTACAGGCATGCACCACCATGCCCGGCTAATTTTTTTCTATATATTTTTAGTTGTCCAGCTAATTTCTTTCTATTTATAGTAGAGACGGGGTCTTTTGCTCAGGCTGGTCTCGAACTCCTGACCTTGAGCGATCCGCCCACCTCGGCCTCCCAGAGTGCTAGGACTAAAGGCATGAGCCACCACGCTTGGCCTAACCAAATTATTTATTTATCTAATTATTTATACTCCTAAGCCTTTGTAAATAAAATCACAAAAGAGGAGGAAGAACCCTTTTTCAGACATGAAACCCTATTGTGGGCTCGCAGTCTAGTGAGGGTTGTAAAGCCCTGCCCTTGGGGACAGGCAGCAACCCAGAGTGGACTGCAGAGTGGCCTCCCTCTTCCTCTCAGTGTGGGCGGCTGTGGAGCTGGGTGGCGGCGCATTCACTGCCATTGTTCCTTTCCTGGGGTCCTGGTCCTGAGGTCCACGACTAGGCCAGTCTTGCCAGGGGCTTTACATCAGGGCATAGGAGGAATTGGCTTGGCGGGGAGGAGCAAGTGGGGTGGTTCAGTATTTACTGATTGGTGACAGTCTCGCCCCCAAATATTTCCTTGCCAACCTCTGAAACACCACCGCCAGTCACTCTCTGAGAGCAGGGATTTGAAGGCTTCTGCTCAGGCAGAGATCTGGAAAGGGAGGCTCTCTGAGCATTTCTTCTTCAATGAAAAAAGAACGACAAGGTGACTTTCCTTTAGAAAAAATTAACCACTGAATCAAGTTAAGGGAAATTGTGTCTGGGAGCTACTCATAATGTGCTCCTAGTTGGGGAGGGTCAGACCAATTCTACCTTTTCTAGAGAGTCTACCTGGCCTACTAATATTAATTCATATACACATCTAGTTGGTCCCTTAACCTGCAAGACCCCGAGAGAATGGAATGGACTATCCCTTGTTTTCCAGCAGGGCACTGAGCTCTCTGCATGATATTCTCTTTCAATCTTTCCAACAACCCTGTGAGGTAGACAATATCCCCATTTTACAGGAACAAAAATGGAGGCTCAGAGATAAGTGACTTGCCTAGTATCCTGCAGCTAAATATAATAATGCTAATTAATAGCTAACACCATCGAGCACGTATGGGCCAAGGCAGCACAAGGGCTTCCTGTTTCAATTCAATGAATCCACTTTACATCTTTGTGAAGGAAGTGGTATTAGCCCCATTTTAAAAGATGCAGAAACTGGGGTACAGGAAGGTTAAATAGGCTCCCCAAGGCACTCAGCTGGCAGATGTCAGAGCCAGACGCCAGCCTGGGCAGCGTGGCTTGGCGCACTCCTTGCCCCCATGCTGTGTTCAGTCAGTGCCGGGCCCAGCTGCGTCTGAGCCACAGAAACGCAGTTGCCCTGGGACCAGGCAGTCCCTGCCCTCCTGGAGCTTAACTCCTGGCATCATGGCGCCAGGATGGTGTGGAGATGGGTCAGGGTAGGGAGAGGTTTGGGATGTCCAGAGGACACTGGGCCTAGGCAGGGAGGGAGTGGCCCTGCCTCCCCTCTCCACTGCCTGGGAAGGACAAGCAGGGTGGCCTTAACCTCAACCTGTGGGGCTCCCCTGAGGTAATGATCACCCTCTTTAGGGTTCTGAGGCAAGAGGTCAGGTGTCTCTAGGACCTGCTTATCTCTGGACTTGGGCCTCGGCGGGGTCTTACCTCACACACCCAGGCTGGGGCTCTCCTATCTCTGCTTCACATGCACGCTGCGGAACAGGAGATGCTGCCCAAGGACCCTGTCAGAGAAGTCCCTCCCAAGGAGACTTTGAGGCCTAGATTAAGAGGCCTTCAGTGGAAATTTCTGCTACGGAGAAATCAGGCTTGATTAGGAGTCTCTGCCTTGGGAAGGTCTGAAGGGGCAAGCCATGACCTGGTTTATGTTTTCACAAGCTGGCTCTGGCCACAGAGCAGGGACAGGACTGATGGGGTCTGGACTCTCCCCCCATGGGTCAGGCCTACTGGAGCCCACCTCAGCTTGAGTTCTGGAAGCCTGCCCTGAATTGGACAGGTCCCCTGTGTTTTTCCTGCTGGAGCTCAGCCTCCGCGGATCAAATCATATCCTCAGCTTCCTCTTCAGTTCGGTCCTCTGGGGGTGGCGGAGAGGGTCAAATGGTTGGTGCTGTCCATGCGAATGCTCAGAGCAGTGCCTGCTTGCGTTGCACGTGTGAGCGATCGTTACTCTAGTAACACTTGGCCCGGTGAACGGATTTGGACGCAGGCCTCGGTCCTGCCCTGGCTCCCACCCCTTTGCCAGCTGGCCTTGAGTCTCCACTCGCCTGTGGGGCGGGGATGGGAGGCCAACCTGGCAGAGTGGCGTGAGACTCAGGTGAGATCTCACACCCACACCCTGCCTGGCACACGGCAGGCCCCTTCTCACCTCCCTGAAGAAGGTCACACAAAGTGGGTTTAAGATTTCTCAGGAAGGTTTTGCTTCTGTTGTTTTTCCTCCTGGACTTTCCAGTTGTCCACCCTGTCACCACCCAGACTTCCCATCCTCAGTTCCAGACCTAGTGTGTTTCCTTGTAGCTTCTGTCTAAACTCAGGGGGACCTTTTTGGTCCCCATTCCAGCCCTTCACCCCTGGAAAGGACGCACACCTCCCGGCACTTCTAACCTCCCCCTGCCGGTGACGGCCGCCTCCTCACTGGGCACTGGCGGCTGCTGGCACTGTTCTCACCACGGGCCAGGTCTGCACAGGGTGCGCTGGTTTGATCCTCACGGTGTTCCTGTGAGGATGGTGCAGTTATCAGCTCCTACTTACAAGAAAGAAAAATTGAGGCACAAGGACGTTAAACCACTTGCTTAGGATCACAGTTAGGAAGTGGAACGTTGGAACCCAAGTAGTGTGACTCCAAGCCCCACTTCCCAACCACACCATTTTATTGCCACCCTTTTACCGTGATGTTTAGAATCCGTAGGAATTTGGAAAAGGAGCATGGCGTTTGTTCTACGAATGTTGTTTGTTTGTTGTTTTAGTCGAAAGATATTTTACTCCAGAGTTGGAAATTTCAAATTTCCCCTGGTTATTTTCTGGTGATATTTAATCTCCTTCTAAGTAAGGCATTCTTTCTAAATCTCACTGGACTAGGAATATTTTCTCTTGCTCCATCCCCCGTGGAGATGGAAAACTGCGGATCAGCACGTTCTTTCACACTCTTGAAAATCGTCTTACGGTATCTCAAAATCTCTCCGAGCCCATTTTTCTCTGAAGCGAGGACCTGGCTCCTTTCCACTGGGCTGGTTTCCTGTCCCCAGCCCTGAGGAAAGTGCCTGGAGTTTTCCAGGCTCTCTCCTTCCACTGCGTATGCGCCGGGCGGTGAGGGTCACGCATAGGGGACACACAGGTCCAAAGCAAGCCACGCACTGTTTGGGGTCCTCTGTCTGTGCTCAGAATTTTATTTGAGCTTACTTTGTTATTTTTATATTCCAGAACATTTAGAAATTTAGAAATAAAAGTGTAAAGAAGCGGGGGGGGGGG
>VBSM01003143.1:41708907-41738519 GCA_008086735.1 Cheirogaleus medius
ACCTAAACATTTGTACCCCCATAATATGCTGAAATAAAAAAATAAAAAATAAATTAAAAAATGAATTAATGCTTTCCTCTTGAAGATGATTAAGAGGCCTCTACCTTTAAAGACTATATGCACCTTCCTTCAAGATCTGTCCCCACCTCCCCTCCTAGCCACCAGATGAATATCAAAGATAAGTTATAATATAAACCAACAGGGAAGTGTTGGGCCTGCTAAGGAGAAAAGGTAATATACTCTCAAGGTTCTACACAACTTAGCTGACACATAAAGCTGAGAGAGTATCTATGAGACTTAATTCTAGAAGTGCTGGATCCAGGGATGGAGATAGAACATAAAGTTGGATAAAGGAGTGTTTAGCAATGTGGGACATTCCCCTTAGGATGAAATATTGTTTTTGATTTATTGGTAATTTACTCTCTTTGATCATTTACTTTCTTATAAAATATGGGAATACTCCTCTGGGATAGAGCACCCTGGCAAGAACCCCGGGAGAAGGTGCTGACATACTGCTGGAATGGTTCTTAGAAGCCTGGAGAAAGTGACAGCCCACTCTTAAGTGAAGTAGAAATACTATAACTGCCATGGCAGGCTGTGGAAGAAAGGGTTAAAAGGTTTAAGGAAATGGATAATGCTAGAATGAATAGATCATGTAAGCCTTGAAAACCCACCAGATGACCGTTCTGCAGGAAGGCCAAAGCAACGATGAACATACTGGTGAGAGGAACCAGCACCTCTGAGCCATCAGTGGTGGCCCTCCTCTGAAGGGCAGGGTTGGTGGTAGATGTTACAGAACTGTGCTCATTAATAGCAGTGGGAATGATGGGTACCAAAATAATAGAGGCCAGGAGGTAGTGCTCAGCCATCGGGAGCCAAGTGGTACAATTATCATAATGAGAAGCAAGGTCAGAGTGGTATCCAGGGCAGACTGACGGGTACTGAGTTAGGAGGCAGCATCTCTAGGGGCTAGGTAGTTGTGCAGCCAGCAAAGGTATTGCTCAATCTATTTGTATTAGGCAGGGCTCACCAGAGAGACAGAATCAATAGGATATAGATAGATAGATAGATGAGAGGAGGTTTATTAGGGCAATTGGTTCGTACTAGTATGGAGGCTGAGAAGTCCCACCACAGGCTGTTTGCAAGCTGGACAGCCAGGAAGCCGGTGGTGTGGCTGTCCAAGTCCAAAGGCCTCAGAACCAGGGAAGCCAATGACATAACTCTTAGTCTGAAGCTCAGGGCCTGAGAACCTGGGGGAACACTGGTGCAAGACCTGGAGTTCTGATGTCCAAGAGCAGGAGAAGGGTGTCTCAGCTTCAGGAGGGAGAGTGTGTGAATTCACTTTTCTGCCTTTTTGTTCTATCCGTGCCCCTACCTGGATGGTGCCTGCCCACATTGAGGGTGGATCTTGCACACTTGATCCACCAATTTACAAACTAATCTCCTGTGGAAACACATGTACAGTCACACCCAGAAATAATGGTTTGCTTTTTATCTAGGTATCCCTTAGTACAGTCAGATTGACACCTAAAATAAACCATCACATTATTCAACCAGAAAAATCAAGGATGGATAATCAGGAGCTTTAGGGCAACCACCTCAATAAAAAAAGTGTGATGCTTTTGACCAGTTTTCTTGCCTAAGTCAGTTTTCAGACCTGGAACCCACTGACTAGAGAGAGGCTAGTTCCTCTGAAATAAGGACACTGTGACACCATGTATATGCAGTGCTGATTCCCCTAATGCTTAGCCAAAGGGACCTATGGCCATTCACTCAGGTACTTTCTACTGGGGAAAAGAGGAATATTCAAATGTCTCAAGGACAGTTGGTCACAGGATCTGAGTTGATTTTGATACACAGGCCCAAAGCATCATCATAGCCTCCCTGTTAGTGGGAGCATATGGTGGTCAGGTAATAAGTGGAATCTTCACCTAGGTCTGGCTCACAGTGGTCATTTTTCCAGTCCCTGAGTATATAATTATAATTGGCTTACTTGGTAATTAGTACAACCCCCACATTGGTTTCTTGACCTGTGTGATAGGAGCTATTGTAATGGGGAAGACCAGGTGGAAATTTCTGAAGCTACTCCTTCCCCATCTACCAATAAATCAAAAACAATATTTCATCCAAAGGGAAATGTCAGAGATTAGTATCACCTTTAAAATAAAACCTATAGAATGGGCTGGACATGGTGGTTCATGCCTGTAATCTAGCACATTGGGAGGCAGAGGTGGAAGGATTGCTTGAGGCCAGGAATTTGAGATCAGCCTGAGCAAGAGCAAGACCTCATCTCTACAAAAAATATTAATAGAAAAATTAGCTGAGCATGGTGGTGTGTGCCTATAGTCCTAGCTACTTGGGAGGCTGAAGCAGGAGAATTGCTTGAGCCCAGAGTTTGAGGCTGCAGTGAGCTATGATGACATCGTTGCACGCTAGCCCAGATGACAGAGTGAGACCCTGTCTCATAAAAAAGAAAAAAAGTCTGGGGTAAAGGCATGTGAATGGACCAATGAGAGAAGACAAAAAATATGAATATTTTTGTATCAGATGTTAATGCCCATCAGAAAGCATCTATCTTAGAAGA
The DNA here is from genome assembly GCA_008086735.1 of Cheirogaleus medius. NCBI lineage: Eukaryota > Metazoa > Chordata > Mammalia > Primates > Cheirogaleidae > Cheirogaleus > Cheirogaleus medius. The sequence continues at coordinate 41,711,492 of VBSM01003143.1, forward strand.
GACACTAACAACCAGGTAGACAAAATGACTTTGGTGGATGTCAGTCAGCCTCTGTCATAGGCCACCCTGATGCTAGCATAATAAACTTCTGGAGGAGTGACCACAGTGGCAGGGTTGGAGGCTCCCACTGACTAAGACTGATCTAGCAACTAATGCTGCCAAATGTCCAATATGCTAGCAACAGAGCTCATTGCAGAGCCACTCATATGGCACTATCCCTGAAGGAGACTTTGGTGGCAAGCTGGCTGTATTAGGTCCCTTCCATCCTAGAGGGGCCAGAGATTTGTTCTAATAGGAATAGAATGTATTCCAGGTATGGGTTTGCCTTTCCTGCTCATGGCGTCTCCAGCAGCATCAATATCTAAGGGCTTACAAAGGGTTTGATTCATCAGTAGGATTTCACATATAACACTGCATAGTAACATTACAAGGAGGTGCAGCAGTGGGCATACAACCCCGAGATCTGTCACATCACCTAGATGCCACCAACATGACAGAATGATGAGCCTATTGAAGGCACAACTGAGATGCCAGCTTGCCTATGATATACTGAGGTTACGATACTATCCAGGATGCAGTATGTATGCTAAATCAATAACCTTTATATGGTTCTGTATCCTTACCAGGTACAACACATGAGTCCAGGAACCCAGGAGTGGAAGTATGAGAGGACTCATTTAACATCAAAACTACTTGAGGAATTTGTGCTTCCCATTCCTGCAACTCTGTGTTTTGCAGATTTAGATATTGTAGTTCCTTGTGGGAAATGTTCCCATCAGGGGACATGGTAAGAGTCCTATCGAACTTTAAGCTATGGAGAGATAATGAGATTGGTAGACGGAGTATGAGTTTTAGCACTGCAAAGTCCTGGCTTAAATACCAGTTTCCCTCTTTATTAGCTATGTATGTATGTATCTATTTATTTAGAGACAGTCTTGCTCTGTCGCCCTGTGTAGAGTGCAGCGGCATCATCATAGCTCACTGAAACCTCAGACTCCTGAGCTCAGGCAACTCTCTTGCCTCAGCCTCCTGAGTAGCTGGGACCACAGGCGTGCACCAGGATGCCTGGCTAATTTTTCTATTTTTAATAGAGATGGGGTCTCACTCTTGCTCAGGCTGGTCTTGAACTCCTGAGCTCAAGAAATTCTCTCGCCTTGGCCTCCCAGAGTGTTAGGATTACAGGCCTGAGCCACTGCACCCCAGCAACTATGTAATTTTAGACAAGTGATCTCGTTTAGCTAAGTTTGTCTGGGGAGAACAGTATAGCAAAGGGATTAATCATGTGAACGCTAGAGCCAGATCATCTGGGTTCAAAGCTCTGTCATTTACCAAATAGGTAACCTTAGATAAGTTAGTTTATCTCTCTGTACCTCAGTTTCCTCCTTTTTAAAATGAGGATAATGAAAGTGCCTACCTTTTAGACTTGTTGAGAAGATTAAATAAATTAATGTATGTAAAGTGCTAGGAACAATGCCATTGAGTGATTAATAAACATGGGCTATTATCATTATTTGTACTATAGGTTAACAATATCTGCCCATAGTGGTGTGGTGAAGATTAATTGGGGCAACGTATGTGATATGGTTAGCTCAGTGTTTGGCACATAGAAGGCCCTCAGAAAATTATAATTATGAAAATATGTGTTATAGCTACTTCATAAGAGTATTTTAAAGATGCCATCTATGTGCTAGGTTCTGGGGATAAAGAGGGAAACAGACACACTAGATGATCTTTGTTTTTGAGCTTAGAGCCTAAAAGGGATTGAATGAGAGTGAATGTAATATGTTAGTCTTGCCTGGCACAAAAGAAGGTAGATAGCTGGCAGTAAATATTATCAGGCACATAGAGGAAATAGTATATAACTTGTGTAGGTTTTTTCTAACTCTTACTGTTACATTTTGGGTTCTATTTGTCAATCAACCATTTACCATAATTACAAGGGTTTTTTGGCGGGGAGGGTGGGTAGAGGATTGGGAGCTTCTTCCAATTTGTACTTTTGAGTAACAGTCTAATTCATAGTCACTTTTTTATCTGGTATTATATGATCAACAAAAAGCTACTGAGGACCAAGCCACCAGGAAATAATAGTTGAGACTACTCATAACTTAGTGAAGGAAACCCAAATAACCATCAGACGTTTTACGTTATAGATATTTCTTTAAATTTATAATAATTATAAAGAGGTAGCAAAGAGGATGATTGATTTTGCAGAAGCTTTTTGTCTCCATTTCCTCAGCATGTTGTCTGTTTTACCATTTGAGTCACTGTTTAAAATATTAATATAATTGATCTTTCAGAACTCTATTTGTCTTCTTAGGTTTATACATACTAAACTAGGATTTTTCAGGCCCCATTATTGACATTTTCTTTTTTAATAGACAGGGTCTTGCTCTGTTGCCCAGGCTGGACTGCAATCATAACTCACTAATCTTGAACTCTTGGGCTCAAGTGATCTTCTCACCTCAGCCTCCCTAGTAGCTAGGACTACAGGTGTGTGCCACCATGCCCAGCTAATTAAAAAAAATTTTTTAGAAAGAAAACCCCAAAGGCAATCACAGCAACAACAAAAATAAATAAATGGGACCTGATTAAATTGAAAGGTTTCTGCACAGCCAAAGAAATAATCAATAGAGCAAATAGACAACCTACAGAATGGGAGAAAATTTTTGCATGCATAATATACATCTGATAAAGGGCAAATAATCAGAATCTACAAAGGACTGAAGTAAATCAGCAAGAAAACATCAAACAACCCCATTAAAAATTGGGCAAAATACATGAACAGAAGCTTTTCAAAGGAAGATAGACTAATGGCCAATAAACACATGAAAAAAATGCTCAATGTCTCTCTCTAATCATCAGAGAAATACAAATTAAAATCCTAACTCCAGTGAGAATGGCTTTTATCAAAAAGTCCCAAAACAACAGATGCTGGCATGGATGCGAAGAGAAAGGAACACTTATACACTTGTTGGTGTGACTACAAACTAGTCCAAGCTCTGTGGAAAGAAGTATGGAGATACCTCAAAGAACTGAAAGTAGACCTATCATTTGATCTAGTAATCCCACTACTGGGTATTTACCCAAAGGAAAAAAACACATTTTATAAAAAAGACTCTTGTACTTGAATATTTATAGCAGCACAATTCACAATCACAAAGATGTGGAATCAGTCCAAGTGTACATCAAGACATAAGTGGATTAATAAAATGTGGCATATGTATACCATGGAGTATTAGCCATAAAAAATGGTAAACTAATACTTTTTGTAACAACCTGGATAGAACTGGAGACCATCCTCCTAAGTGAAGTGTCAGAAGAATGGAAAACAAACACCCTATGTATTATTAAATTGGAACTAAATGATCGACACTCGTGTGTACATATGGTAGTAAAATTCAACAGAAATCAAGCAGGTGGCAGGGGGATGGGTAAATTCATACGTCACAGGTATGACGCACACAATCTGGGTGATGGGCACACTTATAACTTTGACTCAAACTGTAGGAAAGTAATTCGTGTAACCAAAATGCCTGTACCCCTGTAATATTCTGAAAAAATAAAAAAAATTTGTAGATACACAGTCTTGCTTTGTTGCCCAGGTTGATCTCAAACTCCTGGGCTCAAGCAAGCCTCCTGCCTCAGCCTCCCAAAGTGCTGGCTGGGATTACAGGTGTAAGCCACTGTGCCTGGCCAATTGTACTCTTTGATGCACAAAGTTTTAAACATTGATGTTGTTCCATTTGCCTATTTTTGCTTTTGTTTACTGTGCTTTTGGTGTCATATCCAAGAAATCATTGCCAAGTCCAATGTTGTGAAGATTTTCCTTCATGTTTTCTTCTAGGAGTTTTATAGTTTTAGTTATTTAATACATTTTGAGTTAGTTTCTATGTATATTGTAAGATAAAAGTCCAACTTTTCTGTTGTATGTGGATATTAAGTTTTCCCAACACCAATTTTGAAGAATTGTCCTTTGAAGAAGTATCTCCATTAAGTGGTCTTGGTCTTGTCAAAGATCATTTGACCACATACACAAGGACTTTTTTTTAAAAAAAAAAAAAGACTGTATTTTAGAGCAGTTTTAGGTTCACAGCAAAATTGAATCATGTACTCCCTATACCACCCACACACTAATTTGCTTTTTTCAAGCTTCCTGATGTACAAATTTAGATTACTGATTTTTAAACCTTTTTCCAAATATATACATTTAATGCTACGGATTTCCCTCTAAGCACTACTTCAGGTGCATCCCACAAATTCTGATAAGTTGTATTATCATTATCTTTTAGTTCAAACTATTTTCAAATTTCCATTGATCTCTTTTTTGATCTAGAGGTTTAGAATTATGTTGCTCAGTCTTCAAATATTTATGGAAATTTCTATTTTCTTTGTTTCTCTCTAGTTTAACTCTATTGTGGTTAGAGACAGTACTCTGATTTCAATCTTCTTAAATTTGAGATTTGCTTTATGGCCTTGCTTCACAAACTGGATTTTGTTTGTTATGCTGAAAAACTTACGGTGCCTTCAGAGTATGAATTTTTTCTTTTTCTGCTTTCGTTATGTACAGAGTCCAGTGTGGTGGTTCCACACTAAGTTCTGAAATCCCAACCAGTACTGAACATCTGGAGGTCCTCTAGGCTTACACTACAGCGATGAGGATACACTAAAGCCGAGTAGTCTTCAGCAGCATCCTGGGACTTTTTAGGAAGGCCTTTTCCCCTCACAGAAGAGCAGGGCGGAACAGTTGACTTGCGAGCCCTCTACAGCAGCAGTCCCCAACGTTTTTGGCACCCGGGACCAGTTTCATGAAATACAATTTTTCCATGGGCGGGGGTCGCAGGAGCGGAGCTCAGGCGGTGATGCAAGCGATGGGGAGTGGCTATAAATACGTTAGCTCACCCCCCCACGCTTACCTCCTGCTGTGCGCCCCCCTTTCCTAAGTTTCATGGAAGATAATTTTTCCACGGACGGGGCGGGGGAGCTCTGCGGCCCGGACCCTAACAGGCCACAGACCGGTACCGGTCCGCGGCCGGGGGTTGGGGACGCCAGCTCTACACGAGCTATCTGTGGACTTTTGGAAGCCACGGATTTTGTACCCTAAGATTTTTTTCCTGTTGGTCTTCTATTCAGAGGCGAGAGAGCTAACGAGTTCTCAAAACCCAGAAGCTCTTAGGGAAGCTGGGTTGCGGTCCAGAGAGGCGGACGAACGCCTCATCCCTGGATCAAGGAGCACATCTCTTGTGAGGCCTAAGGAAGCAGGGCCCAGGTGACAGCTCCCAGCCGCCTCGCCAACCCGGCAAGCCAGCCAAGGAGAGAACCTCCCGAACAAACCCTTCCATTCTTCCTTCCTCCCTTCCCAGCCACTCAAACTTCCACCCACAAGAGGAACCGCCCGTCCCGTGACAGAACGGAGGACAAGGAGGACCTAGCTTACCAATAGCCGCTCAGGCCCCGCCCACTCGACGTCACCCACCGAGGCCCCGCCCGGTCCTCAGAATGGGGGGGGGAGCATGAGGCCCCGCCTCCAAACGGCCTCTCCTCAAAGGGCCGGGCGTAGGGCGGGGCGGGAGGCCGGCAGCCCGGCTGGGTGCAGGGGAAGGGGAGGAGAGGAAGGGCGTGGTCACGTGTGGCTGGCGGCCCGAGGTCACGTGACGGGGCGCAGTTGCTGAGGGAGCCCGGGCTGGGAGTTCTCCTGAGGGAAAAGGAGTGAAGTGGGGGGGACGCGGCGGCGCCGGCGGCGGCGGCAGCGGCGCTGATAATGGTGAGTGTGCGGCGGCTCGCGCGCTCGCTTCCCACCCTTGTCCCGGAGCGCGCGGCTGGACAGCCAGCGGCGGGCCGGGCGTCGCAGGAGGAGGGGACGGGCGAGCAGGGCGGGGAGCCGGGTTAGGCCTGTTGGGCCACCCTGGGGTCGGGGAAGAGCGGGCGGCGCCGCCTCTTCCCAGTCTCCGCGAGGCCGGAGCACCTATGGGCGGCAGCACTGTCTCCTGCCATGTCGGAGCCTTTGCCAAGCGTTCTGCGACCGCCTGTGGGGGCCCTGGTTGGGGGACTCGGACCCCGCCTGTGCGGGGCTTGTTGCTGCCTCCCCTTCCAAGGTAGCCTGTCCCTCGGCTCCTCCCAGGCAGCCTTGCTTCCATACAGGTTGGATGACGCGAGAGTCCCCTAGTTCCGGACTCTGCGGGGACTTGGTCACTCAGTGTGTCACAAGCTTGATAAACTCCGATATTTTTTAGCCTGGATATGATGATAGTCTTTAATTGCATTACCCCAGTTCAGGGTTTATGTTGACGCTTGTAAAATGGGAGAGGATAAATAAAAGGACATTGGAATGGGGGACGTCTTTAACTCGAAAGACACCAGCTTGGTGCCTGCTTAGCATTGGCTCTCATTTTCTTCCCCAAGCCATTCTCTGAACTTTACGCATTGGGTTGTTGAAATGGCCTAGGAATCAGAGGGAGGGAAATCAGAGCGCTCTAGCCAGTTAATGGGAAGCACGAGCTTGGTGCTTCCCACTAACTGGCCGTGGTGGCGGTGAACTTTGTGTGTGGCGGCAATCTTTTCTAGACTGGATCTCATTTGGCTCATTTTATGGTAAGATTCGTTAATTCGTTTCATTTAGCAAGCGTACGTTGAGCGCCTAATATGTACTCTCATACTATCTGCTTTGCCCAAAGCACACTGGTTCAATAAACTACTTGAGACTTTTAACTAAAGGCCAAGCCAGATTTATTTTTTAAAAAAAAAGTATTTTGAATAAATAACTTTTAAAGTCAGAAGTCGTGTTGCTTTCATTAAAAGGAAAAAAAAAGTAAAGACATTCATTCTTGGGGCTTTCTTTCATTCAAGAAATAATTACTTAGGTGTGTCCAGGGCCTGGGAGTAAAACTGAAACAGCCCCTGCCTGTTCTCTTACAGCTTACAACCTAGGGAGAGGGAAACATTTATTTGTGTGAATTATATTTTTATCGTGGAAAGTACAGTTGTGACAAATACTTAGAAGGAAGTATTGGGGCGAGGGGGCCTTGCCTAGTCAGGTAGTTAGGGAAGGCTTCTTTAAGTGAATATAATTTGAAAAGAAAACTTAAAAAGCCCTCCTATTTTTTGCTTATATATGTAGTTATTTTAATAAGCTTTTTGAATTATGTTCAAGGGCAATTTTTATTTTCAATATACTCGTAAAGCAAAGTTATAAAGCTTTAGAACATTGAAATGGGTACAAATGTAATATATATATGAAAATTTGCTGTTTCATTGCTTATGTATAGGCTAAGTGAATAAATTTTGACAGCCTCTCACCTCACCTTGAGTTGCATTTCTTTACATCCATTGTACTTAGTGACATTTCTTCAGTGAGGGCTAAAAAGCTTGTTGTCTTTTTATGTCTCTACATATAATTTTGCTAGATGGCTTACAAATTATGTGAAAAATCTTATATTAATCTGAAGTCAGTGATAGGAGGTTTAGGCCAAGATTAGAAAACCATAAAAACAATTGCTATAATGTTTTCATGGTCATATATATTACAGTCTAGTTCTTTAAAAGCTCCCTAAGAGTTTTAACTTGTATATTAATTGTCTAGTATCGCTCTTGAAAATCTCATATTCTGAATTCTCCCTCGAAAGATATCTTTTCCAAAAGAACTGAGTAGTATTCTTACACTTAAAAGATCTCAAAACTGCCTTCTGTAATTTCAGCAAAAGTCTACATTAATGTAGCATAACCTTTTACAATTTTTATTCCCTTCTAGTCTTCACCATCCTGACAATTCTGTATTTTACTTCCTCTTTCACATACCAGGAGAAGTATTATTTGATTTGTGAATAATTAGAAAAATAATTTAATTTCATGACCTTTTATTTGAAATGACAGAAGATGCACATCTTGACAAAAAAACTTCAATAGCAACACTTTGGGTAGAGAATCTTTTTCTTTCAACTCTCTTTAGAAGGAAAACAAAAAAGACAAGCTTCACCCCCTCCACCCCCGCAGATATATTCTCTTTCTGTTGTCTGCTTGTTAAAATCTAAGACATCCACAATTTTCTGGAGGTTTCTTTTAGTAAGACTAGTTCATTTTTGATGTGTCCTAATGTAAAAAACTGAATGTTAACCCAATGCTAACCTATTACTTTTCTGCATATGCTATACTAGTCTTTTTAAAAAGTACCTTCTAGGCCAGGCATAGTGGCTCACACCTGTAATCCTAGCACTCTGGGAGGCCGAGGTGGGCGGGTCGTTTGAGCCCAGGAGTTTGAGACCAGCCTGAGCAAGAATGGAGACCCTGTCTCTACTAAAAAAAAATAGAAAGAAATTAGCTGGACAACTAAAATATATATATATATATATATATATAAAATTAGCCGGACCTGGTGGTACATGCCAGTAGTCCCAGCTACTCGGGAGGCTGAGGCAAAAGGATTGCTTGAGCCCAAGAGTTTGAGGTTGCTGTGAGCTAGGCTGGCGCCACAGCACTCTAGCCTGGGCAACAGAGCGAGACTCTATCTCAAAAAAAGGAAAAATACCTTCTCTAATTTTCATTTTTTGATTGTATTGAAAAGTAAGTCAATTTTTTATTTTTGGTTATGAAATATTTCGTGCATACAGAAAATAGAGGATAACACATAGTTTTACATATATTTTTAATGCTTAAGAACTTTTAATTTTTAAAAATGGTGTCAAAATAAGACTTAATTGTTTATAATTACATTATTAATTGTGAAGTTTTATAAACCTAAGTCCATTTTATACTGTTTTAATTAGTGTCAATTTTAGCTTTGTTAAAATTTTGTTTAATTTTTTTTTTTTTTTTGAGGCAGAATCTCACTCTCTTGCCCAGGTTAGAATGCTCACAGCAACCTCAAACTCCTGGGCTCAAGCGATCTTCCTGCCTCAGCCTCCCAGGTAGCTGGGACTACAGGCACGTACCACCATGCCCGGCTAATTTTTTCTATTTTTAGTACAGATGGGGTCTCGCTCAGGCTGGAAATTATTGATTATTTGATCTTTTAATGTCAGCTTTTAAATCCTAAGTGCAGCTTTATGTGTTAAGCATATGTATGTGGAAAAACGTTACTATAGTATCTCCTTTTATCTGTAAAACAATTTTTATAGTTTTCTTTGAAGTACTCTGGGACATTTCAGAGGGACTGAGAACATTAATTTTAATTTTCCTGCCTCTTGTTTTATAATTCACACAAGTTAATGTTGTGGGTATCATAGGAAGGAGAGCTCATTCTCTTATTGCCCTCATTGCCAACTGTTATTATCTTTTAACATATCTGATTTTGTTTCCTCATCTAACAGAACTACGTGGAGGTGTCTTCCACCCTTTCATAATTGCTCCTCCCACACAGCCCCCTTCATTGCTGGCTCAGTTATTTGCACATAGTTGATAATTAGTAAATATCAGCTGATTGATTTTGAGCTGCTTATATGTCTCATTTCTCTATCCTTTAGGAGAAAATGTACTACAGTATTTCAAAATTTGCCATTTTGAGCAAGTTTTGAGTTTAAGACTTGGAGTATGAAAGCTAACTAGTAAAGGGTAGTGCATGTGACCTATCATTGATACTTTTCATTTTCTCTTTTCTAAATTAATTCAGAATAGTTTTCTGATTAATATTAGTTTTGTGGTTAAATTTGAATTTATTATTTGTAACGTTGCCAGAAAAGATTAAAACATCTTGTCAAAAAGAAGGTTTGTTTTTTGTGTCTTTGGAATATGTCAGAAGTACTAATCTGGTAGTTCTTTTATTTGGTTTCTTAAAACTATAGTCTCTTTTGTTAATAAAGGATTTAGGAAAACTATCTCATTTGATCGTAGTATCACTTTGTGCCCTACAGCCCTTTGTGTCCTACAGCTTTAGGACATCATTAGCTTACTTGCTGTTATCTTGCCACCTGAAGACAGAACTGAGATTTAGCACAAGTTCCATTCTCTACTTTGCTACTGTATCAATGCTCATTTGCTGGGAAAAGACTAATCTTACCAACTATTCCAGATTTCAGCTAGTTTCACTTGTGTATTCATTTATTATTGTTAGGATGGTATGTGTTTATTCAAAATTAATTTAACATTCAGCAAGTATTTGAATGCCTTCTACTAAATGCCACACACTGCTTTAGATGAGCAAAAGATAAGGTATCTGTCCTCGTGGAGTTTACAGTTCAGTAGAAGAGTCAGGTACTATAAATAAGCCTTGTGAGACCTAAGTTTGGAGAGTCCAGTTTTGATTAGGAAGTCAAGGCCTCTTAAAGGAGATAAGTCAAACTGAAACTCAAAGGGTGAATTAGTTAGGATGCTTTGCTTGGCTCTAGGACAAGAAGAACACTGGCAAATGTGATGCGTTGTTGCAGAAAGGACTCCGGTCATCTGAGGCTGAGTGGCTGGAAAGATGGATAGGGCCAAGTATATGTAGGCCACATCAGGGAATACATTGTGTGTGTGTTTAAAATAACAATTGAAGTAAACTATAAAAAAGTACACAAGTGTATAGCTTGATGAATTTTCACAAAGTAAGCATACCTGAGTATCAAATGCTCAGCTAGAAAAAACAGAACATTACTATTAATACCACCCCAGAGGCTCCCTTTGTGCTTTCTTTCAACCACTTCCTGACTTCTAATACTATATTGTATCTCACATGTTTTTGACTTACTGTATATGTGGAATTATATAGTGTATATTCCTTTTGTGTCTGGCCTCCTTCACTGGACATTATGAGATTCATCCTTGTGTGTAGTTGTTGTATCTCTTTAACTCTGTTGCTGTTTGGTATTCCCATGGTATGACTATATACTAAAATTTATGTATCCATTCTCTTGTTGATTGATATTTGGATTGTTTGAGGCTTTTATGAACAGTGCTGTTATGAACATTCTTATAGTTGTCTCCTGGTTCATGTATGTATGTATGAGTTTATGTCTAGGATATATGCCAAGGGGTGGAATTGCTTAGGTCATGGGATATGTACATCTTCAGCTTTACTAGATAATGCCCAACTATTTTCTATAGTTGCTGTTACAATTTACACACTAGCCCATTGAAGCATTTTTTTTTTTTTTTTTTTTTTTTTTTTTTTTTTTTTTTTTTTTTTTTTTTTTTTAGAGACGGGGTCTCGCTCTTGGTCAGGCTGGTTTCGAACTCCTGACCTTGAGCTATCCACCCGCCTCGGCCTCCCAGAGTGCTAACATTGAAGCATTTTTAAGCAAGGAGTGATATAAGATTTATATTTTTAAAAGATTGCTCTCGCTGTTGTGTAGGGCACAGTAAGAAGGGATGTGGATGACATAATAGGAAATTGTTCTCTGTGTAAATTTAAAAAGATTAGAAGACTTTCATTGGTGGCAAAAATAATCCATAACTATATCCAATATCAAAATTGCTAATGAGTGCTGCATTATTACCAACTAATGTGTTTTAGTATTGATAAGCAATTCATCTTTGTCCCTTATTTTTGTCATATTTAGGATTTATAGAACAAAATTTGTATTTTTTTTTGGAAAAATTAACAGAAATTTTATAAGTTTCCTCCATTAGAGCCAATTTTACTCCAAGGGCTTACACAGTGTAACATACCCTGTTCAGACCTAATATGGCAGTAGATTTTATAATAAGCAGTACATTGTAATAATTCATTTGGGCTTGAATGAATAATTTGAATTGTATAAGTTCTATAATGAAAGCACCTAATACAGGTATAACTAAAGATAACTTTTCAAGTCCAGATGTTAAGAATTAAGTTCTTAGATTTCTAAATATATGTTAGTATTTGATTATTTACGGTGGTTACCAATGGAAATGATTGAAATTATAGCATGCTTAAATTTGTTTAGGGTTTTGTCTTTTTTTGTGGTAAAAAACACATTACATGAAATCTACCCTCTTAACAGATTTTTAAGTGTACAGTACAGTATTGTTAACTATATACATATTGTTGTACTCAATTTGTTCAGTTTTGATGTAGCATTTAATATAAGTTCTTACCATTTCCTTGTGAACTCACAGATTTGCAATCTAATGATAGGTCATAGGTAATTAAATTTGGATTACCAAATGTAGTGACTAAACATGATAATTATGAGCATTTTCATTTTATTTCAGAGTTTTCTTGGAGGCTTTTTTGGTCCGATTTGTGAGATCGATATTGTCCTTAATGATGGAGAAACCAGGAAAATGGCAGAAATGAAAACTGAAGATGGCAAAGTAGAAAAACACTATCTCTTCTATGATGGAGAATCTGTTTCAGGGAAGGTAAATCTTTTGCTTGGCAAAATTACCTAGTTGTAGGATATTAGAATTAGTCATCAAAATGGTCTGTACTTTTTCTAAATTTGAATGATTTTATTAGAGATGGAAATTTTTTTTAGGTCAGCTAAAATCCTTGATTGGAACATTTACAGGAAAGATTCTACCCAGGAAGGCTTTCAGGGGTAGAGTCTCTAAATTTCATGCAAAATTTTCTGTTTGTGACTGTGTACATCTGTCTAGCTTCTAAGTTTCTCTAGAATGGGACTGTGATCCACCCAAAGTTTATTTCTCCTGTCTGTTGATCTCATTTCTTGTTACTCTGTAGAGGGCCTAAGTACTTTTGGAATGTATCTATGAATGGACAGATACATTTATGATGCCTTCTATAAGGTTTCACTTTTTTCCCCTTTTCCTTATCCAGTGATGTATAAGATTATCCTTATATTTTAGGGGCTATGATCAATACTCATTAGTCTGTGATACTGGGGAATGGTAATATCAAAGACAAAAGCAAGCCACAAAACATTTGAAGTAATTTTTAAAATATAAAATATTACGATTTTTCTCCCTTGTTAAAGTAATATATACATGTGGTAGACAGTTTGGGAAGTAAAATATATGTAGTCTCATCGTATGGAAATAATTCACTGTTAATATTTGGGTATGTTTCCTCCTAATGTCTCTACATTAATTAATGATTATATATATGTAGTATATTAAGCATACCTTTTCCCTATTGTTGAATATTTAAGTAGTTTCTGTTTTTCAGATGGCTTTTAGTATATTATATCTTTGGTAATATGGACATCATATACATACATTTTTCTCTAGACTTCTGTAGAATAAGATTGTTTCCTTAGAATAGATTCCTGGAAGTGAGTTGTTGCACCAAAAGACATGAATATTTGAAGGATCTTAAACACATTAATCTGGAAAATTTATTTGTATCAAGTAACTTCTCACCTGTAGTGTCTTGTTTTACCCAAAGCAGCACTGAATATGATCACTTTTTAATCCTTGCTAGTTTGATAGGCAACAATGATCTTATTATTTTATTTTGCATTATTATTATTTTTTTTTGGTTACTAAATAGGTCAGACTTAGGTTCTTTAGCCATTTGAGGTTACTTTTTTTACTGCATTGTCTATTCTGGTCCTTTGCCAAATTACCAATTGGGGTCTTAGTGTTATATCTGAAAGTGAATTTTTTTGGTTTTCAAGTTTACTTTCCTGCTACTCTTCCTTTAAAAAGATGGAGAGGAAGAGAGAGGCCTAAAGTAGAGCAGACAAAATTATCAAAAGGATGGAACATGGCTGGGTGCTGCGGTGGCTCATGCCTATAATCCTAGCACTATGGGAGGCCGAGGCGGGAGGATCGCTTGAGCTCAGGAGTTCGAGACCAGCCTGAGCAAGAGCGAGACCCAGTCTCTACAAAAAAATAGAAAAATTAGCCAGGCATGGTGGTGCATGCCTATAGTCCCAGCTACTGGGAAGACTGAGGCAAGAGGATCACTTGAGCCCAGGAGTTTGAGGTTGCAGTGAGCTATGATGTCACCACTGCACTCTAGCTGGGGTGACAGAGTAAGACTCTGTCTCAAAAAAAAAAAAGGATGGAACATGTCAAATGAAAGAAGAGTAAAAGAAGTAGTGTTTGGCCTATGGCAAAGAAAACTTGTTAATGGTTTGGGTAGGAATACCAGTCTAATCTTTGTTCTAGGGAGAGATTGAACGTGCTAATAAATATCTTAGATATTTCATTCGTAGATAGAACAAGTATCTCTTCTACTAAGTTGTAAGCTCTTTAAGATCAGGGGATCAGAGTATTCTGTAGTCTCCTTAAAATACAGTGTTAATTGTATAATAGGCTTTCACTAGATACTTATTTATTTACTGGTTTTATTGTTTATTGTTTTACTGTTTTTAGGCTAGTAGAGAATATTCCCTGTCTAGTTCAAAGTAATCTTAATATCATCTGGGCCACTTGAATGTTCAAGGCTAATGTTTATGGGATAAAGGAAGAGGGGAATGTTTAAGATAAAAATAAGCTACTTCAGTATGTTTTTTTAAAAAATAGCTGGTGTTGAAATTATAATTTGGAGTTGCTAGAAATTATATGTAGACCTAATTAATAGGTACAGATTGTTTTTTAAAAATGATAAAATCTCTTATAGGTTATTTTTTTCTGTTCAAAAGTTACTGTATCTTGAATCTGTTTATTGGCCTGAGATATTTTTCATTTTTAACCTTTTTATTATAAAATAAAACCCATGTATAAAACCACACAAACCAAAAATAAATTATTATAAGATACATTTCTTTGTAATCACCAAGTAAAGAAATAGAACTTTGACAGCTACCCCATATGTCCTATCCCAATCACAGTCCCCTCCCCTCAAAATAACCACTATGCTGACTTTTATAGCAGTAAACTTTCTTATGTTTTCTTTTTTTTGGTGATTTTTTTGAAGACAGGTTCTTGCTCTTTTGCCTGGGCTAGAGTGCAGTGGCGTCTACAACCTCAAACTCCTGGACTCAAGGGATCCTCCCACCTCAGCTTCCCGAGTAGCTGGGACAGGTGTGTGCCACCACACCTGGCTAATTTTTCTATTTTTTTGTAGAGATATGGGGTTTTGCTATGTTGCTTAGGCTGGTCTTAAATTCTTGGCCTCAAGTGGTCTTCCCACCTTGGCCTCCCAAAGTGTCAGGATTACAGGTGTGAACCACTGCACCTAGCTAGATTTTTTTTCTTTTTAAGCTTTTTGAGATATATACAAACACCATAAAATTCACCCATTTTAAGTATACTTAAAATTTAGAGTCAATTTACAGCGTTGTGCAACCATTGCTATTTAATTCCAGAATGTTTCCATTACTCAAAAAAATCCCCAAAAAACAAAACAAAAAAGCCCTATACCATTAGCAGTCACTCTCCATACCCTCCTTCTAGCCCCTGGCAACCACTAATCTACTTCATGTTTCTATAAGAATTTACCTATTCTGGACATTTTATATAAATGGAATGATACAATATGTGGTCTTTCCTTTCTGGTTTCTTTCACCTAATGTTTTTGAGGTTCATCCATGTTGTAGCATTTATTGTCAGTATTTCATTTTTTAAATTGCTGAGTAGTATTCCATTTTATGGGTATACCACAACTCACCAGTTTATGGGCATTTGAGATGTTTCCACCTTTTGGCTGTTTTAACATTTGTTTACCAGTTTTTGTGTGGACTTACATTTTCATTTCTCCAGGGTATGTATACCTACAAGTGGAATTGCTGGGTCTTAGGTAAACTTATGTTTAACTTTTTAAGAAATTGCCAAGCACCATAGGAGTTTTTGGTGGTTTCCTTGCTAACTGGTATGACAAGATGTTCTAGAGTCTTAATACATTTCCTATTTCAGATCTGAAATCGGCTAGATCTTTTAACCATAATTTGCATACTAGGAATGTTCATTGCTACTGGATTGGTCGTTATTTGTAGGCTTTTCGGTGGATAGATTTTATCCTGAGATAAAATACCTCAGAAGTTCATATTGTCATTTCCTATGCAGTTTCAGAACTAAAGGGTTTTTTACTTAACCTCTTTTATATTACATATGTATCTCCTCTCTTCTGCACCAAGAATCCTAGCTTTCAGAGGCATAGGGGAAGATACAATTAGCATATCCCATAATTTACTCATTTGCTTTATTCCACATATATATACACAGTAGTCTCAGAATAACAATACTAGCATTACCAATACCAATATAATTATAAAATTAGTTAAAAACTATTTTGCATCTGCTGTCTCTGTTTTACCCCCCTTTCATAAGTACACCATAAGTACATTGTCAGAGCATGCTTCCTTTTAGTCCTCATTTAGTTTTGTTTCATAAATAACTGTTCATATAATGCTCACCACCAGTCCTTATGTCTTTTGTCTCTTTAGTTGTTTTGTTGTCTGAACTCATTCTCTAGTTAATAGAGGATAGATTTCTCAGGAAATGCTTATGAGGACAATAGTCCCTAAGTTTTTGCATGTTGATAATGGCTTTTTTGTGCCCTTTATATTTGAAGGTTAGTTTTACTGAATATAATAAGCTTGGATTACATTTTCCTGAGTATTCTAAATCTATTACTCCATTGTCTTCTGGCATAGAGTATTCTTGACAAAGCCCAATTTAATTTTCCTTGTAACATGGCATACTCTTTTGCCCTGATACCCAAAGGATTTCTTTTTCTTTTGCTTTAAGGTCCAGTGATTTTACTAGAATATATCTTGATGTTATTCTTCTGGGGTGATAGTCTCAGATCCCTGGTATGTATTTTCCTTAAATAGCTTAATTTTTTCTTTTAAGGAAAATTTTCTTGAGTTATAGCCATTAGTATTTACTCCATTCCTTTGCTTTGGTTTTCTTCTTCATTTATTATCAAGATTTTTTATCTTATTTGACTATCTTCAATATTAGTCCCTTTTTCTTGAGTCCTTATCTCTTTTTAAATTTCAAATTTTCTTTTCACCTTCTATTTTTAAGACGTTGTGTTTTTTTGTTCTTGTATTCCTTCTAGTTCACCCTTCATTTGTAAAATGATTTTTTAAAATTTATTTATTTATTTATTTTTAAGACAAGGTTTCACTCTGTTGCCTGGGCCAGACTGCAGTGGCGTCATCATAGCTCACTGCAATCTCAAAGTCCTGGGCTTAAGCAATCCTCCTATATCAGGCTCCTGAGAAGCTGGAACTACAGGCTTGCGCCACAACACCCAGCTAATTTTTTCTATTTTTTGTAGAGACGGGGTCTTGCTGTGTTGCTCAGGCTGGTCTGAAACTCCTGACAGCAGTCTTCCCATCTCGGCTTTCCAAAGTGCTAGGATTATAGGCGTGATCCACCACAGCCATGCTTAAAATGATTTTTTTTTTTTTTTTGCTTCTAATTCTTTTCTGATTTTTCTCACCCAAAATTTTTTTTTATGTATTATATCATTTTCTTAATATCGTGTAGCCTGTTTTTAAATAAGTTACAGTTTTGATCTGTCTTGTCTGTAGAGATA
Source organism: Cheirogaleus medius (assembly GCA_008086735.1). Lineage (NCBI taxonomy): Eukaryota > Metazoa > Chordata > Mammalia > Primates > Cheirogaleidae > Cheirogaleus > Cheirogaleus medius. Next base: position 41,728,776 of record VBSM01003143.1, read on the forward strand.
TTAATATGTTCCTTCACTTTTTTCTTAAAATAACATTGTATGGGATTTGACTTTGATATTTTTATGTGAAATTAGTTTTCTTGAACTTTTGAAGGTTTTATTTAGAATAGTTTTTCTAACCAGCTGTTCTAGATGGTAGACCTGGCTGGTTAGTTTTGAGAGTTCACTTATTATTGGATTGTGCAAAACTCCTTCCACTTTTAGCTCTGATTCTTTCTGTTTGACCCACTATGCTTTCCAGTGAATATATGATAGCAATTTTGAGGTTCTTAGGTCCATGAGCCACTCCATTGCTTACCTTTGAGTCTTCCTGGTATCATTTAGCCACTGGTATCGTGGAGGTTTTGCAGGCATTAATGGTTTGTTCCTACTCATTGTATTTTGTTGTCTAGACAACAAAAAAAATCTAAGGACCGTATTTACCACACACATACACACACACACACACAAAACCACACAAACAAACAAGGTATCCCCACAATCCCAAAATACAATGAGTAGGAACAAACCAGTTTAGTGATATATATCAAAAACTTAAAAAGTGAATATCATTTATAGTAGACAGAATAGGCTGGATTATACTGTGTTAACAGACAACCCCAAAACTCAATGACTTAAAACAACAGTGGTTTCTTTCTTGCCCAGGCAACATGTCCCTTTGAGTCAGCTGAGGGCCCTGCTCTTTGCCATGTCTACTCATGGAGCAGCCACCATCTGGAACATTACAGTCATCATGGTAGAGGGAGAGAAATTTCTACAGGGTCTCTTACAAGCAATTACATGCTCTATCCTAGAAGTAACAAAGATTGCTTTTGATAAAATTCATTATCTTTAGAGTCAGTCTCATACATCACCCAACTACAAGGGGGAAAGGGAGCACAATCATACTATGCAGTCAGAATGTATAGAGCTGGAAATATTTGAGCAGTGCTAATAATGATTAGTATTAATTTGACCCCAAAATTCTTATAATAATTTATTTGCACTGTTTGTAATATTCAAAAATTGAAAGCCACTTAAATGTTCAAGCATAAAAAACCCTAAATTATGATAAATAACCATTAAATGCTTATAGCTATTAGCATGATGATATAGACCTGTATTTATTGACATGAAAAGAGGTTTGCTATAATATTTATTGAATACTTGCCATGACTTGGGTATTCCTCTAAATTCTTCACAATCATTCACTTTTATTCTTCTCAACAACTCTTTGAGTTGTGGGTACTGTCAATATTTTTGTTTTATAGAGAAGGAAATGGTAGCTCAGAGGTTGAGTAACTTGTTCAAGATTGTACAGTTAATGTCATGTGTAAAATGGGTTACAGGACAACATACTATGTCTTTTTTGTAAAAAATGCATAGAAGATTTCATTGTGATGTAGTTTTACATATTCTAAAATTAGTACTTTGGATTAGTGTAATAGAGAACTAATAGTAAAAACAAGTTGGAGTAAATAAGATGAACATCTTTTAGAAATGTGGGACTACTTATCTTTTACATGGTCTCTATGTTTCTTTCATGTTATATATAGGTAAACAGAGCAAATACATTAATACAGGTTGAGTATTTCTTTTTTTTTTTTTTGAGACAGAGTCTCACTCTGTTGCCCATGCTCCAGTGCCGTGGCATTAGCCTAGCTCACAGCAACCTCAAACTCCTGGGCTCAAGCAATCCTACTGCCTCAGCCTCCCAAGTTGCTGGGAATACAGGCATGTGCCACCATGCCCAGCTAATTTTTTCTATATATTTTTCGTTGGCCAATTAATTTCTTTCTATTTTTAGTAGAGACAGGGTCTCCCTCTTGCTCAGGCTGGTCTTGAACTCCTGACTTCGAGCGATCCTCCCATCTTGGCCTCCCAGAGTGCTAGGATTATAGGCATGAGCCACTACGCCTGGCTCCAGGTTGAGTATTTCTAATCCAAAAATATGAAACGCTTCAAAATCCAAAACTTTTTGAGCACCAACATGATGCTCAAAAGTCATGCTCAAAGGAAATATGTCCATTGGAGCACTTTGGATTTCAGATTTTCAGATTAGTGATACTTAATCTAGTAAGTATAATGCAAATATTCCAAAATCCAAAACGCTTCTGATCCCAGGCATTTCAGGTAAATACTCAACTTGTATATTAATTTTCAAGATTTTTAGCATCATGACCCATATATACTCTTTTTTTAAAGGTACTCAGAGACATCATTTTTATCATTTTTCTGTACATACATTCATTTGCTACTAAAAATTAAAATAACACATTGAAATTTCCTCTTATTGCAATTCAGATTTTTGAAAACCAGAAAATCTAATTAATTATTATGCTCTAGCAAACTACCCAATGTTCTCTACATTCTTTCCTCACAAGTTACTTTGCTTCAAATTTTCTTTCCTTTCCTTTTTCCCTTTTACTTTCTTAGACAGAGTCTTACTCTGTCGCCCTGGGTAGAATGCAGTGGCATCATCGTAGCTTACTGCAACCTCAAACTCCTGGGCTCAAGCCATACTTTTGCCTCAGCCTCCTGAGTAGCTGGGACTATAGGCACGTGCCACGACCCCCAGCTAATTTTTCTATTTTTTTAGTAGAGACAGAGTCTCGCTCTTGCTCAGGCTGGTCTCAAACTCCTGAATTCAAGCAGTCCTCCTGCCTCGGCCTCTCAGAGAGCTAGGATTACAGGTGTGAGCCACTGCACCCAGCCAAATTTTCTTTTGTTAATGGAAACAGGGTCTTGCCCTGTCACTTAGGCTGGAGTACAGTGGTGTGATAACAGCTCACTGTAGCCTGAAACTCCTAGGCTCAAGGAGTCGTCCCACCTCAGCCTCCCAAGTAGCTAGGACTATAGTTATGTGCCACTACACCTGGCTAAGTTTTTTTTTTTTTTTTACTTTTTGTAGAGACAGTTCTCACTGTGTTGCCTAGGCTCATCTCAAACTCCTGACCTCAAGTGATCCCTTGCTTCGGCCTCCCAAAGTGGATTATAGGATTAGCCCCTGTGCCCAGCCTGCTTCAGATTCTTTATGTTGGGTTTCATCTCAATGACTTTGGGCTTCTAAAACCCATGGGAGTACTTGAGACCCATTGGTGCTTCTTTGAGTTAAATCAAAAAGTGGAACTAAAGTATATTAAAGCCATTCAAATACGTTCAAACTATGTAGATCCCTTATAAATTACTGGTATCAAGGTAGGAAGGAAAAGATACAAGAAGACATCACAACTCATCATAGCTTTTTAGACTGCTGGTAGACAGTCTATCCTAGCATTTTTGTAGCTTTCTCAACCTGCTGCAAAAAATTACCAGCAAGAAAGAAAAGTACAAGAATAAGGTTTGTTGCTAAATTGGTTCTGTGTCATTCCCTATTCTTACATTCTCAGAAGCATCCATCCCATCTATGATAAATGCAGAAACTGTAGCCACATTTGAATGGTTCATTTCTTGATTCATTCCTAACTCCTTTAAGCCCAGTGTCTATTAGTTCTCTTTCAAGCTGAGAAAATCTGTTGAGTAAGAGGTATCTCAGTTTTATTACCCTTTCCACACAGATAACACTGTCCTTATTCCTCTCCTCCTGTAGGGCAGGCCATCTCTGATCTCCTGGAAGATTTTTTTTCTCTTCTATCCTGCTGTTTGGGTAAACCTTCTGGTTGAGGGGAAGGGAATTTGGGTACCAGGGTAGAGAGTCAAGTTCTTTATTAATGTTTTGGTTTAGATGGGATGAGAGGCCTCTAAATTGTCCTGGGAATTTTCTTCAGGGAGCATTTATGAAGACTCCAGGATCAAGGTTGGGTTATGCTTTTGTGATGGTTCTATCAGTGGTCTAGTCACAGTTGTAAGCTTCTCCTGGATCTTTGGGTCCCAGTGGAAAGGGATGCTAGACTCTCAAATTGCTACAAGGTAGCCTGGAAAGAACTCTTTAGCCTAGAAAAAGCCTGAAAACCCAAACTCCAACAGAGTAAAGGGCTCACCCCATTTGTACTTTTATTTTTTTATTTATTTATTTTTTTTTGAGACAGAGTCTTACTTTGTTGCCCAGGCTAGGGTGAGTGCCGTGGCGTCAGCCTAGCTCACAGCAACCTCAAGCTCCTGGGCTCAAGCAATCCTTCTGCCTCAGCCTCCCGAGTAGCTGGGACTACAGGCATGCGCCACCATGCCCGGCTAATTTTTTCTATATATTATTAGTTGGCCAATTAATGTATTTCTATTTTTAGTAGAGACGGGGTCTCGCTCTTGGTCAGGCTGGTTTCGAACTCCTGACCTTGAGCTATCCACCCGCCTCGGCCTCCCAGAGTGCTAGGATTACAGGCGTGAGCCACCGCGCCCGGCCACCATTTGTACTTTTAAAGCTTATTAAGTACTACAACAGCTTTTGTTTATGTGGGTTATATAATTGATATTTACTGTGTTGGAAATTAAAACTGAAAAATTTTTTAAGTGCATAGAAAAGAATCTACATGGATATATATTAAGAAGTTAGTGATTATCTCTGGATAAGGGTGGCTCTCCACCCTTTTTTCTATGCCTAAAAAATGCCCTTTTATTTTTAGTTGCTATCTGTGAACAAGGATTAATTGTTTTGAAGGTAATCCTGTGCTCAATAAAATGAGGGTAACTAAGGAAAATGAAAAAAGTGGTATGTATTTGTAAGAATAACCTTAAAAAGACTTAACTTGAACTCTCCCCCCGCCCTTTTTCTCTTTCTCTCTTCCTTTCTCTCTGCCATATGAGAAAAATAAAGAAAAAAAAAATTTGATAATCACCTTGAGGCTTTTAAAGCTAAGAAAAACATTTTAAACATTATATTTAGGCCGGGCACGGTGGCTCACGCCTGTAATCCTAACACTCTGGGAGGCCGAGGCGGGCGGATCGCTCGAGGTCAGGAGTTTGAAACCAGCCTGAGCAAGAGCGAGACCCCATCTCTACTAAAAATAGAAAGAAATTAATTGACCAACTAAAAATATATATATACAAAAAATTAGCCGGGCATGGTGGTGCGTGCCTGTAGTCCCAGCTACTCGGGAGGCTGAGGCAGTAGGATCACTTGAGCCCAGGAGGTTGAGGTTGGTGTGAGCTAGGCTGACATCTCGGCACTCACTCTAACCTGGACAACAAAGTGAGACTCTGTCTCAAAAAAAAAAAAAAAAAAAAAACAAAAAAAACCACATTTGGAATGAAGTGGGACGATTGCCTGAGGCCATCAGTTCAAGACCAGCCTGGGCAACATAGCAAAACAAAAACAAAAAGCCTGTAAGCCAGTTCTAGGTTCCTGGAAGCATTCTGCTGCTCTACTGTTAAAATGATTTGATTACTATTACATTAGCTCTCAAAAAATGAAATACTTAGGTATAAATTGAGTAAAATATGTATAATATTTGGGAAAATTTTAAAACTCTGATGAAAGAAATCAAAGAAAGTCTAAATAAGTGGAGGGATAGTTCATGTTTGTGGATAGGAGAACACAATATTGTTAAGATGTCTGTACTTCCCAACCTTCTCTGCAGATTCAACTGAATCCCAATAAAAATTTCAACAAGTTATTTTGTGGGTATCGACAAACTGATTCTGATATTTATATGAAAAGGCAAAAAACCCAGAATAGCCAACACAAAATTGAAGAACAACAAAATTGGAGAATTGACACTACTGAACTTTAAGACTTACTATAAAGTTATAACTCACGGCAATCTGACATTGGTGAAAGAAGAGACAAATACATCAATGGAACAGACTAGAGAGCACAGAAATAGACCCACACAAATATAATCAACTGCTCTTTGACAAAGGAGCAAAAACAATTTAGTGGAGAACAAATAGTCTTTCCAGCAGACAGTGCTGAAACAATAGGACATCTACATGCAAAAATATGAATCTACACACAGATCTTATGTTTTACAAAAATTAATTCAAAATGGATCATATACCTAAATGTAAAATGCAAAATTATAAAACTTCTAGAAGATAACAGGAGAAAATCTAGGTGACCTTGGGTTTGGCAATGAGTTTTTAGATATAAACCAAAGGCACAAGCCATGGAAGAAAAAATAGGTAAGTTGGACTTTGTGAAAATTTAAAACTTATGCTCTGAGAAATATAACATTAAGAGAATGAAAAGACAAGCCACAAACTGGGAGAAAATCTTTGTAAAATACATCTGATAAAGGACTTGTGTCCAAAATATACAAAGAGTTCTTAAAATGCAACAATAGGAAACAACCCAATTAAAAAATGGGCAGAAGTATCTGAACAGACACTTCACCAAAGATACAGAGATGGCAAATAAACATATGAAAAGATGCTCAATATTATATTATTAAGGAATTGCAAGTTCAAGCAAAAATGAGATAAAACCTATTAGAATGGTAAAAATCCAAAACACCAACACCACCAAATGTTGGTGAGCTTGTGGAGCAACATTAAGTCTCATTCACTGGTGGTGAGAATGCAAAATAGTACAGCCATTTTAAAAGACAGTTTGGCAGTTTCTTGCAAAACTATTACTGTACATTCCAGTAATTGTGCTCCTTGGTATTCACTATATTGAGTTAAAAACTTATGTCCACACAAAAACCTACACATAATGTTTATAGCACTTTTATTCATTTAAGGTTCCTCCATGTCTTTTTGTGACTTGATAACTCATTTATTTTTAGTGATAAATAATATTAAATTCCATTGTATAGATGTATCAAAGTTTATCCATTTACCTCCTGAAGAACATCTTGGTTGTTTCCAAATGTTGTTCATTTGTCTACTTAGTTTACTCTTTTTTTCTTAATGATAAAGATATTTTGTATGCTCTTGATAAGAGTCTTTTATGTATTTGGATATGGAGTCCTTTGTCTATATATGTATTGTAAATATCTTCTCCCACTTTCTGGCTTGACTTTTAACTGTCTTTTGATGAACAGAAGTTCTTCATTTTAATGCACTACAAATGTTTATTGTTTCCTTTTTGTTTATGCTTTTCATATCCAGTTTAAGAAATCTTTGCATACCCCATGAGCATGAAGATATTCTCCTGTTTTCTTTCTCTTATACATTTTTAATTTTATACTTCACATTTAGATTCTTGGTTTGCTTGGAATTGATTTTGTCAGTGGTATGACATAGAAGTGAAGATTTTTTTCCCCCTTATGCATAGCTAATTCACCTAGGACATTTATTGAAAAAACCATCCTTCTCCCACTGTATTGTAATGTCACCTTTGTCATAAATCAGAGGTCGTTTAGGTGTATTTTGGCCTCTCTGCTCTGTTCCACTGGCCTATTTGTGGCTTATACTTTTTTTTTTTAAATAGCCTTATTGAGTTATAATTCACATGCCATAAAATTTACCCTATTAAAGTGTATATAGTTCAGTAATTTTTACTACATTTGTAGAGTTGCGCAAGCCATCACCACTATGTAATTCCAGAACATTTTCATCACCCCAAAAAGAAACCCCATACTTTAGCAGTCACTCCCTGGGAACCACTAATCTACAAATCTTCTTTCTTTCTCTATGAATTTGCTTATTCTGGACATTTCATATAAATGGAATCATACACTGTGTGGCCTTTTTTGGTCTGCCTCCTTTCACCTAGCTTAATGTTTTCAAGGTTAATCATATTGTATGTATTAACACTTCATCCTTTTTTTAAAAAATTGTGGTAAAATATGTATTTATAACATTAAATTTGCCATTTTAACCATTTTAAAGTATACAGTTCAGTGGCATTAATTACGTTCACAATGTTTTGCAACCACAGCCACTATATTTCCAAAATTTTTTCATCACCTCAAACAGAAATTTTGTACCCACCAAGCAATAAGCATTTGTTTTATTTATTTATATATTTTTAAAGAAACAGAGCCTCACTTTGTTGCCCAGGCTGGAGTGCAGTGGCATGATTATAGCTTACTGTAGCCGGGAACCCATGGGCTCAAGTAGTCTTCCTACCTCAACATCCCAAGTAGCTGAGTGTACAGACATGAGCCACCATGCCCAGTAATAACTCTGCATTGCCCCTTTCTCCAGCCCCTGCTAACCTCTACTTTTTGTTTCTATGAATTTGCCTATTTTATATATTTCATATAATATTTGTCCTTTTGTGCCTGGCTTATTTCATTTAGTACGTTTTCAGGGTTCATCTGTTATAGCATGTATCAGAACATCATTCTTTTTTTTGACCTAGTAATATTTATTCCTTTTATCATGTCTATGTGGTACAAGTATAATGCCACATTTTGTTTATCCATTCATCAGTTGAGGTCATCTGGGGTTCTACTTGTTGCCTATTATAAATAATGTTGCTGTGAACATTCATGTACAAATTTTTGTGTAAACATATGTTTTTACGTCCCTTTGGTATATACTTGAGAGTAGAATTGCTGGATCATATCTTAACTCTATGTTTTAACTTTTAGAGGAGCTGCCACACTTTTTCTAAAGCAGCTGCACCATTTTATGTTCCCTCCAACAATGTATGAGGGTTCCAATTTCTCCATGTTCTTGGCAATACTCGTTAATGTCTGTATTTTTTATTATAGCCATCTTAGTAGGTGTGAAATGGTATCTAATGATTTTGATGTGCAGTGCCCTAATGGCTGATAATACTGAGCATCTTTTCTTGTGTTTATTGCCACTTGTGTATCTTTTTTGGAGAAAAGTCTGTTCAAAGTTTGATTATTTTTTAATTAGTTTTATTTTTTATGGTTGAGTTGTTAGTGGGTTATTTTTTTGAGACGGGGTCTCACTCTGTTGCCCGGGTTGGAGAACAGTGGCACCATCACAACTCACTGTAACCTTGAACTCCTGGGCTCAAGTGATCCTCCGGAGTAGCTGAGACTACAGACATGCACCACCATGCCTGGCTGATTTTGCAATTTTTTATGGGATCTCGACATGTTACCCAGGCTGGTCTTTAACTCCTGGACTCAAGCGATCCTTTTGTCTCAGCCTCAAAGGTGCTGGGATTACAGGCATGAGCCACCTTGCTCGTCCAAAAGCTCTTAATGTATTCTGGATACAAGTCTCTTATCAGATGGGTGTTTTGCATATATAATCGCTCATTCTGTGAGTTGTCTTTTTACTTTCTTTTTTCTTTTTTTTTTTCAGACAGGGTCTTACTTTGTTTTCCAGGCTAGAGTGCAGTGGCGTCATCATAACTCACTGCAGCGTCAAACTCTTGGGCTTAAGTGATCCTCATGCCTCAGCCTCCTGAGTAGTTGGAACTACAGGTGCATGCGACACCTGGCTAATTTTTGTAGAGACAGGGTCTTGCTCTTGCTCACGCTGGTCTCAAACTCCTGACCTCAAGCAGTCCTCCCACCTCCACATCCCAAAGTGCTAGGATTACAGGCTTGAGCTACTGTGCCCAGCCCCGTTTCACCTTTTTGATGGTGTCTTTTGTAGCACAAAGTTTTCAGTTTTGATGAAGTCCAATTTATCTATTTTTTTCTTTTGTTGTTCATGCTTTTGGCATCATAATCTAAGAAATCATTGCCTAATCCAAGGTCATGAAGATTAATATCTTTTTTTTTCTCAGAGTTTTGTAATTGTAGCTTAGGTATTTTATCCTTTTGAGTTATTATTTGTCTGTGGTGAGAGGTAGGAGTCCAGCATGGTAATACCTAGTTGTTTTAGCACTTTTTGTTGAAAAGAATATTTCTTCTCCATTGAATTATCTTAGCACGCCTGTGGCATATACTTTTTTTAAAATTTTTTTTAATTTTTAATTTTTTTTATTTCAGCATATTATGGGGGTACAAATAT
>VBSM01003143.1:41738619-41750929 GCA_008086735.1 Cheirogaleus medius
GCAATCCTCCCGCCTCGGCCTCCCAGAGTGCTAGGATTATAGGCGTGAGCCACTTCTCCTGGCCCAAAAGTATTAATATTAAAATTCTTGTTAGTCCACAGCTTAATTTTTTTTAAGTTCTGATCTTGGCTTGCAGTCCAAGCCAAGTAAAGTAAGTAAAAGTAAATAAAAGCCAAGTAAAGAAAGTAAAAACTCACTTTGAACTGAGGAGAGGACTGCTCTCCTTTAATTTATACAGTTTCCAGACAGCAGCTTTAAGAAGGAATTATTTTTTCTCCTACATTGTTTTTTCATGTGAAAACAATCCTTGTCAACCTGTTTAGGTACTGCTGAGAAAATTATTCATTCTCTAAATATGTAATAGCTATTGTCACAGTAGACAATGAATAAGAGAACCTCTAAGGCAAAGAGATTATTTCATAATTAAGATAGTTGGTAATTATTTCAAAGTGATATTATTTAAGAAGTCAGTTTTCACTGTTCTCTACTTCCACTTATAAGAAATTTTTATTTTATTTGTCTTCAGAAATTGGGTCTGTAATAAGTAAAATGTCTTAAACTGGTAGCATTAGTAGTGCCAAGCCACCTATAGTAAGCTCTGCTTCTACTCCTTGTTGCAGAAGTGAAGAAAGGCGTATGGTTAGTCTGAGATTATGAGTTTTATAGATAATTCTTTAAGCAAGGAATATTTTTGTTGTATTTTTAATCAACATGCATATGGACCTTGCTCTTCTGGTAGCAGTTGGAAACTAATCTTGGGTAACCACAATATCCAGCAACAATAATGTACAGAAAATTTTGTGTCTCACTGTAAAATGAGTCATTTAGTAAATGGTCTATAGTACATTTGATATTATATGTTTGTCTTAAACACAATGTAGAATAATACCACTCCTTAAATAAATCCCAAACATAGCATTGTTTGAAACTTCTATAGAATATTATATGCTGAGGCATGAGCTTTGAGACTTGTTAGAGCAATGAGTATGTTTTATATATAAATTTGGTTTCCCTACATTCATTTTTCATGACCCTTTAAACATATATACATAGTCTCAAGTATCTGCACACAAGTTACTCATTCATAGCAAAGGGAAAAATAGTAACTTTAAATAGGAGAAACCTGGTAGATCACCTTAACCAATTGACCAAAGTTAACATCACCAATATTGGGACACACTGGCATCATGTGCCTCTTAAGATGATGCACTGAGATGGATACAACTTCACTTCTCTGTTGTTCTTGCCAAAAATGCATAAGCTGAATCTGTGATAAAACATCAGACAAACCCAAATTAAGGGACATTCTATAAAGTAACTGATCTGTATTATTTATTTTTTATTTTTTTCTTTGAGACACTCTGTTGCCCAGGCTAGAGAGTGCAGTGGCGCCATCATAGCTCACTGCAGCCTCAAACTGCTAGGCTCAAGCAATCCTCTTGCCTCAGATTCCCAAGTAGTTGGGACTACAGGACACACCACCATGCCCAGCTAATTTTTCTATTTTTGGTAGAGATGGAGTCTCGCCATGTTGCTCAGGCTGGTCTGGAACTCCTGGTCTCAAGTGGTCCTCCCACCTGGGCCTCCCAAAGTGCTAGAATTACAGGCATGAGCCGCCATGCCCAACCCTGATCTATATTCGTACAAACCATCAAGGTCAAGAAAGGCAATGATTGAGGAATCTTCTAGATTAAAGGATACTAAAGAGATATCACAATGATATGTAATATGTGATTCTGGGCAGGAGGGAAAAAAACTGTAGTACATTATTGGGACAGTTGATGGAATTTGAATATAGATCATGGAATGTTAACTTTCTTAATTTTGATAGTTGTACTATAATTATCTAAGAGAATGTCCATTTTCTTAGGAAATTCACATAAAATGTATAGGGGTGATAGGGCATAATGTCTCCAACTTTTTCTTGGTTGTGGAAAAAAAAGGTGGTATATAATGCATACACATGTAGATGTAGAGAGAAGATGTTAAAGCAGACAGAGCAAAATGTAAACATGGTGAATCTGAGTAATGGTAATGTGGAATTTCCTTGTGCTGTTTTTGCAACTTTTTTGAAAATTTGAAATTACATCATAAAAAGTTACAAAAGTGTAACTTAATTGGTGTTAAGATTCTTTGACCCAGTTCACCATCATAGTTTGATTTACTTTTCTGTACTCACTTGCAAAATAGCTTTTAAACCTACATGCTCAGTTATGCCTTCAAATTCTAGGATCCTTCAGATTGCAGACTAGCTTGTATTAGGCTTAAAAGCAACTGTGTTTTAACAATGGGAAAAAAGGGAAATTTCAGATTTTCAGGCAGTTCTGTAACAAAACTGACAAATTTTGCATTTCTGCTTTTATGGTGTGGTTTCATAATGTTTTTTGAAGAACTGTAAATTTAAAAAATATCAGACACAGCCATGTTGAAGCAAAAACATTCTCAAAAATTGCTGCCAAATAGACATTTTAAAAAATGTAATTTTTTCTATTTGCTCTATGGGTACAAATTAGAGAATAGCTCTAATTACTGCCTGGTTTATGAAGCAGCTGGGATTATACTTATTTTATTATTAGTGGTTCAAACCTAAAGTTTTTAGTGTATATGAAGCTTGTCTAAGTACTGCCTTTCTTCCTTAAATACTTTTCTAACTTTGATAGTATCATTTGCCTATTGTGGAAGAAAAAAGAAAACAACTTGAAAACTACAAAGAAAAAAATCAAAATTACTCGTAATCATTCATTCCAGAAATAACTGCTATTAAGAGTATTTCTTTCTATAGTTTCAAAAAAATATAATTGGCACATACTTGTATACAATTTGACCATGCTTCTTTCACGTAACATATCATGCACATTTTCCAACATGATTAAAAAATTTTTGACATTCTTTTTATTAAACTTTTAATAATATTCCATCATATAATGTACCATAGTTTATTTACTTTTTCTGAGGTATTAATTTTGCAGGCAAGAAAGTAACATTGATTGTAAGATGTGGGAGATATAGAAGAGTGAATAATTTATGTAGTTTACAAATAAGTAGTAAGACCTCTGGGTTTTTTGGCCCTTGATTCCTATTTTCTTTTGAGAAGCATTGTATGGAAAAAAAGCTTTTTAAGAGTCACATTACTAGTACTCCTTATACTAAAGAATAAACCTGGAAGTGTGCTTTTTGTATACAGAAGGATTCTTTGTTAGCTAATTCTTAAATGTTTAAAATTCTATTTCTAATATATGTATTCAACAGATATTGTTTCAAATTTAAAAAGTACAAATTGCAGGTTTCCATTTGGCAGATAGATGAATTTAGAGATTTCAAGATTATATATTTTACTTCAGAAGTACATAAGATAAATCATACTTAAAATTTAAATCTTTAGACATTCTGTTTTTAGGATGAATAGCAGACTCAGGGCAATAAGCATTGCTTTTAAGGTTAGGAATTAAAACAATATATTCTTGGTTATAAAAACTAAAAGTGATATTAATATCTCAGGTACAGTAGATACAAAGCTATGATTTGACCCACAGATTTCTGTGCATTGTCCATAATATAGTCCTGGCTGTGTGGATTTTAGGGTTGCTTGATTTAATTGTGTCTGTTTTTAGGTCAATTCTTGGAATTAGTGATTAGTTCGCATTAAAATGTTATTATTAGGCCGGGCACGGTGGCTCACGCCAGTAATCCTAGCACTCTGGGAGGCCGAGGCAGGTGGATTGCTCAAGGTCAGGAGTTCAAGACCAGCCTGAGCAAGTGCGAGACCCCATCTCTACTAAAAATAGAAAGAAATTAATTGGCCAACTAAAAATATAGAAAAAAAAAATTAGCCAGGCATGGTGGTGCATGCCTGTGGTCCCAGCTACTCGGGAGGCTGAGGCAGAGGGATTGCTTGGGCCCAGGAGTTTGAGGTTGCTGTGAGCTAGGCTGACACCACAGCACTCACTCTAGCCTGGGCAACAGAGTGAGACTCTGTCTCAAAAAAAAAAAAATGTTATTACTAGTCATAGAGTTGTTTATTTGACCAGAAAACACGTATGAATAGTTGAAGGTTTTTCTTTTCTTTGACTCTTTTTATACTTCTCCAGCTATAAAGAAGGATTCCTTCCTGACAAAACTGATGCTTTAAGTGTATATGTAAATAATAGGTTCATTAGTAATTGTGTATGCATAAATTATACCTTCTCTGGTGATAGAACATCATCCTGATCTAAGTATATGGTGCTGTCTGAAATTTCATAAATGAATATGTCAAATACTTATAGATTGCATTCATCTGGAAGGAATCTAGTAGTAGGCCCACTCAAAGGATTGTTAACATCTCTTATAATTTCATGTTTTGGCAGGTAAACCTAGCCTTTAAGCAACCTGGAAAGAGGCTAGAGCACCAAGGAATTAGAATTGAATTTGTAGGTCAAATTGGTGAGTTTTAAAATAGTATTACTTTTTTTCCTTTGATAACTAAGTTTGAAGAGGGTTAGATTTGGCACTTGAATGACTGCATTAAAGCTTAGCTTTGTGGAAGGAAGGGATTGATTGTGCATAATAAAAGAGAGGACTTACTTTATTAAATATATTAAATCATGCTTCTTTTACTTGTATTAAATATTTGACTCATCCTGCCTTTATTTGTTATTGGACTTCATTACTAAAAACGAAAAGAGTTAAGTAAACTACCAGCCTTGAAAAATAATTCAAGTAAATTAGTTGACTTACTGAAATTTCCATCTGCCTACATTTTTTACCAGCCTTACAATTAATTAGCAGCCTCACCTTCATCCTTCATTTTCTAATTACCCATGCCATTTGTTTTCCGGATCTAATGTGTACCTATAGCCAGACTTACCTATCAGAAAATTCCATGTGAAAAGGAAAAGTGTAATTTCTTCTTGACTTAGATCAACTTGTGTACATTTCCATACATATATTTCAGAGACATGCTTGATTTGGCAGGGAGTTAAACTGTATATAAATCTTTTGGCATTGCAGATTCAGAAAAAAGAAAAGAAAATATGTCTTTATAATACTGTCTACATAAATAGATGTTTAAATCTAACTTTCTAAGTTTTACTCTACATTTTTAAAGTACAGTAAAACTTAGAAATTGAAATGGGTGGATATTTCTTTATATACCTATTCTCAATGCGATTGTACTTGAGGGGCAAGTTGTAGTAATTAATTGATAGTTGGCTTTAGTCTTTTGTGTTTTGTAGTTTTATTCAGGTAATATATTTGCCTAACTAAAACAAAACAATTTTTGCCTTATCTGGAGGAAGTTCAAATAATTGCCGGTAATGTGTCAAACAGCTTCATTTTGATCAAAGAAATGAACTCATTTTTAATAGAAATTTTCATTGTGCTATGCTACTTGAATTTTTTATGCCTAAGTAGAGCATAATAATGAGAAGGATAATGATATTTGGATCATAGCTGTAGTTTATTAAAGTAGAGACAAATCCAGCAATTCTTTTGGTAAAAATTGTTTGCTTTGGAAGTAGAAGCTTGGGTTTTATTAAAATGGATATTAAATATAATTGGTCTTTTTGCTTTTTTAAATTTCTTAGAACTTTTCAATGACAAGAGTAATACTCATGAATTTGTAAACCTAGTGAAAGAACTAGCCCTACCTGGAGAACTGACTCAGAGCAGAAGTTATGATTTTGAATTTATGCAAGTTGAAAAGCCATATGAATCTTACATCGGTGCCAATGTCCGCTTGAGGTATGAATGTGTATCAGAAGCTGTAATTATAGCCTGGGCAATATAGCAAGACCCCATCTCTACAAAAGACCAAAAAAAAAAAAATTAGCTGGGCCTGATGGTGTGCACCTATAGTCCCAGCTACTCAGGAGGCTGAAGCAGGAGAACTGCTTGAGTCCAGGAGTTTGGGCCTTCAGTGAGCTATGATGACACCACTGCACTCCAGCTTGGGTGAGAGTGAGGCCCCCATCTCAAAAAAAAAAAAAAGAATGAAAGAATTCTGTAAACATAGTCAAAACCAGAAAGTAATGGCTACTATTGATATCTTATTCAAACTTCTAATTATAATTCTAGATTAGAAGGCTTAAGATTCTTAAAAAGTCTGTCACATATTTTGAATGGCTAATGCTGATCTGAGGTTTATTGAGAGCTTTCTAATATTATAGAATTGGAGAACCCCTTATGAGAAGTTGTAATCATACATTTCCCTTGTGTGAATTGTCCCTTAGGCACTTCATTTGTCATGTATACTGAATTACCCTCTAAAACCATGAGATTCCCAGCAATTCTCATTTAGTATATAGTTAAGAAGTGATCTGAAGCTCCAAAGAGGTTATCTGACTTGTGTAGCAGAACCAGAGTAGAAACCCAGTTTTCTAAGTTCTCAGTCCAATGTCCTTTCCCTTTACCAAGTCTTCAAGCAGGAAGCCACGGATGCCTCAGAGTCCAGGGCAATTGGAAATATGAATGTATCAGGTCTGAGATCTTCCTTTCATTGTTTAACTTGGGTTATCCATCAAGAATGATCCAAAATTCCAAGTAGCAGTGCCTTAACTAGTTAGGGATTAAACAAAAAGTTATCTAGTGAGATTTCTTCAAGTAGGCTTGATGACAGCCCTTTAAACTCATCTGAAAAGCATTTATACCGTTCTTCTCGAACTTTGTATTTTTTTCATGTTGGGGGCATTTAAAAGAAAATTAGAATTCCTTTATGAAGTAATGAAGTAAGTTAATCCCAAGGAGTTCCAGTAAGAAGGAGAAAGCTGAGTTGCAGTTAATGTTTGCTCATTTAAAACACTAAAATTTATCACAGGTGATTTAACTTGTCCTCTTCATTTTGTAGGTATTTTCTTAAAGTGACAATAGTAAGAAGACTGACGGACTTGGTAAAAGAATATGATCTTATTGTTCACCAGCTTGCCACCTATCCTGATGTTAACAACTCTATTAAGATGGAAGTGGGCATTGAAGATTGTCTACATATAGAATTTGAATATAATAAATCGAAGTAAGTACTGTTCACAGATAAATGTTCAGGGAAAAACTGAACTTTGCAGGTCTTTGTAAATTGGTCAAAGTAAGGATAGAATTGACATTAATCTGTTACTAACACACCAACAGTCTCTGAGCGAACCTTCAAGGGTTTGGTCTGGCTTCCACCCAGTGCAAATGTCTTTCATGTTCTATTCCTGATAACTTTGCTTGGCTACTTTTTTGTAGAGGATCTCACCACCTCAGAAGGCAGCCAATCCTATTGTGTCTGTAAAATTTTATCTTACTGGCTTGATACCACATCATCCTGGCCATCTCTTTTCACATATTTTCACCTTTACCACTTAAACCATTACAATATCTTTTTGTATACCTTTCCATGGGGGGAGAATGAGAGTATATATGTTTATGTACATTGTATTATTACATAATCAGCTTATATTTTGTTTATTGTTTAATGCCTTTTTAAACTTAATTATGAAAAATTTCAAACATGTACCAAAATATATGAACAGTATACTGAATAATATAATGAATACTCATGTAAACATTGCCCAGCTCCAACAGTTACCAATCCATGGTCAGATTTGTTTTATCTGTATTCAGCTTCCATACTCCCCATAGATTATATTGAAGCAAACTCCAGATTTATAATTTAATTCATAATTTGCTTCAGTATAATCTATAGAGGGAGTGTACATATCATTTCATACTTGGGCCAAGATGTTTTCAGAAATATTACTTGTGAGAACAAAAAATCGGAGGCCATTTAAATCCCCATCAGTAGGAGAGCAGTTAAATGAATTATGGCCCAACCATACTATAGAATGCCAAATAGTTAAAAAGATTGAGACAAATGTGTATTTACTTCTCCAGAAGAGTATCCATGATATATTAAGTGAAAAGGCTAGCCATAAAAACAGCATGTATAGTATTATAGTATTCCATTTTTGTAAAATAGTAACATATTTAGGTATGAACAGAAAAGAGCCTGCCATGATGTATACCAAGCTTATAACAATGGTTATCTTTAGAGGATAAATTATGTGTTTACTATATACATCTCTATCATTTGAATGTTCTATGACAAGCTTATATTCTGTCTATTCAGAAAAATGTTTTTAAAAATAAAAAATGTATCATTTTATTATAAATATAACTATAATACTGTTATATCTAAAAATATTAATAATTCCTTACTGTCTTCATATATTCAGTGTTCACCTTTCCCTAATTATCTCATAAATGTCTTTCTTTTTTCACATGATTTGTTCAAATCAGTATCCAAACAAGGACCATACATTGCATTTGTTTGTTTAGGTCTTAAATCTCTTTTAATTTATTAGTTTTCCCCCTGTTTTTTTCATTAAACTTTATTTGTTGGAGAAATAGATGTAACCTGTATTATTCCCCTCCTACACATTCTTCTGTTATGTGATTTTTTTATTAGTTGTCACTCCAGGTTTATATCACTGAAAATGTGATATGTATGCTGTCAGTGTCTTAAAATTATATTGTTGATAAAATTATCAGATAGTTTGGGACCTAAAACTTAACACTGAAGCCTCTCTTTAGACTAACATAATTGTATTAATCAACTCTTAGGATATTATTTTGATATCCAAACCTGGGAGGAGGCTAAAAAGTCCTTTAGGTGTATTGTAGGGATTCCCAGGTTTATTGCCACATCATTTCAAAGTACCTAGGAATAGTCTTTGAGTTAAAACTCAACCTATGGAGGTAACCCTTATTAATGATTTATATTACAGATGATTTACGTTAGCTGAACTATTCTTTCACTTAGAATAATGATGCTAAACTCTCATGTAGAGCTTTTAATGTTGAAAAATATCTTTATACACCAAATAAATATTTCAAGCACAAAAATTTTAATTTTCCAATAAGTTAAGTGCTTAGGTTCTCTGGAAACTAAGTTAACCTTTAAGTAGGACCAACAATTAGTCAGGCTAATTATTCCCTCTGAAGTATATTGATGGTCAACTTTCAGTTTTTTATTTTTTTTGAGAAAGGGTCTCACTCTGTTGCCCAGGCTAGAGTGCTGTGGTGTCAGCCTAGCTCACAGCAACCTCAAACTCCTGGGCTCAGGCAATCCTTCTACCTCAGTCTCCCGAGTAGCTGGTACTACAGGCATGTGCCACCATGCCCGGCTAATTTTTTCTATATATTTTTAGTTGGCCAATTAATTTCTTTCTATTTTTAGTAGAGACGTGGTCTCGCTCTTGCTGAGGCTGGTCTCGAACTCCTGATCTTGAGCGATCCGCCCGCCTCGGCCTCCCAGATCAGTTCTTATTTGCATTGTGAAATAAGTACTTTTTTGAAAAAAGGGGACATTAAACAATGTGAATAGTATAAATGGCATGCTTAAATAATTATTATACTAAAGTTAGCTATCAGTCTTTCAGGACATGTTTCACTCTTTTTGTTTAGACTGATATTTAGTGAGATATCTTCTTTCCCAATAGGTATCATTTAAAGGATGTGATTGTTGGAAAAATTTACTTCTTATTAGTAAGAATAAAAATACAACATATGGAGTTACAACTGATCAAAAAGGAGATCACAGGAATTGGTAAGTTGAAAAGAGTATTTGAATTAAAATTCTTTGTTTTAGTTGAAATCACAAAATATCATTTAAACTGGCAGTAAGTTACTCAGTGCTTTTTTAAAAATTAAATTTTGAATGGGTAATAAATTCACATGGTTCAAAAATAAAGTGTAAAAGACTATACAGTAACAAGTGCCCTATTTCTGTACTCTAGCTACTCATACTTATAAGTTTTAAAATCTTTCTAGGTAATTATATAAGTACCTATATATTATACACACCCCTTTTTACTTAAATGGTGATGTATAATACATACTTTTCTTTTTCACTTAACAGTGTATCTTAGAGATCAATATCACCAATGTGTGGGACATTTCATCTTTTTTATAGTATTCCATTTTATTGGTATACTAGAATTGAATCAGTCCACTGTTAGTGGACATACAAGTTGTTTCCAGTCTTTTGCTGTTACAGATAATGCTTTAATTAGTAATGTCATTTTGCATGTTTGTGGACATGTGTGCAAGATAAAATCTTAGTGGAATTACTGGGTCAAAGGGTATATTTGTTAATAATTTTTTTTACATATTATCAAATTTTTTCTCTTTAGGGATTATGCCAATTTGCATTGCTATCAGCAATGAATGTAGGAAAGCCTCTTTTTCCCCATATTCTGACCAGCACAGTGTTATAAGAACTGGAAACAAATTTCATGGATAAGGAAGAAAAAGTATTCCATTGCAGTTTTGAGATTTTTTTTTTTTTGAGATGAGTTTTGCTCTGTTGCCTCTAGCTAGAGTGCAGTGGTGCCATCATAGCTCACTGCAACCTCATATTCCTGGATTCAAGTGATCCTCCTGCCTCAGCCTCCTGTTTTTGGTAGAGACAAGGTCTCACTCTTGCTCAGGCTGGTCTTGAACTCCTGACCTTAAATGATCCACCCACCTTGGCCTCCCAAAGTGAGCCACCGTGCTCAGCCGAAATCTTTTTTTATGGATTCTTCCCCTTCCTCCAGCTTTACTGAGGTATAATTGGCAAATAAAGATTGTATATATTCAAGGTGTATAATGGGATGTTTTGATAAATATATACATATGTTATAAAATGATTACCACAATTAAGCTCATCTACATATCCTATTTTAATTTTAATTCACAATTTTCTCATTCTGATTGAGGGTGAGCATCTTTTCATGTGTATAAAAACTATTTGTATTTCTTTTCTCTAAACTGTTTCTATCCATTGCTCCATTTTCTATGGGACTATTATTGCTTTTCTTTCTCATTTGTAGAAACTATGTTTTAGAGAAATCATTCCCTTTTTCTGTATTAAGAGTAGCAAAAATTTTCCCCAGTTTGTCTTGCCCGTGGTGGTTTATGTCATATAGGAGTTCTTGGTGTTTATATAGTCAGATTTATCAGTTTTTCCTTTTATGGCCTCTGGGTTTTGTACCATGGTTAGAAGGGTCTTTTTCACACTGAAGTTCTAAAAATAATTTTCTGTGCTTGATTCTACTAAAACAATAAATTGTGGTTTGGGGATTTTGTTTTGTTTTTGTTTAAAATTTTAATTCATTTGGAATTTGTTCTGAGGTAAGGTATGAGGTATGGATCCAGCTTTATTTACCTTTTTCCAGACAGCTGACCAATTGCCCCAATATCATTTATTGGTTCGTCACTACTTTTCAATTTTAATTAGTATATAGATTTACTTTGTCCCCTTTAACTTTGTTAATTTTTTGCTCAAAATAATTTTAGGCAATACTTTTTAAGAATTTATAATCAGTAGGCCAGGCATGGTGGCTCAATCCTATAATCCTAGCACTATGGAAGGCTGAGGTGGGAGGTTTGCTTGAGGCCAGGAGTTCAAGACGATCCTGAGCAAGAACGAGACCCCGTCTCTACAAAAAAATAGAAAAATCAGCCAGGCATAGTAGTGTGTAGTGGTAGTAGTAGTAGTAGTAGTAGTAGTCCCAGCTACTTAGGAGGCTGAGGCGGGAGAATCATTGAGTCCAGGAGTTTGAGGTTGCTGTGGGCTGTGATGATGCCACTGCACTCTAGCCTGGAGACAGAGGGAGACTCTGCCTAAAAAAAAAAAAAAATTATAATCAGTAGTCATAATTATAAACATCTGTGATTTCTTAAGTTCCATGTTTCTACCTGTTAGTAAATTTAAGTGATTTTAAGATATTAAAACCAAACTTCAGGTTCCCATTTGTTGTTTTAAAAGAGATTGTTTATTTAAACTTTTTTCTAATTATAAAAATTATATGCTATTATAGAAAAATTTTAATAAAAGAAAAATAATCTATACTCATCCAGAACAGACTTTAGTTTTTGCATATTATATATTTTATAGCATTGAGTTTTGGTATATTTTTTTCAGTTATTGTTGACTTTTTAAAAATGTCTGGGTTCAGATAATTTCCTAGAGAGTAAATCTCCAAATTTATGTATGTCAGTCAGTTATTCATTTTGTTGTTTTGTGTGTGTTAAAATTAAGTCTAAGAGAAGATAGTTTGGGGTTTTGCAGAGAAAACTAGTATGTAATGGTTAATTCTGATGTGTATTGATAGTTTCTAGTCTACACATTAGAAATGATAGGAGGAACTTTATGAGGAAGATTCTTCCTGAGCTGTATCTTACCTTTGGGCAGAAGAGAGTGAAACATTCAGTTGAGTGATGAATATGTTAAGTGTAGATCAAGAAATAGAAAGTTTAGCACTCTGGGAGGCCGAGGCGGGCGGATCGCTCAAGGTGAGGAGTTCAAAAC
>VBSM01003143.1:41759958-41770997 GCA_008086735.1 Cheirogaleus medius
AAAAAAAAAAAAGATCTCTTCCTGTTCTAATATTCCATGGTTTTTAAAAAGTTCACTTAGGATAAACAAAAATTTAGTGGCTAGATCATAATAACCTTTATGTCAGACCAATACTAGAAACTTCGAAAAAATTTTGCAGGCAAGGTGTGAGGGAAGGAAATCTACAGGATGTGCTTTTGTGAGACCTTTTACACCAGATTTTCTTAATAACAAACACAAATGCAAAGAAGAGAGAAGAACTTGTTTTATTTCCTACCACCTGGGTTATCTACTCTTCCTTTTCCCCTCAGCTATTTATTTATTATTATTTATCAAGTGTGGTCTTTCAGACCAGTAGAGTTGCATCACCTGGAAATGTGTCAGAAATGCAAACTCCAGGACTCCACCCCAGACCTACTGAATCAGAAATTTAAGGGATGAGGCCCAACAATCTTGTTTTTAACAAGCTTTCCTGATGATTCTGATGCACCCTAAAGTTTGAGAACCACTGATTTAGAGACACAATTATGATACACTTTTAGTGCTATGATAGAGCCTCTCCTAGGTCCTATGGTATGTAAGAGAAGCACTCAATGTGTCAGAGGTACAAAGGTGAGAAATGACATACCTGGTGTGTAGTTCTGGCATGAACAGAATGGTAAATGTGGGGAGTAGAGAAATGAGGCTGGAAGAGGCATATAGGCCAGGGCTCAGAGGCTATACAAATGAATGGAGTGTGAGCTTTATCTGAACCCTTATCAGAATCACAGAAGGGTTTTAATCAGGAGTCACTTAATAAGATTTGTGTTTTCAAAAGACCATTATGGTACCACTGCGATGTATGGAAGGACACTTGAGAGCACAGAAGGATACCAGTTACATCGTTATTGCATTCACTCATTCATTCAATAAATAAAACATTAATGGCCATTCTAATATGTGTTAGGTGCTGTTTATTTATACTTAGTGCTATAAATGACCCACACTGCCAATAATATGACAGTTCTTTATTTCGTTTAGCAAAGATTTTATGTTGAATTTTCCCATTTCAATGTTTATAGAACTCTGAATGGCTGAAGGGGAAAACCTGTATGCACTATCATAAAATTCAGACTGTACTTTATACCTACAAGTAAGTGCAAAATTACAGTTAAAATAGTTGTGAATTTTTTTTTTGCAAAATTATACTAGGGTTGGACTAGATCTACAAGACCAGTTACGACTGTTGATTCTGGCCCAATAATTAGTATGCTGCTCCTGGCCAAAAAGCCCATAGGGTTTGAATAATATTGTTAAAAACGAACAACAACAAAAACATGCTAAAAGCTATGCAGTAATCATCCACGAGTATAATTATACACCAGCTCATCATCTGGACTATTTCTGCCAGTGTTAGCATGTTATGGTGAAAAGCATATTCCTTTGAAGCCAGATAGATTTAGATTAGTATCTGATTCCACCATTTAATATATAACATTGTGGCAAGTTACTTAACCTCACTGAGTCCTACCTATAAACCTATTTACAGATTGAGACTAATACCTCTAAATAGTTATCAGGCATCGTTAACACATTAAAAGAAATAACACAGTGCTTTCCTCAGTTGCATATTAAATGTTTGGTTTATTCCTCATTCTCTCAATTTCCAAACCAACGAGACATTCTTGTTTATTGACATTTTCTATCACATTCTCACGGGGGGAAACCTGCAGCCTTCTGATTTCAAGATTCTTTTTAAGCACTGAAGGAGGCAAGAAAAGCTTCATCTTTCTCTGCTGCACACCTTTTTTTTTTAGAGTCCAGCAGCTTTTATTAGGTTTGTCTCCTATGCCATGAATTCATAGGGAATAGGTTCCAGCAGCTCATGGTCCTTTCTTTGCTTCTCACAAGTGTGCTATGCCTATTACGCCATGAATTCATAGGGAACAGGTCCCAGCACCTCAGGCTCCTTTCTGTCACTTCTCACAAAGTGTGAGACACCTATTATGCCATGAATTCATAGGGAATGCGTTCCAGCAGCTCGGGCTCCTTTCCATTGGTTCTCACAAAGTGTGCTTCTCTGGGTGGAGCAGGCTGTCGCTTTAGTTGAACCCAGGTACCTTTCTCTTTGGCTTCCTTCTTTTTCTGATCATTTTCCTTCACATGTTTCAGGAAGCTATCTCGGCTCTTAGAGTGCTTAATGTGCTCAATACGCACATTAATCCTCTTGGCAAGAATCTTGCCCTTCACTTGTTTATTTACAACAATTCCAACAGCATGCTGGGTAACATTGTAGACTCTTTCAGTTTTGCCATGGTAACATTTGTGGGGCATGCCTTTTTGAACAGTACCCATTCCCTTGATGTCTACAACATCACCTTTCTTGTAGATTCGCATGTATGTGACCAAAGGAACAACTCCATGTTTTCGAAAAGGCCTAGAGAACATGTATCGGTGCCTCTCCTCTTTCCCTTTGTGTTCGTCATTTTGGCGAATTACTGGAAGATGGCGGCTCCGGCTGAAAGGCTGCTGCACACCTTTTAATAAAAGGATTTGTCCTGCAAAATTTTATCAGAAGGCCGCACTTAAGGACCTAGAAGACCACATTTCACCTTAAGGCCGCAGGTTCCCCATCTGATTCCTTTGTAAAGTCTCTTCACTCTACATGCATGGTCTCTACCGTAATTCAGACACACTAACCCACCACCTGCAGCTAGACTTATTGCTAGGATTATAATTGGTTTTCCTATCTCCATACTTTTGTTTGTTCCGGTCTTTCCTACGCACTTCCTAAACTAATTTTTCTTCTTAAAAATTTAATGACTATTTGTAAACCATTGAATGAGGCCTACCTCAACTCCGTTATTTAAAATTTTTCCGGCCGGGCGTGGTGGCTCATGCCTGTAATCCTAGCACTCTGGGAGGCTGAGGCAGGCGGATCATTGGATCTCAGGAGTTCGAGACCAGCCTGAGCAAGAGCGAGGACCCGTCTCTACTAAAAATAGAAAGAAATTAATTGGCCAACTAAAAATATATAGAAAAACTTAGCCGGGCATGGTGGCGCATGCCTGTAGTCCCAGCTACTTGGGAGGCTGAGGCAGGAGGATTGCTTGAGCCCAGGAGTTTGAGGTTGCTGTGAGCTAGGCTGACGACAGGGCACTCTAGCCCAGGCAACAGAGTGAGACTCTGTCTCAAAAAAATAAATAAAATAAAATAAAATATTTCAATATGCCTTTTCCATGCCTACCATTTACTTACCACTTTTCTATGTCTTGTTTCTTTTGCTTTCAAGTCTGGCACAAATCTCCTTATGGTTCGAAAGTCACTTCTTTCTTTGAACTGTCATTAGCCTATTAGAATAATAAATATTTGTATTATTTAACGTGTGCTGTTATTACAAAACCAGTTTAGAAATTCTTTGAGGGCAAGGGATCATCTTGTATTCTTGATGTTAAAAATTATTTTGTGTATCAAAGGCACATAGTAAATTGTTACTAGAATCCTATTTGACATACAATGTTACATAACACATTCCTTCTAGTTGCAAGAGTTTAATGATTTAAGTGGGAAAAGATAAGCTTGTCTTCTTTTTTTACGCTTGTTTTGAATTTAATATGTTGCAACCTCATATGAAGAAGACACAGTATTCAACTAATGCAAATAAAACTATTGCAGGAATGCAGGACACATACTTTTGCCATGTGGTTGTGACATATCAGCTGCTAGGATGATATAAACAAACTGCTCACGTTAAAGTGTAAGTGCTTACACGCGTGTCATACAAGAGGTTTATCTAATAGTACGACAAAATTTCTCAGCGACCATTCTCAGGTGCAGGTCAAGTTATGTTCTCCAACGTTATCCTATTAGGAAACGATGGTTCATAATGCAAAACTTTGGGGAAATGCTCCTTAGTGCTTGAGTCCGCAAGCCAGGCTCATGCTCTGAGCACAGGCACTCGCTGCTCCAGCAGCCCTGCCAGAACTGCTCACCTCACTGCCCACGTGCTTCTGCACACGTGCTGGCCAAACACGCCAATCGCGTCACGTGACACAGCTGGCAGGCCCCCGCTTCTCCTCAGTGACGTCACAAAGATGCCTGCATATTTTCCCTTCTTTAGCGAAAGCTAACCTCAATCGCTCAAAGAGAGAAAGAGAACACGAATTGATCTGTAGTGGTTTTCCGTCGAAGCTTCTCTGTCCCTGTGAGAGCAGACTTACGGCGCTACTTTCTCTTTCCTGATCGGGCGTTTTCCTGGGCAGCTCACCTGCTCGGCCTGGGGCTTTCCGGGCCGCCGGCGCCGGAGGAGTGCGTCACTGGCCGCCGCAGTGTCCGCGGGCTGCTCTGGGCATCCTTAGAGCCTGCGGCCTCGATGTCCTTTCCCCGGTGTGCCCTGTTGTGGGCTCGGCTCCCGGCGGGGCGCCAGGCTGGCCACCTGGCAGCCGTCTGCTCTGCCCTTCGTCCCCACTTTGGGCCCTTTCCTGGGGCTCTGGGACGCCTTCCTGCCGTCGCCACCGCCTCCTCCTCTGCCTCTGGTGGCTCCAAAGCCCCGAACACGTCCTTGTTCGTGCCCCTGACTGTGAAACCTCAGGGCCCCAGCGCCGATGGCGACGTCGGAGCCGAGCTGACCCGGCCTCTGGACAAGAGTGAGTGGGAACTAGTGAGGGCGGCGGGGGGCGCGTAGGAAGCTGCATCTCCCTGCCTGGGCGACCCAGGTCTCCTCGAGCGTTGTCCTCCTGAGTGTCAGTGTCTGCCTCCCTCGCTGGTTTGCGAGCCCGCAACGCTTGAGACTGTCTGATTCATCCGTAACGTCTTGTCCCTGAAGTGGCCTTTTCACTTTCGCTGTCCTCTTGTGTTGGGACGACTTGACTTTGAGTCGTTAGGTGGGCCGACTTCTTGTTCTCCCATTCTTCTTTGTTCCTCCCTCGCCCCCAGAACTGTTGGCTGTGAGAAGGGGCGAGAGGATGAGGTAGTGAAAAGCCAGCAGGGGACTTCTTTCAGGATTATTTGTCATTGACCTGGCGCCGACGGAAACCAAACACTGTTAGGCTGTATGGTGGTTGCCAGGAGGAACCAGACTCAGATCCAGATCTCCTCTTTTCAAGAAACCTAATGGTCTCGTGGGGAGGAAGGACATATGGATAATCAGCTGTAATACAAGGTGGAACATGACAAGATAGAAGAAGGTAGGGTGTCTTAGCAAAAGGTGGTAGGTGCCCTACTCATCCTGGCTCCAGAGAGAATGGGAAAGTGTAACACCAGTGAGTGGCAGTGGGATTTGTTCTGCAAAACTAACTTTGGGTAGGTATGACAGAGAGGCGTGTGAATGTTGTCAAGGTGGGTTTTGGATTATATGGGCGATTAGGGCATGAGGGAGTGTGCTCTGACCAAGTGGAACTCTGGGAGGTTGAGGGAATGCTATCCAGGAAGTCTCCAGGCAGTCTCCTATCTCCAGTCTCCTGCCTCAACAGGCACCACTGATGCCTACTGTAACTTTAAAATATAGACTACAACATGCTGTGGGTCAGATCTTGTTTTTCAGAGCAGAAGTACAGTACTTTCACTCAAAATGCGGTGAAACTCATAGTATATGTTACCCTTTGACTTGTTCTTCCAAGTCGAGGCTAAGCAAGGCCTTTCACTTTACTTGGAGTGGGGGGTTGTCTCAATTCATTTTCTGCTGCTATAACAGAATACCTAAGACTGAATAATTTATAAACAATAGAAGTTTATTTGGCTCACAGTTCTGGAGGCTGGGAAGTCTAATATTGAGGAATAGCATCTGGTGAGGGTCTTTGGGCTCCATCATCCCATGGTGGAAGATGGAAGGCAAGTGAGCCTTGGAGACAGAGAGAGAAAGGGAGCTGGACTTTCCTCTTATTGGGGGCCCACTCCCAAGATAATGGCATTAATCCATTCATGCCAGCAGAGCCCTTATGTCCTAAGGGTCTTAAAGGTCCCACTTCTCAACATTGTTAAAATGGCATTTAAATTTCAACATGAGTTTTGGAGGGGATATTCAAACCATATCAAGGGTTGTATTGCTTTAATAATAATTTTAATAATGTAATTATATTATTTTTATTTTTAAATTGTAAAACCACAAAGTTTACTGACTTGTTTTTAAGTGTACAGTTCAGTAGTGTTATTGTGCTATAGATCAGAACTTCTTCATCTTGCAAAATTGAAACTCAGTTAAAAAGCGATTTACTCAATTAAACAATTTCTCATTTATTTTATATTGTGTGAAGGCATAAGGTAATTTGTGAGATTATTTGCCTATTTATTGTATTCAAATATTGATAAAATTCTTTGTGCAACTATTTGAATTTATCTGAAAATGTAAATGTTTGATGTTCCCAGTATGAAGATAGAATGAAGACATAGGATTTGTCAGTACCAGGTGTGCTGGGTTATTTTTTCATCTCTTTTGGCCAGGATTGGTCCAGATGTTGAATTTACTAGAATAATTTTTCAGCATTGCAAGAGGAACTGCAGAGGATGGTGAATTACTACACTCTTATATAGCTACATGGTTAAGGTATCAGATTGCCACATAGATTGAGATGAGGAGCTATTACTTCTCAATTTCTTTTGCCTGCTCCTTGCCAGAAAAGATGATGTACTTCAAGGCTCTGTCCTATGTTACCTTGCCTCCTTATTCTGTATACTTTATAGCAGGGGTCCTCAAACTTTTTAAACAGGGGGCCAGCTCACTGTCCCTCAGACCATTGGAGGGCCGGACTATAGTTTAAAAAAAAACCTATGAACAAATTTCTATGCACACTGCACATATCTTATTTTGAAGTAAAAAAACAGAAAGGGCAAAAACACCTGGCAGGCCGGATAAATGTCCTCGGCGGGCCCCATGTGGCCCCATGGGCCGTAGTTTAAGGACACCTGCTTTATAGGGTGTGTCATTCTCTACCTCTCCACTAAAATCAGTGTTCTTCTCAGATCTTTGTCTCTACCTAGACCTCTCTCATTCACCCTGGGCTTAACATATATAGCTGCCTACCAGGTGTCTCTTGGATTTCTTACACCTCACCTTAGCATGTCTAAGACAACTTATCTTCCCCTCAAACTATTCCTTCTCACCCAGGTCCTCTGGTCAGATACCTGGTAATCTTTGTTTTTCCCACCCCCTCACCTCCTACATCTAATAATCTGAAAGTCCAGTTGACAGGTCTTGTTGATTCTACCTCATACATATTCAATCATTCATTTCGCTCCTTCTCCACTGCAACCGACTTAGCCTAAATTACCAGTTTATGTCTTTTGACTGGACTGCCGACATAGCCCTTCACATGTCTCCTGTACACCTTTGATCTCTCCATTCCATTCTCTACCTGCAGTCAGAATGTTCTTTTAAAAAGGTCTTAATTATGTTCCTCCCCGGCAAAGAATTATTTAATGTTTTCTGTTGGCCTTAGTTTAAAACAGTCTCTAAGCCTTAACATGGCCTGAAAGGCCCTGCCTCTTCTAGCCTGGGTACCTCCTTGGCTTCATTGCCTGCCACTGTCCATGCTTCAGTCATATGGATGAAATGTGTGCTTCTGCTCCAGGCCTTTTACACATGCTGCTGCTTCTGCCTGGATTACCCCTGTGGTGCCTTCAGTTTTTAAAATTTTATTTCATTTTCTTTGAGGCAAGGTCTTACCATGTTGCCTAGGCTGGTCTTGGACTCCTGGGCCAAGTGGTCTTCCCACCTCAGCCTCCCATGTAGCTGGGATTACAGATGTGTGCCACTGTGCCCAGCTCTTAAATTTTATTTTTAATTGACAAATAATAATTGTATATATTTAATGGGGTACAGTGTAATGTTTTGACATGTGCTTACATTGTGAAATGATTGAATAAAACTAATAAATTTATCAGCTCACCTACTTTTTTTGTGTGTGTGTGGTGAAAATGTTTAAAATCTATTCACAGTTTTGAAATATACAATGCATTTTTTTTTTTTTTTTTTGAGACAGGGTCTTGCTGTGTGGCCCCGGCTAGAATGCAGTGGTGTCATCATAGCTCACTGCAACCTCAAATTCCTAGGCTCAAGTGATCCTCCTGCCTCAGCCTCCCGAGTAGCTGGGACTACAGGTGTGAGCCACCACACCTGGCCATAGTTCGTTATTATTATCACAGTCATTCTGTGCTGTAAATCTCTAAAGCTTATTCCTTCTGTCTAACTGAAACTTTAAACCCTTTAATCAATATCTCCGCTTCCCCTTCACCCATCTCCCCCGGTAATCACCATTCTTCTGTCTACTTCTATGAGTTTGACCTTTTTAGATTCCACATATTAGTGATATCATGTGGTATTTGTCTTTCTGTGCCTGGCTTATTTCATGTAGCATAATGTCCTCCAGGTTCATCCATGTTGCAAATGGCAGAATTTCTTTCTTTTTAAAGGCAGAGTAGTATCCTATTGTGTATATTTGCCACATTTTCTTTATCCATTCATCTAATGATGGACACTTAGGTTGCTTCCATATGTCAGCTGTTGTGAATAATGCTGCAGTGAGCATGGGAGTACAGTTATCTCTTCGGCATGTTGATTTCAATTCCTTCAGGTATATACCCAGAAGTGGGATCGCTAGATAATAGTGGCTATATTAATTTACATTCCCACCAACAGTGCACCCTTGCTAACATTTGTTTTCTTTTGTTTTTTTTTTATTATAGCCACTCTAACAGGTGTGAGGTGATATCTCATTTTGGTTTTAATTTGCATTTCCCTGATGATTAGTGGTGAGCATCTTTTCATATACCTGTTGGCCGTTAGTATGTCATCTTTTGATAAGTGTCTGTTTAGGTCCTTTGCCCATTTTTTGATTGGGTTATTTGTGTTCTCGCTATTAAGTTTGAGTTCCTTGTATATTTTGGATATTAGTCCCTTATTAGATGTATGGTCTACAAATATTTTCTCCCAGTCAATGTGTGTCTCTTTCTTCACTTTCACTTTTAATCTAGCTGACTCTTCTAAATTTTTTTGAAGTAGCTTAAATACTTCTTTCTGACAAATAAAGTAGATTAAGTTTCCAAACTTCCTTAGCATCCTCTATTTCCCCTGCTTAATACTCATCACACTTGTAATTGGTGATCAGTGATTGTATTCATACACCAGCTTCCATGTTGGCTTCAGGAGGACATGGCCACAAGGGTCTTGTTCACTGCCCCATCTCCAGTTTGATACATTTATTCAGTTCTCCAACAAATATTTACTGAATGTCTTATGTACTAAGCACTGTCTAGGCATGCAGTAGGTGCTCAGTGTATGTATATATTTCTATAAGTTCTAGTTGATTGTAATTCATTTAGCCACATGGATATAGATTGACTACAGCTAGAAAAATGATGCATATCTGTGAGAGTCATATAGCACTTAAAGTTACTGTCCTAATTTGCTTACCTTTTCTTTATTCTTTTTTTTTTTTTTGAGACAGAGTCTCACTGAGTGCCGTGTTGTCAGCCTAGCTCACAGCAACCTCAAACTATTGGGCTCAAGCAATCCTTCTGCTTCAGCCTCCCAAGTAGATGGGACTACAGGCATGTGCCACCATGCCCGGCTAATTTTTTCCATATATATTTTTAGTTGGCCAATTAATTTGTTTCTGTTTTTAGTAGAGACGGGGGTCTCGCTCTTGCTCAGGCTGGTTTCGAACTCCTGACCGTGAGTGATCCTCCTGCCTTGGCCTTCCAGAGTGCTAGGATTACAGGTGTGAGCCACTGCGCCCGGCCCCTATTCTTTATTCTTAATCGGTAAAATGACAATAATATTTTCTCCTCGTACATCTCTGGATTGTGAAAATCATTATAGTATAACATGTTTGGCAAAGCACTTTGAAAATTGTAAAGGAATGAACAAATGTAAACTTGTATCATTTGTACTAAACATTTGCTGTTTGAGAAATGGAATTAAAAGTTGCTAGGTTGTCACCCTGCAGTAGAGCCTATGATGTGTGGAAACTGGGAAAATTATTCTTCTAGGGGCCCAGACAATCTGCCCTAGCTATATAAAAAGTTGATGTGAGGATTTAACAAAGTAATGTATGTTTTTTAGGTTGTTATACAAACAGAATTTTTTTCTAAACCTCTCTTTCATTAGGCTGTTAATAGCTGGTCTAAAATTCCTTGGACATATTTCTACTTGTAGTCAGCTGGCTTCAGAGTGGTGTTTTTAAACCTTTTGCTTTTTTGATTTTTTTCCTAAGCACTGTTACGAATTTTGAAGTGTTTGGAAGTTCTAGCAGTGAAGTACAGCTACCTGTGATGGCAGAGCAGCTCTCTACTTTCCAGGAAAGCTGACCAATCTGGGAGCTTTGGGCATCTCAAGTGGAGCAGTGAAGGAGACATTCAGATCAGCCAGGTCAACTCTTGGCTGTCCACAGGTGACAGATGCACTTCCAGAGCATGACCTCATTCTGATTTTTGAATATTAGGAACAATGAAACAGATAAAGTTTAATTCTTATGAAAAACAAAGCTATGTTTCCATATACTTCCGTAGTAGATTAAAATTTTTTTTTCAGCACCATTTCCATTTTGTTCATGTTTTGCAGTTATTTTTTAAAAATTGATAATGGATTTTGGGAAATCCTTTTGGATAAAATAAAGTGGGGTTTTTTGTTTGTTTGTTTGTTTGTTTTTGAGACAGATATTGCTGTGTTGCCCAGGCTGGAGCGCAGTGGTGTAATCATAGCTCACTCCAGCCTCGAACTCCTGGGCTCAAGTGGTCCTCTCACCTCGGCCTCCAGAGTAGCTAGGACTATGGGTGTGCACCACCATGCCAGGCTAATTTTTAAATATTTTTGTAGAGATGGGGGTCTCACTATGTTGCCTAAGCTAGCTTCAAGCCATCCTCCCACCCTGGCCTCCCAGAGTGCTGGGTTTACAGGCATGAGCCATTGCTCCTGGCCATAAAATAAAGTATTGATACAGAGAATTCTCACTTTTTGTGGGTAATACTAACTTTTTAAAACAGCTCTGTTAAGATATAATTTACATAATTTTCAAAAAGCTCACCCTTGGATTGCTTGAGGTCAGGAGTTCGAGACCAGCCTGAGCAAGAGTGAGACCTCATCTCTA
>VBSM01003143.1:41780436-41798333 GCA_008086735.1 Cheirogaleus medius
TTTTAGTAGAGATGGGGTCTCACTCTTGCTCAGGGCGAACTCCTGAGCTCCAACAATCCGCCTGCCTCAGCCTCCCAGAGTGCTAGGATCACAGTCATGAGCCACCACGCCTGGCCTGTAGTGGATTTTTGATCAGCATGTTTTAGGGCAGACATTTTCAAATTTAAAAGCAAGAGGCTGAACTCTTTCTTCAAACAAAGAGTATCCATTGAAGCCCATTATGTAGAATAGGTGAAAGTGGATCTGCTCAGGGATAAGGAGCCTGGAGTTTCTTCTGCCTCCAGCCCTCAGCCTCACAGATGCCTCAGTGATTCTAGGGATCCTAATTTGCAAAACACTCATATAGGACCTGTGTCATTACTAAGCATGAAAATGCCAGAATTCTAGTCTTGGCTGGCTTCACTGTATAAGTAGACTTGAAACCTTGGCCAAAGCAATTAAAAGGCCTGAGATTTATAAAAATGGGGCTAATATTTGCCCACTAGAAGGTAGTGGTAGTTTTAAAGTTTGCATCAAAGAGATAATATTTGTGAAAACACTTGGCAAAGTTGTAAAGCAATATAATGTATTTTTGCTATGTGAAGTGTTACATATTTAATTATCAATCTTTAAAATTAAAAAAAAATCTCAATTTTGCATTTACAGGACTCTGTGCTGAAGAAGTTCATTTGTGTGGAGAATCTGCTGCTATTGACCTGGTTACTGAACTTATGTACACAACTGGGGAGGAAGTGGAGGTACTAGATTAGATCATATGCTTCATCCTCAAGGTGGAGTATCAGCCCAGGGTACCTAGGCATTGGCGTCATAGGCCCTAGATAGTGCCCAAATCAGAACTTAACTAAAGACCGGGCGCGGTGGCTCACGCCTGTAATCCTAGCACTTTGGGAGGCCGAGGCGGGAGGATCGCTCAAGGTCAGGAGTTCGAGATCAGCCTCAGCAAGAGTGAGACCACGTCTCTACTAAAAATAGAAAGAAATTAATTGGCCAACTAAAAATATATAGAAAAAATTAGCCAGGCATGGTGGTACATGCCTGTAGTCCCAGCTGCTCGGGAGGCTGAGGCAGAAGGATTGCTTGAGCCCAGGAGTTTGAGGTTGCTGTGAGCTAGGCTAATGCCACGGCACTCTAGCCCAGGCAACAGAGTGAGACTCTGTCTCAAAAAAAAAAAAAAAAAAAGAACTAAAAAGCAAGCTTCATTTTCTTGTGATTGACTAGATCATATATTTTGGTTGAACCTCATGATCTGAAGTCTATCAGAGTGGCCTTCACACCCTAAGCCTTCCAAGAATGCAGGAGATTCTTCATCTTCTCTCAACAAAACCTTTTGGGGCTTGAGCAGATGTCTGTAGAAATACATAAATCAGGACTTTTGGAAGTTGGAGACCCAGCAATAGTTTGTGGTTTTCACAGTCTTTTATGTCAGTTATTGGGGCCTTTGATATACACCTAATTCTCAGACACAGTTTGTATTCCTTTTTCAAATTCCCCTACAGTAGAAAGTAATTGGTTTCCTTTTAATCCTACTTATCTTTTTCTTTGCCAGAGTTCTATAATAAAATGAAGAAATGTTTTTAAATCGGCCCATTATTTTAGTTTTGTGCTCAGCTGTAAGGGAAAGATAGTGGAATGTAATGAAAGATTCTAGATTTCAGTCAGAGCTTTACTGTTCTTAGCTTTGCACTCTTAGGCACGTTACAGAAGGCTAGAAATGGGAAAAGCCTCAGACCTTCTCTTTTATTGGCTCTATTTTACTCTTTCCTAAAGTGGAAATAACAGTTAATAACCCTTCTAAACTTACCACATTGCCATGGAAATAAAATATATGTGAAAGTGCTTTGAAAATCTCTGAAGCATTCACTGTGTTTTATCTTATTTAGAAATGCCAATGAGAACTGATGGCAACACTTATAATATCAAAATAAATGGTTTTCTGGGTTTTCTTTTGAAAAACATTGATACTTACTAGTTTTAAGTTACTCTTGACTACATTGCAAGCTTTTCACTTAATAGTCTCAAGAAGTGGAGTTGGGTGTGTTATATAATACTTGACCATTTCATGTCTTTATTGTAGGTTCGAAGCTATGAGCGGCTTACCCCCATTTCTGTGCTGGATCATGCACTAGAATCTTTAGATAACCTTCGGCCTGGGGACTGCATTGTCTGTTTTAGCAAGAATGATATTTATTCTGTGAGTCGACAGGTTGAAATTCGGGGATTGGAATCAGCTGTTATATATGGCAGTCTCCCACCTGGTAATTACTGGCTTTCATTGTGGCAGGAAATGAAATCTCTTCTTTTTGCAGTTTATGTTGGGATATATGTAGAAAACACATGAAAAGATATTGAATTAAGCAGCTTGATGTATTATGTATTGGCAATTAGTTATAGGTCATATAAAATAAATATATTTCTAGTTCATCTTGGTGGGAATAGAAGTATTTTAATTATTGCTGCTATTATTAGACTATATTTTAAATGTTGAGTTTATGAATTTCTTACAGAAATATCATTAACTGTGGATGTGGTAATGTTCTTCAAGTTGTAGTCTTGAAATCTGTTAATAAGTATCCTCAGGAATGATAGGCTAGTGTGGTGTGGGATTGTGATCTATATGAGTGGGTATTTAAAGGAGGGGAAGAAAAGGGGAAGTAGGATTTTGAGGATTTAACAAAAAAGTTTGAAACAGTAAAAGTTTTATCGTTAAAAATGGGAAGAACAGGAGGGTGAGGGATTCCAAGATGTACTTAGCGTAATGTAGTAAGAGACTAAGAACACTAATTTAACATAAATATTTTTATTTTAGGGACCAAACTTGCTCAAGCAAAAAAGTTTAATGATCCTAATGATCCGTGCAAAATCCTGGTTGCAACAGATGCAATTGGCATGGGACTTAATTTGTAAGTAGTTTATTTCTAATAAGCAAGGATATTCTGTAGGTTAGATGGCAATGTTTTGTTTTTCAATTTTCTAATTGGCTTTAATGACCAAACTTTGATTTAGAAGAATAAATATTGTAGTATAGATTTAAGATTTATCTTGTGAACACCTATTGAGGGAATGAAAAGAAGATATTATGTAGCACCAGGACTTTAGAGTGCTGTCCCCCACTGCTGCTACCCTGTCATATCACCTCACTTTATTTTCAGTCTCAGTCAACAGGTGTCCGAGTGCCTATTTTGCATGTGGAGCAAAATTACCATCACCTCTAGTGATAACAATGTTAAGCCTATTCCAGTCCTGTGTGAATATGTTAAAAAAAATTAAAAATTAAAAAAAAAGGTTAATATGAATATTTCTCTTTAAGTAATTAAGGCAACTATACCTCTATGAATCAGGGAACTATTAAAAGCTGTTTTTAATGACACCCAACCTTTAAAAGCAGTATGGGAACACTTTATTTGAGTTATTTGTTAAAAAGTCACTTTCTGTAGCTTTATTGGAGTATAATTTATGTGCCATACAATTTACCCATTGTAAGTATATAGTTTGATGATTTCTAGTAAATATACACAATTGTTAAAAAATATTATTTGGGCCGGGCGCGGTGGCTCACACCTGTAATCCTAGCACTCTGGGAGGCCGAGGTGGGCGGATCACTCAAGGTCAGGAGTTTGAAACCAGCCTGAGCAAGAGCGAGACCCCGTCTCTACTAAAAATAGAAAGAAATTAATAAGCAGCTAAAAATATATATAAAAAATTAGCCGAGCATGGTGGTACATGCCTGTAGTCCCAGCTACTCGGGAGACTGAGGCAGAAGGATTGCTTGAGCCCAGGAGTTTGAGGTTGCTGTGAGCTAGGCTGACGCCACGGCACTCTAGCCCTGGCAACAGAGACTCTGTCTCAAAAAAAAAAAAAAATATATATATATATATATATATATTATTTGAAGGGAAGGAAAAGAATTACCAGCAGACCTCTTTTCCTTATTTTTTAAATGGCAGGCAAGATTGCAAATGGGCCTGAACTAGAATTGCAGTGAGCATTTCTGAGATGACCCAAGTGATGGAGTGTTTTTCATGCAGTATGTGGGATCACTTTTATTTCTGTTTCAGGAGCATAAGGAGAATTATTTTTTACTCCCTTATAAAGCCCAGTATCAATGAAAAGGGAGAGAGAGAAATAGAACCAATCACCACCTCTCAAGCCCTGCAGATTGCTGGCAGAGCTGGTAGATACAGCACACAGTTTAAAGAAGGAGAGGTTACAACAATGAATCGTGAAGACCTCGGTTTATTGAAGGAAATTTTGAATAGGCCTGTGGATCCTATAAGGGTAAGGTGTAACATGTTAATTACTACTTTTCTGTGGAGAACAGTCATTCTTTCCATCATTTACTATCTAGACTTTTGTCTCAGACACCTGGAAATAGAAATAAGCAAAAGAAAATTTTGTGCCATGGAAAGCACATCCAGAAAGCCCTACTTTAATGCTTTGGAGAGGCAGAAACCCCTTGCTTGGAGAATGGTGTGCAAGTGAAAGACCCAGATTGAACAAGTTTAGTTAACCTGATTTTCCTGTAGTTCTTCCCAGATCTAGCAGCATGTGAGCACATAGAGCCATGACAGTGGACTGAAAAGTTACCAGAAGCTTGAATGTAGAAGAAACCCTTGAGTGTTTCTTCTGTATTCTTAGTGTACAGTAATAAGCAATACGACTTCAAGCCAGTGAAGACAAGGTTAAATTTTGGTTATATAGTTAATGAGTCAGAAGTATACATATTTTAAAGTATCTTCGAAAACATAGTTAAAAGTTGCCTGGAAAATTCACTTACATGGCTCAGCTCATTTGTCAGTGACACTAGGTAAAAGGGAATGTGTATGTGAGATGATGCAAGAAGTAGTTCATGGGTTCGTGGAGGAAAGCTGTGGTTGAAATTATTTCTGTAGCATTTGTTAACAGTAAGTTTAGGTGTAATCCCAGTACTTTGGGAGGCCAAGGCAGGAGGATCACTTGAGGCCAGGAGCTGGAGACCAGCTTGGGCAACATAGTGAGACCCCCATCTCTACAAAAAAATATGAAAAATTAGCCAGGTATGATGGCACATGCCTGTAGTCTCTGCTTCTCAGGAGGCTGAGGTGGGAGGATCGCTTGAGCTCAGGAGTTCAAGGCTGCAGTGAGTTTTAATGATGCCACTGTACTCCAGCCTAGGTGACAGAATGAGACCCTGCTTTTTAAAAAATAAATAAATAAAATAAAATAAAATAAACAGAGTACGGTTAGGTTCATGGGTGACTCCCAGTGCAGTTGATAGTGACACACCCCCATTTCCCTTCAGTGTGCCTCATTTCTTGTACTCATACTCTTCTTCCTTTCCTCTTTCTCTTTTCCACTTACTTTCTTTTTTTCTTGTTTCATTCCTTATACTTAGTTGTGAGCATTTCTTAACACTGTAGTATAAAGTTAAAGAGGTAACTGACCTCCAGTTTAACATTTTTCTTATGTACTTACGTATGTATGTCAGTTTTATTGCTCTGGTTAAAGTGACTGGGGGTTTTTTGGTTCATTTTTATTCAGCAGGAAGAATTGAGACTTGGAAAATGATTTTATCCTAGAAAGCATTTTTGATACTCCATTAGATCATCATAGGTTTTAGAAATGTGACTAAAATGTAAACAAACGCCTACTCAGTGACCGTAATCTGTCATTTTTACTAAATCATCAGCTTTTTATTAATAGTTGGTAATAAATAGTAAAATGATGGGGTTTTCTATTTTACTCAAATTCTTGGCATT
Organism: Cheirogaleus medius; assembly: GCA_008086735.1. Classification (NCBI taxonomy): domain Eukaryota; kingdom Metazoa; phylum Chordata; class Mammalia; order Primates; family Cheirogaleidae; genus Cheirogaleus; species Cheirogaleus medius. The sequence continues at coordinate 41,786,172 of VBSM01003143.1, forward strand.
TAATTTAACTCATTCGATGAGAGCTTGGCCTGAATGTAGGACTTTCTGTTGAAATAAATCAAGAAAATTTGTCCTTTTTAAAAAGAAAATCAGCTTATTATTGTTTTCTTTTACTTTTACTAAAAGGCAGCTGGTCTTCATCCAACTGCTGAGCAGATTGAAATGTTTGCCTACCACCTCCCTGATACAACACTTTCTAATCTAATTGTAAGTAGAAACTCCCTTTTCAATCTTTTCTAAAATGTTGATATGTCAGATAATTACTGGTTAACCTCATGGGCATGAATGGATAGTCTGCTTTTGTGAAGTTGCCGTTTATGAAATTTATCTTGTAAATAAAAACTTTTTCAAAATCTGGGACTTTTGTCCTGAGGAATTTTCTCTTTGCGTATTTCAGGTTGGGATGGATATGGGAGAAACCTGTTAGCTTCAGGAAGCAGTGAGGAAATCAGGCCTCTCTAGAAGTCTGTCATAGATTAAAGAGATCATCTTTTGTAGACTTGAGTGCTTTCATTAGGCAGTCCAGTAATTTCATGTATCTTTTTTCCCCAGGATATTTTTGTGGATTTTTCACAAGTTGATGGGCAGTATTTTGTCTGCAATATGGATGATTTTAAATTTTCTGCAGAGTTGATACAGCATATTCCATTAAGTCTACGAGTGAGGTATGTTTTCTGCACAGCCCCTATCAACAAGAAGCAGCCTTTTGTCTGCTCTTCATTGCTACAGGTAAGGGTTTACGTTTAAATATTTTGAGTTGTTTCAGCTCAGTGCATTTTCCCCAAAACAGTACTTTGTTATTCAAAATAAAACAATTGAGAAAGTGCCCTGTAATATGAGAGACTTTATCAAAACTTATATATGAAGTGAATTTCTTTTTCTTGTGGTAATTTTTGGGGTGAGGAGAACACTTATATTTGGGGTTATGTGGTAGCCTCTGTGAAGAAACTAAAACAAAAATAATTAAATAAAATTGTTTGAGAGAGGGGGCTTTGCCTGATACACACTTTTTCCTTTTTAGTGTTGGGTAATATTAGAGTTGGGAAGGAGGGGAATTAGGAGTTAGTAGTAGTAATAGTATTTAGTTTTCTTAACTATAAGGCACTGAGCCAGGGGTGGCTGTCTTGGAAAGGTTCCAGACCCTTTTCTCTTAATCCATTTGGGTAGGGATGCAAATCTTTGACTTTGGAGAAGCACAGGATTCTGGGGAGGTCAGGAACGGCAGTGGAAACTGAACTTCCTGACCCCATTGACTGTTATTTCAAACCCTGGGCCGTTGCACACCCTGTGCTTCTGCTTGGTGTGCACTCCCCACTCCACTAAACCCAAAGGCCTCCTCTTCTCTGAATCTTGTTGCGACTCATTGAAGTTCATTGCCATCTCCTCTATAAGCCTTAGCATCCTGCATACTAGCTCTATTCTAATCAAATTTATTTTAAAAATTATTTTTAGGCCAGGCACGGTGGCTCACGCCTGTAATCCTAGCACTCTGGGAGGCCGAGGCGGGAGGATAAAAGGTCAGGAGTTCGAAACCAGCCTGAGCAAGAGCGAGACCCCGTCTCTACTAAAAAAAAATAGAAAGAATTAATTGGCCAACTAATATGTATAGAAAAAAATAGCCGAGCATGGTGGCACTTGCCTATAGTCCCAGCTGCTCGAGAGGCTGAGGCAGGAGGATTGCTTGAGCCCAGGAGTTTGAGGTTGCTGTGAGCTAGGTTGACGCCACGGCACTCACTCTAGCCTGGGCAACAAAGTGAGACTCTGTCTCAAAAAAAAAAAAAATTATTTTTAAATTACATAAATAATCCATAAATACATTCTCTTTGTACAAAATTAAAACATTACCCATAGGTTAAATTTGTCTACCTCCCCTAATCTCAGTCCTCTGAAATAACTGCATTGCAGACCTTTTTCCATTGCATTTTCCTACATATACGTACATGTAGAAATACTAGTGGTGTTGCGTGGGTGTATTTCCCCATAAATGTTATCATTATGAATTATTCTGCAACTTGCCCTTTTCTTTTTCTCTTTTTTTCCCCCCTCCCTCTTTTTCTCTTAACAGTATGTCTTAGAGGTCTTCCATGTCTAGGTGTTTACCTAGAAAATGTTTCTTAGAACTGACATTTGTGAAAGACTTAGCTCACTAAGGGTGAAGTTTATGAACAGAATCTTAGACCACTGTTTAAGCTCCTGAGTGAAGCTCGATCCCATGGCCTTGGCCTCATTCACACCATCCTTTAAGCAGCTATTCTAATGAAGCAGAAACTTTATACTAAGGAATAGGGAATCTTTGAAACAGTGCAGGTCATTAGTTGCTTATGTTTTCTGTTTAAAGATTAGGATGTGAAATCTAGAAGTTTTGTTTTTTTTTTCCTTGATCTCCTTCATTACTGAACTATAAAAGAGCTCAATCCCATCCATGGTTTTTTTTTTTCTTTTCTTTTCTTTTTTTGCCCTGGATAGAGTACAGTGGCATCATCAATAGCTCACTGCAACCTCAAACTTCTGGGCTCAAGCCATCTTCCTGCCTCAGCCTCCCAAGTAGCTGGGACTACAGCTGTCTGCCACCACACCTAGCTAATTTTTTTGTTTTGTTTTGTTTTGCTTTTTAGTAGAGACAGGGTCTCGCTCTTGCTCAAGCCGGTCTTAAACTCCTGAGCTCAAGTGATCCTCCTGCCTCAGCCTCCCAGAGTGTTAGGATTATAGGCGTGAGCCACCGCGCCCAGCCCATCCATGGTTTCTGATGCCCCTTAGGACTGTGATTTTAAATTGTGCTCATGGAGCTCCTTTAGGGCCAGCTGCTGGGTGGATGGGCATCTCCCTGCCCTCTCTGGGCAGCTCCTTACCTAGCTCTTGTACATATTGGACTTCCACTAGTCGTTTGTGGCCAACAATAAAAATACCACTACCTTTTATAAGAGAACTTGAGAACTCATGCTTGGCATGTCCTGCTTAGCAGGTTAATATGGTCACATTTTTATCCTTCATAGGTATCTTACTTGGTATTTATTAAACTTAGCAGAATGCACCAGACTAAATTTAATAAAAATCATAGTATTTTTTAACAACAATTGGTCTAAATAATTAGACCAGTTGACCTTGCTTAGGTTAATTGGAGATAATTTTCCCTAATTAGGAAATGAACAATTTGAAATCAGCATATTCTTGAAGCTAAAGATTTTATTTAAACTTTTACGAGAGGAGTCTTCTTATGTGGTTGTAATTTCTATCTTCTGTAGTACAGGTGATGTGTAATAACAACTAGTGTTGTCTAGGGTACAGTGTGGTTTTCAAAGCACATTCCCCAAAGTGTCTCATGGTTGAAGACAGGGATATGGCATCTCATGTTCCGATGAGGAAGCTGAAGCACAGAGTGGTGAATGGCCAAAGCCACAGCTAGTAGGAAACAGGTTCCAGATTGGCTCATGACCATGCTTACACCACGCCACCTCAAATGGTTTCTTTATAATAAGGGAGGACATTAACAAGACAGAGAAACTTAAGCTCATATTTGAGGTTATGGGACTATCACATATTGACTTAGGAATGGGAGTCTTCAGGTACTGTCTGCCCATAGCTTAGAACATCAAATATTTGTAAATAAGAGTTAAGAGACTTAGGCCCTGGAAAGTTAGTCCTTGAACAACTTCTGATGTACATATTATTGTCCCAGTTTTGTCAAAAGAGGAAAATCATTCTTTTTTTTTAAAAAAATATCTTTATAAAGTATTAAGTGTTCTTAAAAATACAGAAAAGAAGAAAGGAACCAGCCTATTGAAACACAACCACAGTTAATTTTTCTTTTTCTTTTTAATCACAGACTTACGGGAATTCTGATACTTTTACTAAACTCTTTTCTTTTTCTTCTCTCAGTTTGCCAGGCAGTATAGCAGGAATGAGCCCCTGACCTCTGCATGGTTACGCCGATACATCAGATGGCCTTTACAGCCACCTAAGAATATTAAAGACCTCGTGGATCTTGAGGCTATTCATGATGTCTTGGATCTTTATCTGTGGCTAAGGTACCCAAATTTTTCCTTCATGTGCTCTCATTTTTCTGAGTAATAGGGCAAATCAAAGGTTTCATGAGTGGTTTTACTCAAAGGATGGTCTTTGGCCGAAAGTGTTGGAATCATCTGGGAGCTTGTTAGAAATAGAAATATCAGGCCCATCCCAGATTTAATCAGACTCTGCATTTTAACAAGATCCCCAGGTGATTCATTTGTACATTAACCTTTAAGAATCCCTGCTCTAGGGCCAGGCGCGGTGGCTCACGCCTGTAATCCTAGCACTCTGGGAGGTCGAGGCAGGCGGATTGCTCAAGGTCAGGAGTTCGAAACCAGCCTGAGCGAGACCCCGTCTCTACTATAAATAGAAAGAAATTAATTGACCAACTAAAAATATATAGAAAAAATTAGCCGGGCATGGTGGCGCATGCCTGTAGTCCCAGCTACTCGGGAGCCTGAGGCAGAAGGATCGCTCGAGCCCAGGAGTTGGAGGTTGCTGTGAGCTAGGCTGACGCCACAGCACTCTAGCCCGGGCCAAAGAGTGAGACTCTGTCTCAAAATAAAAAAAGAATCCCTGCTCTAGTCTAGTGATTCTCAAAGGAGGGGCATATTCTCCACAGGGAGTATGTCAAAATCAGTTGAGGTCCAGTGCTGACCCACCCTCATAATGACATATTCCTCAGGTGTATTGGGGCAGAAATAAAGTCTGAGCAAAGGCACTGGACAGAGTTGCAAAAAGAGAGAACATTTGGGATTAATTAGTGGCAAGATGTAGGTATATGCCATTGTGATTAGGGCAGTGACTGTGATAAGGGCTGTTGCCATAATGTCATTTGTCCTTTTTGCAGCTACCGATTCATGGATATGTTTCCAGATGCCAGCCTTGTTCGACACCTCCAGAAAGAACTAGATAGCATTATTCAAGATGGTGTGCACAACATCACCAAATTGATTAAAATTTCCGAGACACATAAGCTGTTGAATTTGCAGAGCTTGTCAACAGGGAGCCAGTTGCGATTGTCAGAAAATTTAAAGGGCCAAGCTAGAAGGACGCGCAGCACCAAAAGAGAGAGTAAAGCTGCTGCGCCACCCAGCTGCAGTGCAGGAGAGAGATCCCTTGCTTCCAGATTGGTGCAGCAAGGACTGCTCACCTCAGACATGCTCAAACAGCTAGAAGAAGAGTGGTTGACACAACAAACTGAACAGGGCAAAGAAAGAACAGATTCTGGGACTTACTCAAAAGGGACAAGAAGAAAGAAGAAGGAACCTGATTCAGAGTAGTTTTTTGTTGTCTTTTTTTTTTTAATTTTGCAAATAAAAAATCTATTTTAAATTATTTTCCTGATATGTATTTACTGCTGATACTGGGATTTTTTGCACAGATAAATTCACTGTTAAAAATGACTAAACTGTTTCAGCATTCAGAAAATACTAAGATGTCTTAGAGATTTTATTTAAATCTTTATATAATGGCCATTTGTAATATAGTATTAAGACAATGCACTATAAGGAACTCTGCATGGGGATAAATCACTGTGGTGAATTGTTTGACCAGTTTCCTACACCGTTGCTGATGATGTCACGGGTGGAATTCTTTGACAAATACTGCTGTCTGTTGTACCCATGTACCAGAGACTGTTCTGGGTGCTGGAAATATTCAGTAAGCAAGAGCTCCCTCATGGAGCACTTATTTGGTAGGGGAAACAGGAACAGGTTAACAAATAGATAATGTCAGCTCCGTGAGGACAGAGATTGTTGTCTGTCTAGTTCACTGACTGGAATATAGCAGAAGCACAGTCAATCTTTGTGAACTGAATGGGTGTAATTTCAGAAATAAATGCTAGAAAGAATAAGAGTGATGAGGGGTGGTGGTAGTGGACTATTTTATTTAATAGGGTGATCTTCCCTTGTCCAAAGGCCAGTCTGATGCATAGTGGCCTCTACTTTTGCAACAAAGTTTTCAGCCCTGGTTAGAAACACAGCTAAAAGGAGTTTGAAAGGTATAAGGCATGGTGGCTCACACTTGTAATCCTAGCACTCTGGGAGGCTGAGGCGGGAGGATGGCTTGAGCTCAGGAGTTTGAGATCAGCCTGAGCAAGAGCAAGACCACGTCTCTACTAAAAATAGAAAAAAATTAGCTGGCCATCATGGTCTGTGCCTATAGTCCCAGCTACTTGGGAGGCTGAGGCAGGAGGATCCCTTGTGCCCAGGAGTTTGAGATTGCAGGGGGCTCTGATGACCTCACTGCACTCTACTTGGGGTGACAGAGCGAGACTGTGAATGAGTAAAGTAATTAAAGTATAAGCTTTGGAGCTGGACAAACCTGGTTCAGTTTCTGTCGTAACTGCTAGCTTTGTGACATTGCCCTCTGGATCGCCACATCTGAGGAAGATGCTCAGTACAGCTACTTAGAGTTGTTCGGGAGGTTAAATATGATGACGTGCCATTTAGCACAGGGCCTGGCACACAAGGAGTGTTTTATAAATGAACCTGAAGGTTTAGGTTCATTCTGGGCTGTGAATTGAGCTCTTACATCATTTTGAGAACGGAATGAATTTCTCGAGCAACTGCTAATTGAGGCTGACTTGAGCAGGGATTAAACCTGATTTGGTTCAGATTGGTCAGGGAACAGAGCCGTGGTTTGTCCAGGCAGTCATCTTTTCTGGCTTTTTCTTTGGTAGTTCAGAGGTAAGATAATATTTCATTTAACTGAGATGACAATTTATTCTTCTGACCTTTGCCTTCATGGAAATAAAGGCTGAATGGATGGAACTGACTGTGTTTCTCCCTTGCTTGTGAGTAAATAGTGAAATGCCTGGAAGGGCATATCTCTTTTTGACATTCTGTATTAGGACAACTGCAGCTTCTAGAATTTGCTTTGGTGACTTACACCATAACAGACATAGTCCTTATACAGGTGGTTACAAGAAATACCCATGAAATGAACTGCATAATGGGTTTGGTCCCATTGTATTTAAGTGATGAGAGTGTTGTTAACTCTCCCATTTTCTTTAGTTTGGGAGCAGAGTTGGTAATTCAGAGAAGAGACTTAGGTAAGACACTTGCAAACTCAGGTGAGTTAAAAGTTTACAAAGCAGGCTCACGCCTGTAATCCTAGAATTCTGGGAGGCCAGGGTAGGAGGATTGCTTGAGCTCAGGAGTTCAAGATTAGCTTGAGCAAGAGTGAAACCCCGTCTCTACTAAAAATAGAAAGAAATTATCTGGACAACTAAAAATATATAGAAAAAATTAGCCAGGCATGGTGGCGCATGCCTGTAGTCCCAGCTACTCGGGAGGCTGAGGCAGAAAGATCGCTTGAGCCCAGGAGTTTGAGGTTGCTGTGAGTTAGGCTGATGCCATGGCACTCTAGCGCCGGCAACAGAGTGAGACTCTGTCTCAAAAAAAAAAAAAAAAAGTTTACAAAGCCTCAAATAGGAGAGGTGGGGGTGAGGGATGCTGAAGGGAAAGGCTGCTCAAACATTTAGCTAAAGAGCTTTTATAAATAGTGATCATTAGTTTGCCCTTTCACCTTTCCCTTCTTTGAAGGGAAAAGAGGACACTGGTTAAGCAGAAGAGACTAAAGAAAGATGGCATTATGTGAAGCAAAACAATACCCTGGATAATTCTCTGCAATGTGCTTAAAATTGTCACCAAGAAAACAGCGTTGTCTTCCTTCTCTGCAACAAGCTTAAGATGTCATTTATCTTTCTTGGCAGGCTGCAGGGCCAGCTAAGTTCCAGGTGTTCATTTCACTATGGTTGTGTTCTCTTTCTAAAACACAGCTCTTTTTTTCCTTGTAGTTTTCTAACAGGTTTTGAGGTACTTGGCTGAAAGCAACTGTCTGGGTTATTGGAGGTTCCGCTGAACATCAACTTGGGGTGTGAACTGAGGCTTAGATGCTGATCTCAGTTCTGTCACCACAGACCTGGGTAACTTAATAAAATGTGGTTGGTACACAACTGGCTGGGAATAATAACCAACGACTTGTAATGTTTTATACATTGTATTTGTGGGAGAGTGTAAGTCTACAAAATGAAACTGGTCTTCTGAAAAATGACTTAGTGTGCATCACAAATACACAAAACTATCATCACAAATGATTAAAGTCTTATGGCTCAGAACTGGGAGTCTGTAATTATGATGCAGTCATTCTGTGTGTGTCCAACTCAAACCTATTAGGAGCAAGTGAATAAGGGACTCAGGCTAAGGTTTCCCTTCCCTGTTTCAAAGCTTTAAAATATGTAAACCTCTGCCTGTAATATCTCCAGATACTATAGTTTTTGTCTTCAGTTTTCATCTGTTTCCTACATTCTTTCTAATTTTTTTTCCTTGTTTGGTTTGATTTCTGCCTTTATGGTTGGAAACTTTTCTTGAGTGTCTAGTGATCCTTGGCCATGTCCACGTTTAAAAGTGAGCAATTAAGCTAATGGCCAGCTCTGTTTACAGACTTGTTGCCTTGTGGGTTTTGATGCAGGATGATTGACTGGTAGGTAGTCTGGCTTTTTTTTTTTATTATTATTTTTTATTTTAGCGTATTCCCCAAATGTCAGTATCTATAGAGTTTTTTTAGAATTAAACTTTAAAAAATTTTAGAAAAGTTGTAGATTTACAGAAAAGTTGCAAAGATAGTACAAAGAATTCCCCTAAACTGACACCTAGCTCCCCTTACTGTTAACATCTTACATTAGTATGGTACATTTATTATAACTAGTGAACCAAGATTGGTACATTATTATTAATTAAAGTCCACAGATTATTTAGATTTCCTTAGTTTTTTACCTAATGTCCTTCCTCTGTCCCAGGATCCCATCCAGGTCACCACATTACATTCAATTGTTATATCTCCTTAGGCTCCTCTTGGCTCCTCCTCGCTTTTTTTTTTCTTTCATTTTTTTTTATTTTAAACATTTTTTAAAATACTAAAACTTTTTAATTAAAATTCTCTGCTCGTTTTTATTTTTAATGCTAGTGAGGTTGATATTTTTCTTGTTTTCTTTTTCAAAATTGAGTGGCTCTGTGGAATCCTCCTTGGTTTTGATGACTTTGACCGCTTTGAGGATTACTACTCACGTATTCTTTGGAATATTCCTCAACTGGGATTTGTCTGTTTTTCTTATGGTTAGACTGGGGTTATGGGAGGAAGAGCACAGAGGTAAAGTGCCATCTCATCACCTCATATCAAGGGTATATACTGTCACCATGACTTATCGCTGTTTATGTTGATCTTGATCACGTGATTGAAGTAGGTTGTCAGGTTTTTTCACAGTAAGTTGCTCTTCTTTCCCCTTTCCATACTGAACTCTGGAAGTCACTGTATACAGTGTGCTCCACCTCTTTGAGGGTGGAGTATCTGCATAAATTGTTTGGAATTTTTCTGCTTGAGAGATTTGTCTTTTCTCCCTGTGTGTATATATATTCATTCAGTTATTTATATCACTATGGGCTAATGGAAATTGATTTTATACTTTGGGTTAAAATCCAGTAATGCTTTATCTTGCTCGAATTGTTCTAGCTTTGGTTATTGGGAGCTCTTTCACTTTCCATTGGCTTCTGTGTCCCTTTGACATATCCCCATCATTTTGGTGTTTTGTTTTGTTGATATAGTGCCCTTTCTGGCACTATAAGATGCTCCAGGGTCATCTTGTATATACATGGTTCCTTTTTTATTTTTCTTTTCTTTTTGTAGAATGACTAGAAATCAAGATCTGGGCACTAGGTATGTTTGTTGCTACTGGTGTCATTGCTTCTAGGACTCTTAGCTGTCAAAACAAGAAAATATATGTGTATACTAACTTATGTTTATATACATCTTCAAATATTTATATAAACATATATGTATATATCTGTCCATTATTACCTAAACATGAGTTTATACTGATGTCCTCAACTCTAATCCTGTAACATGGATCATTCTAGCCTTTTCCCTTGCTTGTCTGAAACCTCTCACTCCAACCTCTCACTCCTACCTCCTACCATCCACCATCCCTTTATTTAATTGTTCAATTCCAATATACACGTATAGCGGTTTCAGAGTTGTTAGGCTGTGTGTGCCCTGCTGGGAAACAACTTTATCAACCAGAGTACAATTTCACATTCAGTTCCTTTCACTTGTGGTCTTACAGGCTCTATTCATTTCCAAAGCTACTTAGGTCAGCATCTTTTCTCTCCCTTTCCCCTTCAGTGAGGCTATTTCACACACTTATAATACAGTTAGGTTCTTCTTTCAAGTTTGTGTTGCATTCCTGACCTCTTAGATACTTTTTAAACTTTACATATATTAAAGTTCATTCTTTGTGCTGTAAAGTTCTATGGGTTTTGGCAAATGTATCATGTCATGTATTCACTGTTAGAGTATCTACAGAATAGTTTCACTGCCCTAAAAACTCCCCTGTGCTTCACTTATTCAACCTTTCCCCCTCTCCAAGTCCCTGCTGTTTACTGTCTCTATAGTTTTGGCATTTCTGTATCTGTAGGTTTTAAATTTTTTCTCTGAGGTAGGTCATTTAGTTTTAGCTGAGGAAAAATGGGATCCCTGTCTCCTCCCAGTGAGGGAGAAAAGGGAGGTATATGGATAGATGGCTGCTAACAGAAGCTGGACAGAAAAGAGGCATTTGGGGTCCCATTGTTCAATTTCAGGGTTTCACTTAGTGGCCCTGGTTTCAGTCTTGAGCCTCACTCCCATGGTGCCTGATGGTCCCAAGTCTGGAGGCTATTGGGTTCATTCTCTCCAGAAAATAAGTACCCAGTCTCCTATAGGGGTGGGGATTGGGTGGTCTCATTGCTTGAAGTGGAGGGGTGTACCTGGGGCCTATCTGCTATTTTATGTAGATTTTAAACCAATCTCCTGTCTTCAGCTCCATGTCTTCCCCCTGCTTTTTTCAGGTATCTCGGCCTATGATTCCTGAGCATTTCTAGAGTTTTACCACTGTCAGCTGACTTAGCAGCAGAATCAGTCACCCTCTGCAGGTGCTTAGGTTTCAGCGTTTTCTCTGCTAACTTATTACTTCCCTGTCAGCTTTCTGTCTTCTAGAATTATGTTAAGATCTCTTATTGATCACTATTTCCTTTTATTTATCTTTGTCCTTGTGGGTTAATGCCATGTGTAACCAGAAGTCTAGTTTGCTTTTAAAAGTTAATTATAAAGCTGGGTGTGGGCCGGGCGCAGTGGCTCACGCCTGTAATCCTAACACTCTGGGAGGCCGAGGCGGGTGGATCACTCAAAGTCAGGAGTTCGAAACCAGCCTGAGCAAGAGCGAGACCCCGTCTCTACTAAAAATAGAAAGAAATTAATTGGCCAATTAAAAATATATAGACAAAAATTAGCCGGGCATGATGGCACATGCCTGTAGTCCCAGCTACTTGGGAGGCTGAGGCAGGAGGATGGCTTGAGCCCAGGAGTTTGAGGTTGCTGTGAGCTAGGCTGACGCCACGGCACTCTAACCCAGGCAACAGAGTGAAACTCCGTCTCAAAAAAAAAAAGTTGGGTGTGGTGGCGCACGCCTGTAATCCTGGTTACTAGGGAGGCTAAGGTGGGAGGATCACTTGAGCCCAGGAGTTCAGGACCAGCCCAGGAAACATAGCAAGACCTTGTCTCCAAAATAAATAATATAAAAAGTAAAAAAAAAATTGAAGTTAATTATTTTGTGCAATTGAGATTATAATTACACTGAAAATGTTAAAAGCTATGTGAATCACATTTTTTTTTTGGTATGGCTTTTCTTTCCTTGATATGTGTTTTGTAAATATGACTCTTAATGTACAGTTGTGGAAAAAAGATTGTGTCATAATTTCTTCATAAGCATTCCCTGTTTCTTCTCTTAGGTTAGGAATAAATCTGTGAAAAATGATCAGTGGCATTCTCTTGAAACTTGCTGAGGTTAACATTTCTGTTTCATTTGTGGTTACTCCCATGGATACACCATAGTAACTGTAACCACTGGCAGAGTTTGGAAGTTTCTACATTGATTTTCTTTTCATGGAAGTTTGGTTTCTCACACACTCTTTCTTATTATTTTGCAGCAAGTGAAATAGCAGCAGGTCAGACCAATTTATGTTATGGACAACTCAACTTTGGATTTACCATTAAAAAGAATACAGGGCAACTATCTCCACTTCTATTCAACATAGTGCTGGAAGTCCTTGCTACAGCAAT
>VBSM01003143.1:41801374-41815623 GCA_008086735.1 Cheirogaleus medius
AAAAAAAAAAAAAAATGGGGATGGTAAGTGCTCCATCCATGTTGGCTGCTGTTGTTGACACTCCTGCATCTCATTAATCAGCCAACGGCTGTGGGAAGAGAGCAAGGCTTATGGTACCCACACGTTGGCCACTTTCGGGGTCCTTCTCACATCAAGTATAATGAGTGAGACAAGCGAGTGAACCAAATATCTCAGTGGCATAAGACATTTCTCATCTAGAACTTCAATTTTTCTCTCCAGCAGCGGATTCCCAGTGAGTTCTGGTGACTTCAGTTCATTCTTTCTCATACATATTTTTTTCTGGGTCACTACCTGTGGAATAAAGGTTGTCCGGCTTAACATTGTGAATAAAGGTTGTCCAGCTTAACATTTGTGGATTGTTTTCCATTAACCACGGGCTGTTAGCTAAGAGATCAGATCTGTCACAAATGGAAGAACTTGCCCCCAACATTCTTTTTTTTTTTAAGCCAGCCAAATTTAGCAATGGGGCATGCACAACATTCTCGAAATCTCCCTGACCAAAAGCAATGTTTAGTCTTAATTAAGACAGTGCTTCAGAGGAGCAGAGAGTCCCGGAGTTATGCTACTGGGATGAAGAGGAAAAGATAAGAGAGAAAAGCCTGGAACGAGAAAATTTGCAGAGCAGCTCAACTGGCTGAAAGTTGGCTTTGTTCAGTGCCCAACTTCTCAGAAGATTTTCCTCGGCTGAGTGGGCTTGGTGGAGCACTCGTGTGAGAGTGTTGCTTAGCAACAAGATTTTGTGGCACCCGATTCTCAAATAGTCAAGCCACCCATCAATTCCCTGCCTCCTCCGCCAACCCTCAGCCACCCTCCAGAGAGCCTCCCATCGGACAATCCAGTGTGTATGGGAGGGAGGGACCAGCCAGAGGGCGTGAGGTTTAATCATTGAACCAAGCAGGCTGGGAGTATTTAGTCGGGACACCTAGCTCCCCAGGAGGTCTCCCAGCCCGAGCTGGAAGTGTGCAGCGCTCTGCAGGCGTGGGAGTAAACACTGAACGGAAATCTCTGCCCAGCTCGGGAGGAAGCAAACTTCGGGAAAATGTTTGCGGTACACTTGATGGCGTTTTACTTCACCAAGCTGAAGGAGGATCAGATCAAGAAGGTAAGGACCCAGGTTGCTGAGAGATGCCTCGGTGGCCGTTCCTCACGGGCAGAGCTGACTGATTCCCTGCCTCCCTCAGAAAGGATTGAAGAGGGCTTGTTAGAAAAGATGCCAGGAGCACATGGCCAGGAAAAAACTCATGGAGAGGGAAGAGGAAGTAACTCCCCCACCCCTGGGCATCGCACTCCTGTCCTGAACCTTAAATTTCCCTGCAACTTCTTAGCAGGTATCTGGGGAGAAAACGGGTAGAAAGCTTTTAAAGAGAGTTGTGTTGATGGAAGGGTTGTGTTTGCTGGGAAAGGCCACAAAGGAGAGGAGAGTGATTGTTGAAGAAGTTTTAGGAACTTTTGAGCAGATCTGATTATTCATGTGTTTGAAAGCCTATGAATAGGGGCACCAGGAAAAAGATATGAGTTGTCATGTACAATGATTGGAGTATTCATTATTGGCACCTGCTGTTTGCCAATAGTATGCTATTAATGGCGTGCGTCATTTTGTCACTTTGCTCAAGGAACTTGTCTGTGAAACAGATTCTAAGGTGGGCTGGCTAACGGTTACCAAGGGTCAACTGGGGGTCATCGGGTTCTCTCCAGGCAGCTCCTCTGGCCACTGGCTGTCAGGGCCCTGGGCAAGTAGCATCTCTCAGTTTAGATACCAGAGGTCCTCCTAGCAGGCTGACTTAGCCAAAGTCACCAGGTATTTAAGGTGGAACGAGAGTTAAACCCAAGCCAGCTGACCCCGCCTGATGCCTTCCTGCTTTTCAAAATGAGGAAGTGTGGCCCCTACAACCTTCATGTGCTTGGTGGCATAAACTCCAGCTAAATTCTATTCATCAGTGGGTTGGGTTAGAGGTTACAGCAAATTTTAAAATATTATAAATCAATCAGATTTAAGCTGGCTTAATTTTCACTTGTTAATTAGATTCACAGAGACCTCTACTGGCTACTTAAGGAGGTGACAAACTCCTATATAGCAATGCTTAAGAATCCACTTTCTGTTATTACCTGCTCAGTAGAGATGCAACCTGCACCCCCAACGGGGGTCTTTGGAACCCTCAACCTTTAGTCTTGCAAATTCACTTCATCTCCTCGGGCCCCTTTGTGGTGGTTACCCTTTTGTTGTACTCTGGTGGCAGGCAGGACATATTTGTCCACCAGCCCAGGTGTAGGCTTGAGAGGCCCCTTTCACTGGAAATACAGCCTCCACTGATGTGTTCCAGGTCTTTCTGGAAGGAGGGTCAGCCTTTGTCAATGCCTGGAGTTGACTTCCCCCTCCCCCGGGGGGGGAGGGGGCAAGAAAGCTGGGAGCACTTTGTAGCTACCTTAAGCAAGTGACCCAGCAGGCCTGGGGGATGTGGGAGGGTGGTTTATGGTTGCCGGCTGAGTCATGGTTCTGAGAACACCCCTCCATGTGGTGGAAACTGTCCTGGTCAAAAGGCACAGCTCACACTGCCTCTGTGGTCAGGTGGTCAGTCGCCTTCATCATCTTTTCCTGCCTCTAGGGCTATCCAGACCCTGGGCCATGCTTGCTTACCAGGAACAATTTTTTAAAATCTCCCCATACCAACTCTAAAACAAAAATAAAAAGAAAGAAAGAAAGAAAATAGAAACCACTCTGACAGCTTCTTTTCCAGTTCAATATATTGACATTATTGACCTATTGATAACACGGGGCTGGCCTGGTCACTGACCTTCAGATTGTTCATCCACACGAGAAGAACTGGTTAGGTTTTCAATGTGTATTTTTTACAGTTTAGTAAGTCAACATTACAAAAAAGTGGAAATGTTACCTTTAATCCCAAGCTTAATTTTTTTTTTTTTTTGAGACAGAGTCTCGCTCTATCACCCCAGCTAGAGTGCAGTGGGGCCAGCCTAGCTCACAGCAACCTCAAACTCCTGGGCTCAAGCAATCCTTGTGCCTCAGCCTCCCGAGTAGCTGGGACTACAGGCACATGCCATCATGCTCGACTGATTTTTCTATTTTTAGTACAGACGGAGACTTGCTGTTGCTCAGGCTGGTCTTGAACTCCTGACCTCAAGTGATCCTCCCTCCTTGGCCTCCCAGAGGCTAGGATTACAGGCGTGAGACGCCACGCCTGGCATAGAGTTATATTTATAATATACTTACAGTTCTGAATCTTGCTTCCTTCACTTATTATTATATTGTAACCACTTATGTACATTTCTCCTTTATCTGCATAATTATCATTTTAATGTCTTCCTAATATTCAATCAAGTGGATATGCCATAATTTATTTAACCTTTTCCCTCTTGCTGGACATTTGAGTACTTTCAAAAACATTTTAAAATTCATATTGTATGATAAACACTGGTATATATTTATTGTTCTCTGTAATTAGAATTATTTCCTTAGAATAGATTCCCAGAAGTGAAATCACTGGGTCAAAGAGTGGAAACTTTTTATGACTCAATTCATAATATGAGACCTTGGACTAAATGATCTCTAAGGCACCTTCCGCCTCCCATATTCTGTAATTCAATGGCTCTGCATTTCAATGTTTGATTTGCTCTTTCTAAGTTAAATACCCTGCTCATTGCCTTTCTTATTTAGAAGATATCCACTATTATGGTTTGTGACTCTCTCCAAAAGTGGGCTTGGTTTTCTGCAACCCAAATACGCTCCCTTAGTGCCTAGGGCTGTGTGTCCCTGGTTACACATGCCCCAAATCACTTGCTTCCATTAAAAATGTAGCTTTTTTTTTTTATCCCAAATACGTTTCACGATTCCGGTCTAGCGACTGTGCCAGGTGCTGTGGAAGATACAGATAATAAGGAAGACATTGTTGCAAAGTTGACATTCTTTCTGTCATAACTGTAACTTATTGAAAGAGCAGTAGCTGCCCAAAGCGCCAAGTGACACAGTTAAACTTTTAGCAGCTCACAAATGGCCCCCACAGGGCCTGGAAACCATTAGTTATGTAGAAGGGAAAAAGCATGACTTAACATCCGCATGATGTGCACGCCTGCAGGAGTTCTTTATACTCTCAGGCTGAACAAAAGCGATCCGTAGGTTTAGGGGCCCTGTTTGAGGGGCTTCAGGGTGGGAAAGGATGAAGTCCAGGTCCCACGTAGGGCATCCCACCCTTCCCCAACTCCAATTACTTGGGTCATGTCCCTTCTGTCCAATTTTCTCCATCTGTGTGTGGCTGTGCCAACCAATTAGTCATTAGACTCAGGGTGCGCAGGAAGCCCTTAACGAAGCGTGACCTGGTTATACCCTGTCTTCTCAAATATGCTGAAAGCTCAATTGTCCTTTTCTTGATAATGGCTCTCTGATGGTTTTCTGGCATTCCTCTGGCCCTTGCCAAGTCCCCAGAGCCATGGGGCCACTTCACTGTCTTTGGTCTCTATTGGCGCCAACTGAGCGGGTCCTTCCATCCTCTGAGGCCTGGCTGGTGGCTGTCCTGAGACGAAAGTGACATGAGCCCTGTGCTTTTGGTATAATTTGTCTGTTGAGTTTGTGGATCCCCCAAGGAGCTGTGAACCACAACCAGGCTGTGGGCACGAAGAATGCGGAGACTGCGTCCAGAGCTCTATTAATGGCACTGAATGGCTCTGAGGCTCGTATTTCTCATCTCGCAACTGGAGACCAGAACTTTGGCCTTACCTGGTGGCCTCAAAGGAATGTGGAGATTGAAGAAGTGACATACATGAAAGCCCTTTGTATACTGTAGCACACGTTCTTAGCCGTAGATGAAAGTATGTTCCCATGGGAATGTGCCTGGGATCAAGCCTCCCTGCAACCTGGATGGGTGGGGAGGGTGCTCAGTATATAAATATGGGTGCATATGCCGCTGTCTCTCCTCCTGGCCCATCCATAACCCATCCCAGTGAGCCCTGGGAATCCAGACTGCCACCACCAACTGATCATATGGGGAAGGAAGCTTTTTGGCTGCTCCTGATGTGACACGTTACCTTCACTGAGCACAGCCATAGTGATTTTTATAACTTCCATCTACTGGGGAAGTGGTTCTCTGCCCCAGTTTCCTGGTTACTTGACAGACATCCACTCATTTTCAATAGCAATTTGAGCTGACTTAAAAAATAAACTTCGTCTTAATCAGAGCCACCTCAGTTAAACCAACATGCAATTTTAAAGGACTAGATTTTAGAGCTTGCTGCTGGAAACTGAGCTTCCTAGCAGCCAGCAAACAAAGGGAAACATGTTTGGATGTATCTGTTGTCATCATTGGACAAAAGAGAGTCCCCATGTTTAGGAAGCTAAGGTTTAAGCTGCAGCTAGTCTTCTCCGGCAGAGAGGCGATGGGACGATGGTGAGGGCCCTGCCCCAGGAGTTAGAGCCTGAATCCTTCTTAGTTTCTGTCCCTCCATTAGGTCATCAGAATAATGGAGGAGTCACTCCTCCTCAGAGTTTGCCCTTCAGAGGAATAACCCCACACCTTCTCAGTCTTCCATTCCATGCGGCTCTCCCAATGCCCTGCCTTGTCCTCAGCCTTGGGAGGGGGTCAGGGAAGGAGCCTTTGGGAGTCCACATCATGAAGCTGTCCCCAGAGCAGGGAATGAGCTTCGTGAGGGGAGTGGGAGTTTGCAGCCTGGACAAAGGACAGGCACCTTGCAGCCAGCCCTGGTCACCGGCGTCTGTTCCAGGTGGACAGATTCCTGTATCACATGCGGCTCTCGGATGAGACCCTTTTGGACATCATGGCGCGGTTCCAGGGCGAGATGGAGAGGGGCCTGGCTAAGGACACCAACCCCACGGCCTCAGTGAAGATGCTGCCCACCTTTGTCAGGGCCATCCCCGACGGCTCAGGTGAGTGGGGCTGGGCTGCCGGGACCCTAACCCCGGGTTCCTCTCTGCCGATAGGCCACTAAAGTGCCTCAGTTCTCTCCTGCCCTTGGCTCATCTCGCAAGCCCTCTCACCCACTCACACTCCAGTCCCACTGAACGCCACCAGCTCCACAGCCCAGGGCGCCTTGTCCTATCCCTGTCCATCTTGCCTGGCACATTCTGCCCCCTCTGCAGCTGGAGCGTACAGACACTCTTCCC
Source organism: Cheirogaleus medius (assembly GCA_008086735.1). Taxonomy (NCBI): domain Eukaryota; kingdom Metazoa; phylum Chordata; class Mammalia; order Primates; family Cheirogaleidae; genus Cheirogaleus; species Cheirogaleus medius. The sequence continues at coordinate 41,807,526 of VBSM01003143.1, forward strand.
CTCGGGGGCCCAGGCAGCTCTTCCCTGTCTGCGTCACAATTGCTGCCTCACCTGGGAAGCATCCGCACACTGGGCTAGGTGCTTGTCAGGGCACTTGTCACCCTGCTGTGTGTGAGTCCCCACCGCGCCAACAGCTCCATGAGGCCAGGGTCCTACTCACCACAGTGTTCCGAGCACCCAGCACAGTGCGGGATGCGTACCAGGCAATGGATCTCACTGGGCTAAAACCGAGGGGTGGCAGGGCTGCCTTCCCTCTGGAGGCTCCCGGGGGGAATGTTGTCTTGACTTTCCCAGCTTCTAGAGGCCACCTGCTTTCCTTGGCTCGTGCCTCTTTCTGTCTTCAGCGCCAGCAGTGTAGCATCCTCAGGTCTCCCTGACCGACTCTCTGCCTCCCTCACCGACTCTCTGCCTCCCTCTTCCATGTGTGAAGACCCTGTGATCACATTAGGCACCTCTGCTAGTCCAGGATAATCTCCCAACCTCAAGGTCAGCTGGTGGGCAATTTTGAGTCCATCTGCAACCTTAATTCGCCTTTGCCATGTACCCTAACATATTCACAGGATCTGGGGATTAGGACATGGACATCTTTGTGGGTGGGGGGACATTATTTTGCCCACCATAGCCTAGAGCTCTCTAGAGGGGATCTATGAGGTCCCAGCCAACTATTTCATTCTTAGCCTCTGGGCAAAGCCATAACAGGGAAAGGAATGGATATTTACTGAACACCTCCTGTAATCATGGGGTGCAAGGGACTCACTGTGTCACTGACTCTCCTACGAACTCTGGGGTGTATCTGTTATCCCCTGGTCGGATGAGAGCACCAAGGATCAAGGAGCTTCCCAATGTCAGGGTCCCAGTGCACGAACCAAGAGCCTGCAAGAGGCTTTGGGGCCCTTAAAGGAACAGGGACTGAAGTTTGGGGAGCTCTCGGGGGAGGGGGCTTTGATGGGATTAGCTGGGTTCTGGACCCCTCTGGAGCAATGCCCGGGTCAAAGTGGCTTGGCTCTGCTGCTCGAGAGGCCCCGGGGACACTGTGGTGGGAAAGGCCTGTTCCCTCGCAGGTGGGTGGGTGCTTGGGGTGGCCAGTGTACCGCCCTGGAGGAGGGTAGCTTTGGGGAGAGACAGCCCTACTTTGAAATCCTGGCCCTGTCCTTGACACAGTTCGATGAGAGTGCTGAGGGGACTGCAGTCCTCGACAGGTCATCTGGGGCCATTCGGAAGAAGCACCTGAGTCATGACGGGTGAGGAGGGTGGGACACCCAGGGCTAAGTCCTCCCAGCTTCCTGTGCTGCCGCCGCTCCTCCAGATAGGGACAAGGAGTGTCCTGGGAAGCAAGGGAAAGTGACCTTGGATGGAGGCTGTGGGGCAGGAGGTGTCTTCCTGGCTCTGGTGGCTTCAGGAGGTTTAGATATGAAACTAAGTTTTAGAAACGTCCCCCTCCTCAGGCTGGGGGACACCCATCTCCTTTCTTCACTGCCTCCTCGGAACCCCCCACCACACAATAAGTCTCCCCATGACTCTGCTGTGGCGACATCCCTGGGCCCGGGGTCCCGAATGAGCCGGGTGCCCCTGGTAAATGCCAGAGACACAGCATGGTCGTTAGGCTCCAGTGAGGTCATGTGGAAGGAGTGCTGTAAAATCTCTAAAATGTCCAAAGTCCTCCATAGTGCTTGTGAGCTGGCGCTATGATTTCACGATTACTAACAAGACCAAACACATAAATCTCTCCAGATCCCTTGTCACTTCCACTTCGGGAATGTATGTAGTTTCCAGAGAAATCTGAGTTTGTCTACTCTCTGCATTTTCTCCTCCCTTTACCTGCACCTCCCTGGCAGGGAGTCACCTGTCGTTGCCTTGGTTACTTCCCAGCCTTTTGGTAGGGGCTGCGGTTGACAGTGCTCGCTTAGGATCCTTAAAAGTGGTGTGTTAACATTAGAGCATCTACCGGCCATGGGGGGAAGTGGGGAGGTGACCAGGATTCTTTGGCTGGACTCCAGCTGGCTCTCCTCTCGGCCTCTGCCTCCAGGCAGCCTCCCAGGCTCCCAAGGAGGCCTTGGGGGTGAGCCCAGGAGCACTGAAGTAGTCAGCCCAGGGCCAGAGTCTTGCACTAGGACAGGACCCTCCCATTCATGCCTAAGCATACATTCACCTAGAGCGTTTCCTAAACACGTGGTTTCCCAGCCTCTGTCCCTAGAGGCTGAACATCCAGGAACCCACCTACTCAGCCTCTGTGTGCCTTTGGGAGACACTGCACTGGGGAGTGGGGGAGAGGGAGGCACGTGCCCTGGCAGTGGCTTAGGAGAAGGAAACCCTGGGCGTCCAAGGCAGGTCATGGAGGATTAGTCCAGCAAGCAAATTGTCAAAGGAATCTCCTCTCCTTTGACTGATTTCTTTCTTTCTTTCCTTCTTTTTCTTTCTTTCTTTCTTTCTTTCTTTCTTTCTTTCTTTCTTTCTTTCTTTCTTTCCTTCCTTCCTTCCTTTCTTTCTTTCTTTCGAAGTCTCACTCTGCTGCCCGGGCTACAGTGTCGGGGTGTCAGCCTAGCTCACAGCAACCTCAAACTCCTGTGCTCAAGCAATCCTCCTCCCTCAGCCTCCCGAGTAGCTGGGACTACAAGAACGTGCCACCATGCCTGGCTAATTTTTTCTATTTTTAGTTGTTTGGCTAATTTCTTTCTATTTATAGTCGAGACAGGGTCTCGCTCTTGCTCAGGCTGGTCTCGAACTCCTGAGCTCAAGCGATCCTCCTGTCTCGGCCTCCCAAAGTGCAGGATTACAGGCGTGAGCCACCTCGCAGGCCTCCTTTGACTGATTTCTTACTAATTGCTGTTAAGACCCTGGAGGCCCCACTGCCACTGTCGCCTGGGAGATCTTCCCTCGCCCAGGGTCCGCTGGGTCCTTTCTCTGGGGTCAGAGTCACGGAAGGGGACACACCGCATGGTTCCGTGAAATGGCATCTTGAGTCACAGGTGGAGTGAGGTGTTTGCGCACTGATAACGGCGCAAGTGGCGGGAGGGAGGAGTGTCCCGTGCCCACGCGGGCCGGGTCTCAGCACATCGCCTCCAGTCTGCACTGCGGCCCGGCAGCCTCCTCTTTTGTCCAGCCCACAGTCTCTGGGTGGTGGCGGAGGCTTTTTTCTAAAGTCTCAAGCAGATCTTGGCACTCCCTCGCTTAAAGTCTGTGGCTCACTCTCACCTCTGGATGAAGCCCGAGCTCCTTGGGGTGGGGTGGCTTTTCCTATCCTTCCTAATTTTAGCCGAGGTCGTCTTCCAGCTGCATTTGTACCCCAGCAAAATCACACGCCGCCCTGCTCTCTCTTTCCTTCACTCGTGGTTTCCTCTCCCCCTGACCCCTGCTCGCCCCAGTCTGGTGGCCTGAGTCCCTCTCATCATCCTCAGCGCTCAGCCCTGTGTCACCGCTGGGGGCCAGCCGCCTTTGACTCCCATCTCTCTCCCTGTGCTTCTCGAGATCTGAGCCCAGGTGGAAATGGCTTGTTTAGGTGCCTGTTGTGCTGACGGACCCCCAGGGAGCGCACACTCTTTCACCTTCGCATCCCTAGCACCTGGCGTGTTAATTGGCACAGAGTAGACGCTCAGTAAACGTCTGTCCGTGGGCTGTGGGATCTACCCTGCTTCCTGCACAAGATAACATTCATGAACACTCCTCTGGCTTGGTACATAATAAGCGCTCTTAAGTTGCATAGGATTAGCTCCCTGAAGTCCCTAACAAATAATAAATGGCTCCTTCAGCCTCCTTTTGGAGCTGATCTGGGGAGGTGAGAATCTCCAGATGTCTCCACAATTTCCAGGTGGCTCCACAAAAACAAAAGTTAGAGCCGGCTGGGTCTGTAAATGAGGACTCTGCACCTCTGTACCCTAACTGTGGCCCACAAACCAGCAGCAGCAGCAGCAGCAGCAGCACCCGGGAGCGTGTTTGGAATTGCAGAATCCCGGCTGCAAATCGCAATCTGCATGTTCACAGATTCCCGGGAGGGTCACAGGCACATTAAAGTGTGGACAGACTGCCGTGGGAGGGTCGGGACTTGCCTCCAGCTCTTTCATTGCCAGGAACAAGGGACCCAACGGAGCCTGGTCAAGGGAAGGTTTGTTGTGCGAGGGCACGTGGACCAAGAAGGGAGACACGGAGATCTCGAGGGAGTTCGAGGGCAAGAGCTGTGCTACATTTGGGTCTCAAGAGAGCTGGGCGTCAGCAGTTCTCCTCCCCATGATGTCAGTCTGTTTGCAGCCGCCTCGGCTGCCCAGCGTACCTCTGGGTTTTGGGATACTTCTGTTTCGGATTTTGCAACTTACTGTTGACTTCTGTCTGTGTTTTATTTTACATTTCACAAAGAGTAACTTGGATTGGCCCGCTGGCCCCTTAGGGCCAGGCAGCTGTGGCTGGGGTCACTTGGTATAAAACAAGGCCACTCGCGTGCCTGGTTTATGGGTATGAGGTTGCACTTATGCTGCCTTGGGTGTGCATCAGGAAGCAAAACTTGTACCTTGTACCTGCAGGCACTTCTCAGCACAGATAATTCTATACAAAGGCTTGGTTCATCCTGAGCTTCCATCCCACATCTGTGGCTGTCGCTGGAGGCACTGGCAGGGGTCCTGAGCAGAAGTCCTCAGGGTGGGCTGCCTCCCCCCAGTGCATGATCTCTTCCGCCTTTTTAATTAATTAATTAAATCTGAGATAGAGTCTCGCTAGACTAGAGTGCAGTGGCGTCATCATAGCTCACTGCAACTTCAAACTGCTGGGCTCAAGCGATCCTCCTGCCTCAGCCTCCCCAGTAGCTGGAACTACAGGTGCACGTCACCATGCTCAGCTAATTTTTCTTTTTCTTTTCTGTAGAGACAGGGTCTCGCTCTTGCTCAGGGTGGTCTCGAACTCCTGACCTCAAGCCATCCTCCTGCCTTAGCCTCCCAGAGTGCTAGGATTACAGGCCTGAGCCACTGTGCCCAGCCCCCACCTTTTTATTAATAGCATTTGTCTTGGGCTGGGCTGTGTTCCAATTTCTCCTTTTGGAGTGGCTCTGGCCTGAAAAATTGGGCATCTTTGGCACTTCAAGGGCCATCATTTGGTCCCTGCTTCCCCTCCCCCCCTGGAGTGTTTCCCCCCTGCCCGTCAGATTGAGGCTGTGTGAAACTGGTTTCTCACCTCCCTTGTGTGGTTATCTGAGTTTCCCACAGGCTTGCAGAACCGGCTCTCTGCTCCTGATCATGGTGTCCTAGGACAGGATCCACCCTCACGGCCTGCATGAAGTGCGCTCACATTGGCCTCCTCCAAATGAACGTCCTAAAGCGTGACCCAGTGGGACAGGCTTAGGCTGCAGGCTCAGGCAGATGTGGGCGCACACCCCAGTTCTGCCCCTTACCTCGGGGGCTCTGTGGGCGCACACCCCAGCTCTGCCCCTTACCTTGGGGGCTCTGAAAAATGGCTGCACACCTCGGCCTCAGCAAGTGGGCACCGTGATACCCAGCTCATGGGTGGCTGCAAGATTTAATGACATTTCTTACATGTCCAATTTCTAAAACAGAGCTTGCCACAGAGTAGCAGACCCTCAATAAATGGTCACTGATTTTGTTTTTTAACAGAGAACGGGGAGTTCCTTTCCCTGGATCTTGGAGGATCCAAGTTTCGAGTCTTGAAGGTGCAAGTCTCGGAAGAGGGGAAGCGACAGGTCCAGATGGAGAGTCAGTTCTACCCAACACCCAATGAAATCATCCGAGGGAACGGCTCGGAGGTACCGGGCAGGCGGCGCCCGGGAAGGCGGGGAAGGCCTTGGCATCGTTCTGTAAGGAACCGTCCCCGAGCCCACGTCCTTCGCTTTTCCTCTCTGCAGCTGTTTGAATACGTAGCTGACTGTCTGGCCGACTTCATGCAGACCAAAGATTTGAAGAATAAGAAGTTTCCCCTTGGCCTGACCTTTTCTTTCCCCTGCAGACAGACTAAACTGGAAGAGGTAAGGCCAGCGCCAGGGGAGGGAAGAGGCCGTGCAGGCTTTGGGGTCCGGGAGATGTGGGCACGTGCAGGAGTCAGACTGGGCTTCTTTTTCTCTTTGTTAACGATGCGGTGGCAGTGTGCTGCAGATGACTAGTGAACACGCGGCCTTGATTTTACACGTAACGTGGGCACAGCGCGAGGGAGCGAAATGGCTTTCACTGACTCTCAGACCTCGTGCATCAGATTCCCCGGAGGGCTTGCTCGACACAGACTGCTGGGCTCTCCCAGCATCCCTGGTTCTGCCCCACATTTGCCTTTCTAACAGCTTCCCGAGAGATGCATGATGCTGCCTGTCCGAGGACTGCACTGAGAACCACTGATGTAGCCGACCGGAGTGAGAGCAGGGAGGCTCAGGGAATGTCCCTCCGTAGTGAGCCTGTAGGAGGGGGACTGCGGTGGGGCCGTTGGAGTGACATGTTCTTGAGCAGAGGAAGAGCCTGGGATCTCTGGTCTCAGCTGTGCCACCCAGGCTGGAGCTGCTGGTAGCCCATCTCGGCGTGTCTCAGAGTTTCTATTTATAATCAGGGGAAGAGTAACCTGATCTTATGTGAATCTGTGACAACAAGTAAGGGGACATTTTGGGGTCAGGGGTTATTGTCAAGAGTCAAGACTCCCCAGCCCACTGTTCGGGGTGTTGGCCCCGATATCTGACTGCACATTCTGGTTATGACTCCAGTTGACAGTCAAATCGTGGGCCACCTTGAAATCACGGACCATCCTGGGATGTATGTGATGTCGTTGGTTTGAGCCACTTATTGGTGTGGAATAGTAGAAAGAGAACGGGCTTTCACGTTCCATGATGTGACTTTGAATCGTGGCTCAGAGCAAATTGTGTCCCCTTGGACAAGTTCCTTAACTTCTTGAGCCTCTTGTTTTCTCATTTGTAAAACAGGGCTAGAGGTGTCTACTTGCTGAGCTGAGGTGAAGCTTAGACAAAGCTCTTGAAAAGCACCCAACTCTGTGCCTGGTGCATGCACATCCTAGCTGCTGGGCTGGGATGACTGTCTCTACATTACTTGTCTTTTTTTGCTTTTGTACCTTGTTCCCAATTGCACAGAGGTTTTTGGAGGGCAGGTGCTGTTTTGTACAATTCCACTTCCCCACCCCAGGGTCTCCAGCACAATGCGGTGTATTTAATAGGCGCTCGATAACTATCCTACAATCGGAAGGTGCTATCAATCATTCATTTGATTCCGTTGAGTGGGAATTTGTCATCATCTATACAGGAAGCAGGCTGAGTTTTACTTTTTCATTCTTTACAAAGAAGGGATTGGGAACAGATAATATAAAGAAGGTTTCAGGGACCGTTTAAGTAAGGCCAGGTGGAGCTGGCTGGAAGCGCAGGGGTCCCAGGAGTCAAGAGGAAGTGACAGGAGGGGCCGGGCATCAGGCCTGCACTTGGATGCCGTAGTGCAGGTGGTGGCGTAAGTGTGTGCTGGCTGCATACCCTATCCTTAAACATTTCTTATTCGAGAGCTCAGGAACAGAGATGCCAGCAAAAAGGAAGAAAATGCTCAAGGTCTGTGGGAATTAATTCAACTTTGAGGGCCAAACTTACATGTTTTCTTGATAAGGTGGGGGAGGGGGAATGTATGGTTTGTCTATCCAGGCTTTTGTCATTTATCTATGTCAAACACCCACCAGCATCTTTCAGTGGTAATGATAATAATAATAACACTGTATCTTGGGTTTTGACGTTGTATCTTGCACTGTGTTGAACTCTTTATATTATCTCATTAAAATCTCCAAACAATTCTATGAGATAGATATGATTATCTTCATTTTATATTTGAGAAAAACTATAGCTCAGAGAGGTTCAGAGACTTGCCCAAGGTCACACAGCCAAGAGTGGCATAGCCCAAGCTCATAAATTCCCCGTACTGCCTTTCCAGAAGGTCACACCTCTAGAACTTTGTTTAAAATGTCAGCGAGTGGAGCCAGGCACAGTGGCTCATGCCTGTAGTCCCAGCTACTCCAGAGGCTGAGGAAGGAGGATCCCTTGAGCCCAGGAATTCAAGGCTGTAGTGAGCTATGATTGTACCATTGCACTCCAGCCTGGGGGACAGAGCGAGACCCCCTCTCTTAAAAAAAAAAAAAA
>VBSM01003143.1:41832413-41848988 GCA_008086735.1 Cheirogaleus medius
TAGCTAGGACTTTGAGCACTATGTTGAATAGAAGAGGAGATAGTGGGCATCTTTGTTCGGTTCCAGTTCGAAGTGGGAATGGTTTCAGTTTTTCCCCATTCAGTATGATATTGGCCATGGGTTTGTCATAAATGGATTTGATAATTTTGAGGTATGAGCCGCTTATGCCTCTATTTTGTTAAGAGTTTTTATCATAAAGGTGTGTTGGACTTTGTCAAATGCTTTTTCTGCATCTATTGAGAGAATCGTATGGTTTTTGTTCTTGTTTTTATGAGGCGGATTGCATTTATAGACTTGCATATGTTGAACCGGCCTTGCATCCCTGGAATAAAGCCCACCTGGTCATGGTGAATTATTTTTTTGATGTGTTGCTGAATTCTGTTTGCTAAAATTTTGTTGAGGATTTTTGCATCTATATTCATGAGGGATATTGGTCTGTAATTTTCTTTTTTTTGTTGCGTCCTTTCCTGGCTTCAGTATCAAGGTGATATTGGCTTTGTAAAATGAGTTAGGAAGGATTTTACCATTTTCTTATTGTGGTGAAATATATATAACATAAAATTTACCACTGTAATCATTTTTTAAATTGTACAGTTCAGTGGCACTAAGTACACTCACACTATTGAGCAACTATCCATCTGTGGAACTTTTTCATCTTTCTCAACAGAAACTCTGTACTCTTTAAACACAAATTCCTCATCCCCCTTCCTCCAGCCCCTGGCAACCACCATCCTCCTGTCTGTCTCTGTGAATTCGATGACTCCAGGTATCTCATGTAAGTGGAGTCATACAGAATCTGTCCTTTTGTGTCTGGCTTATAATGTTATAACATAATGTCCTCAAGGTTCTTCCATGTTGTCGCATGTGTCAGAAGTTCCTTCTTTTTTAAGGCTGAATAACATCCCATCATATGGCTAAACACCATTTCTAATCAACTACCATTTTGTAGTTGAGAAAAATGGAGGCACAGAGAGGTCACCTAAGTAGCCCATGTTGCTGCAACTGTAAATGGTGGTGGAGGGTTCCAACCCTGGACACCAGCCTGCAGAACCCAGGCTGTCACACTGTGCCTTGTTGGGGACAAGGACCTGGAGCCCAGGAGGCACATTCTTGATGCTAGTGTTTGAACCACTTTGGGTATAATATACTGGACATCCACATGTATATGATCAAAACAAAAACTCAAGAAATAATACCCTTGTTATATGCATTAGATCCTATTCACTATTCTATTTCATTTTTCACATGGGAAAATTGAGGTATACAGGTCTCATCTGATGGGTAGGTGCCAAGGCAGAACTGAAACAGGGAGTTCTCCGGGGCTGGAAGCACTGTCAAAGCCCACGCCCCAACAGGCTGACCTTCCTGCCCCCCTACTCAGAGAATGGGGTGAGAAGGGTTCAAAAGACTGAAACTGACTGAATCTGGTATATGTCTGGATCTCTCAAAATTAAAAATGCACACATCCTAAGAGCCAGCAGATCTCCTTCTGAAACACATGCCCAAGGAAAAATGAACCAGGACATTCACTATAGCACCACTTTACTAATGAATAAAATCACCAAAGTGCCTGGCTTCTGGCCCGGCCTCTGCTTTCCAGCCTGTTGGAATGGCCACCCAACAGGCTGCTACTCTTTATGAGAAATAAAGCTCTCCTTTTTCCAAAGTAAAAAAAAAAGAAAAAAGAAAAAAACCAACTGGGCACAGTGCTCATGCCTGTAATCTTAGCACTTCGGAAGGCTATAGCAGGAGGATGGCTTGAACCCAGGAGTTTGAGGTTGCAGTGAGCTATGATGATGCCACTGCACTCCAGCCTGGGGAACCAAGTGAGATCCTATCTCAAAATAAAAAAATCTCGTTTTTTATCAAATTTAAAAATTAGAAATAACCCAAATGTCTGGCAATGGGGAATGACTAAATAAACTATGGTATATCAATCATACAGAATTAACTACTTGATTTATTTAACAAACACATACATGGTGCCTGTTCTGTGCCAGACACTCTTCTGAGTGCTTCACGGATATTATCTTACCTGATTGGGAGGCAGCAGATGCAAGAGTTAAGAGCATGGCCTGGGATCAAATCTTGGCTTCTCCGCTTACTGGATGTGTGACCTTGTGCCAGTTATTTTATTTTTGAGACAGGGTCTCACTCTGTCACCAGGGCTAGAGTGCCGTGGCATCATCGTAGCTCCCTGCAACCTCAAACTCCTGGCTCAAGTGATCCTCCTGCCTCAGCCTCCCAAGTAGTTGGGACTAGAAGTGAGGACCACCATGTCTAGATAATTTTTCTCTTTTTTGTAGAGATGAGATCTCTCACTCTTGCTCAGGCTGGAGTTGAACTCCTGAACTCAAGTGATCCTCCCACCTTGGTCTCCCAGAGTGCTAGGATTACAGGCATGAGCCACCTTGTCCTGCCCTTCAGCCAATTATTTAATTTCTCTTTACCTTGGTCTTCTCATTTGAAAAATCAGAATAAAATAGTATGTATTTTATAGGTGTGTTTTGTGGATTTATTTCTGTGCAATTATATTTGAGGAATATTTTGCTCAGTGAAGCAATGTAACAGATCCATATTAACTGACATGGAAAGGTCTGGAAGATGCATGATTGAATGAGAAAAACAAATTGCAGTAGTTCACACACACAGTGTGAACTTATTTACTTAAAAATATGTGTAAGTGGAAAGAAAAAGGTCTGGAAGGATTCCTATCAGGCTGGTAACAGAGGTTACTACTCAGATTGGGGGGATGGGAAGTTAAAGGAAACTATCCTTATCAGTATCATTTTAATTTTTTACATAAGTAATGCTTTCCTGTATTGCTGCTGCCATTAATAATGAATACGCTGTGGGGAAGGGGGGAGGCGGGTGCCGTGTGCAGCTGCCCGAGGTCCTGACTGGGCACCAGGACGCAGCTGCTGCTCCTGACCAGGACACGGAGGCCCGGGCCCCTGCTGCCAGCAGTTCTGACGGATCCATGAAGACACAGTTAAGAGGGTGAGAGAGGCCAGTGGACGTCTGGAAGCAAAGCCATAGATGGCTGAGGAGAAAAAAAGGGAGACTTCAAAAATATATTGTTTTCGTATAATTGCAATTAATAAGAAAGAGAGGGCTGGGCGCAGTGGCTCACGCCTGTAATCCTAGCACTCTGGGAGGCCAAGGCGGGAGGATCACTTGAGTTCAGGAGTTCGAGACCAGCCTGAGCAAGAGCGAGACCCCGTCTCTACTAAAAAAGGAAAAATTAGCTGGGCGTGGTGGCGCACGCCTGTAGTCCCAGCTACTTTGGAGACTGAGGCAGGAGGATCGCTTGAGCCCAGAGTTTGAGGTTGCAGTGAGCTATGATGACGTCAGTGCACTCTACCCAGGGAGACAGAGCAAGACTCTGTTTCCAAAAAAAAAAGAAAAAAAGAAAATAAAAAAAGAAAAAGAAAGAGAAGTTCTCAGCTGGGCATGTCTCTCTGACATTCCACATATATCAACCAGAAAAGGAGCTGGGGGGCCAGTTTCCCAAGGGCTAGAGAGAAGGGGGGGACTGGACCTTGCTGGCTTTGGGCCTCAGGGTAGGTAGCGTCTGACCATGGGGTTGAGGTCACTGTCCCAGGACCTCTCCTGGCATAGACACCCCAGCCCTGCCTGCCCTCACCCCAGCCCCCGCTTTCTAGGCTATGGGGTCTGGGGCCAGACTAACTCCTGCCTCAGGCTAACAATGTAACCTTGGACTTCCTTTTAAAAATTAAAAATACTACTCTCTCAGTATTATAAAAAATTATGCATGTTACTTTTAGAAATATTAGAAAATATAGACAAACATAAAGGAGAGACTAAAAGTCACCCATAATCTTGCATCCAGAGGGAACCACTGTCAACCCCCTTTTTATTCCAGACCTTTTTCCAGATCCAAGTGTATATGTCTGTAATTTTAAAAATAAAAACAGAATAATTCATTATCTGTATTTGTTTGATGTGCTTGCACTTAACAGTGTATGGTAAACATCTTTCTGTAGCATCCAACATTCTTCTATAGCATGATTTTTTATGGATGTATAACATGTCCCATATTGATATATAAGATGATAGACCCATATTGTTAGAATTATAGGATGCCTCTGGTTTTTCACTGTGGAACATGCTTTAATTAGCATTTTGCAACTTTGCCTTTGATCACATCTCAATCTGTCCTTGACTAAATTAGAAGTGGGATCACTGTGATCCCAGGCCTTTGTTCTGTGGAGTCATGGTCAGAATGCAACATCAGTTGCTGCAATGATTCCACTCAGCAGTGGACCTTGTCTGAGCATTGTGCTCTGGGACACCTCTGAGCCCAGGGTTAGGGCTGCGGAGGTAGAGGCACAGTCCAGAACACATGCACTTGCACTTGACTAGCAATCAGCCATAGTGCCTTGTATCTAGCAGATGCTGAGGTTGGGCAGTGGCCCTAGCAAACTACTATCAAATGAATTTCCCCTCCTTTCTTTCAGGGAACACTCGTAGGCTGGACCAAAGGCTTCAAGGCCACTGACTGTGAAGGGGAGGACGTGGTGGACATGCTCAGGGAAGCCATCAAGAGGAGAAATGTAGGCTATGGTGTTGAGGCTCTTGCCTAACCTTGCCCCCTCCCCCAGCCCCTCTGCTCTGCCATCCTGTGCCCAGTTCCTGTGACTCTGGGGTCTGCTCACCTTGGGCTGGTGTGCCCCTCCTAAGCCTGTTTGGCTTGCACATTCTACTTACAGCAGAGCTGCTTCTTTTGCAGGAGTTTGACCTGGATATAGTTGCAATCATGAATGACACAGTGGGGACCTTGATGACCTGTGGCTTTGAAGATCCTAATTGTGAGATTGGCCTGATTGCAGGTATGTGGTCAGGCATAGCCCATTGGCCTAATCCCATCTGGCCCTTTGGAGGTTCCTTTTTAACATAGTGAGGAATGGGGGGCATTCATTATTCCATCATACAGAGGATCTGTCTACGGCACAGATAAAAGTTAAGACTGGGATTCTATGTTGCCTACTTTCTAAATCTTTATTTAATATCTATCTTTCTCCATGAAGGTCCTGAGCCAAGGTCCTCCTTTGTGTTGAGGAAAGAGAATGATGTATGAAGAAGGGATTTTCAAGTTAGGGCCTTGGGGCAGATTGTCTTAGGAGGAAGGCCACAGTTGGATCGTGTTGGCCTGGGGCCGAGGGAGCTAGATTTTCACTCTGGCTCCAATGTGCACCTCCTCTGTTCTCTGAATTCTTCTGATTCTCAGAGTGCACAGGAAGGGGAAGGTTGGAAAGAAACTGAGAAGTGGGAAAGGGAGTGGCCTGAGGTGCTACAGGCATGCCAGGGGTCTTGGGGAGAAGTCTGGCAGCGATTAAGGCCCAGGGTGGATTCCAGGGGATGACTCTCCCTAAGAGGTGGGGGATAGGTAGATGAGGATGAGGGCATTCCAGGTGACAGGCAGGTGGTTGAGTAATGATAGAATCTGGGGAAGTTGTTCCATGTGGTCATCTGGGCTTCCTGAATATAAGGAGCGGGTAGAACAAGGAGGTAGGGCTCTACTGAGGTACCTTCGATGCCAGGTACAGTTTCATCTCAGTCTCTTTCCCACTCCGTGAGCTTGGGCAGGTTGCTTATTCTGTTTGACTTGAGTATCCTCCTCTGTGGGAAGGGTTGGGCTAGATCTAAGAGGGCAAAGAGGTGAGGTCTGTTTGATTGAGTATAACAGTTGCCGGGGCTGCTGTGTTAAGAATAGTTCTGGGGCCAGGGCAGGGGCAAGGAGGAAGAGGGTGGCTCACAGATGCCAAGCGTTTGCGAATCCAAGACTAGATGATTCCTCGTGGTCCCTTCCAGCTCTGACTGCTAATTCTATTGACTACTTGGAAGCTCGTGTGCCTATATTAACAGTGGTGAGGAGGAGGAGGGGGAGGAAGACGGCTGGTACCCTTTATCGAATGCTTACCCTGTGGAGGAAACTTACAAATACCACCTCTGCTTTTCTTTCTAACAAATCCATAGGGCGGGCATTATTTCCTTTTTACAGATGAAGAAACTGAGACTCCAAGACTTGTCTGGGGTCAGCCAGCTATGACAGTAAAGCTCAAATCACACCCAGTAGTATCTGACTCCAAGCCTAAATTCTTGTTGACTCTACTCTGCTGCCTCTCTAAGATCTGGCGCTGCTGAAGACTAAAGTCCCTTCACTGTTCTTCCTAGGAACGGGCAGCAACCTGTGCTACATGGAGGAGATGAGGAACATCGAGCTGGTGGAGGGGGACGAAGGGAAGATGTGCATCAACACGGAGTGGGGGGGCTTTGGAGACAACGGCTGCATAGATGACATCCGCACCCAGTACGACACGGAGGTGGATGAGGGGTCCTTGAATCCTGGCAGACAGAGGTGAAAAGGGTGAATGTGTACACTTATGCAGGTTGCATAGTGAGCGACTCTACCAGATCGGGGGTGGGGGGGTATCGTTTTCACATCATAGACACCATAGCTTTGTATGTGTATTACAACACTCTATGCATCTTATTGGAACAAAAGAAAAATATTACGGCAAGTTTCCAGCAGGTAGAAGGGAGGGGTCCTTTTCTTCTAATTACCATAAGGGCTAGTGGTGGCTCTGGAAGTGAGGCAGAGGCTGTCAGAATGCCCGTTAGCTGGGGGCATGGAGACTTAGTAAACCGTCTCGGGATGGGCTTTTAGTAGGTCTAGTTTACAGGTCAAGATCCACAGCCTTTTGAGAGCTGGCTGCCAGGTTGGTGACCTCTTCTGGGAGTGGCAAAGTGGCTGTCTGCGACGGATGGGAGTGCTGATTCTCCACCGCGACGTCATGTCCTACTGTGGGTTACAATCGCTTGTGAGGTGCATTCCGATTACTAACCACACTAAGAACACTGAAAATAATGAATGGCTTAATAAATCAATTAGAGTAGATTTTCACTTGCACTCTGATATACCTTCTTGAGCAGGAGAGAAAATGGTAGATAGAGGCAGAGCCAGGACTTGATAATTACCTGGGCCCATCCGCTAAGACAGGGGTTGGCAAACTTATTCAGTAAAAGACCAGATAGTAAATGTTTTAGGTGTTGCAAGCCATAGGGTCTTTATCACAACCAAGCTCAGCACCTTAATGTATAAAATAAGGGAAAACGGATTTATTGTGGTGGGTGCTCTCCAGGGTGAGAGGTTGAGCAGCTGGGAACTGTGATGAGATCCCTGGGCTGGGGACACCTTGGGAGCTGCTGGGCTGGGAATGTTGTCTAGGAAGAGGCTCGGGCAAGGTGGCAAGACCAGCCCTGGTGGTTCCTCACCCTCCTTTGGCTCTAGTCTTTGTAGCTGGAAGGCAGGTGAGTTGGAGCAAGCCCAGCTGAACCAGGGATTATTCCAAAAAGAAGGGGCCTTATAGGACAACTGAGTATTATGGCTCTTCTCAAGAGGCAGTGTCCTTCTGAGCCGTGATACTCAGTTTTGTGTTGGTATCCACCAAGGGCTGGCATTTTTGGACCGAGAGTTTAAGGGGGCAGCACATTTGAACTTGCCTTGCAGCCACCATTGTTTGTTTTTTTTTTGGTGTTTGTTCCTTAGACCCATGAGGTCCTGAGCAGTTAAGAGAACCCAAGCCCAGCACGCAAGTGCTTTCCATTTGACTCGGCAGGCGGTGGCAGTCTAGCTCTGTGTCATTGCCATTAACAATGGCGTGTGTCACTGTGACATATACCTGTGCAGAGAGCCTTCCCAGTGCCTGGTCGGTACAAGGCCTCTTTTCCCTCATGGCGCTCACAGCCTGATGGAAAGGGGGAAGCGAGCTAACACCTTTTAGTGCCTCTGTTGTGTGCAAACAGTTACAATGTGCTATCTAACGGAGCAGAATTTCTAGTGGAGCAGATTTATAATACAAAGCCAAGGAGAACTGGCTTTGGGGTTGGGAACGGGACTAACTGTTGCTTAGTGCCTGCCGTACACCAGATGCCTGGGGCCTAACAGGCTTGCAGGGGTGCCGCTCTGCTCCGCAATGCAGATGACAGCTTGCAGGACTTTCTCTCCTTGTGCAGCTAGAATGTGGCGGGGCTGGGATCTGGGTTCTGGTCACTGTGGCTCCAAAGCCCGGCTTTCCCACATCATGCTGCCTTCTGCCTTGCATTTCTGGCCTCCCCAACTTTATCCCTCTTCCCCAAACAGATACGAGAAGATGACCAGTGGGATGTACCTGGGGGAGATCGTTCGGCAGATCCTGATCGACCTGACCAAGCAGGGCCTCCTCTTCCGAGGGCAGATTTCAGAGCGTCTCCGGACCAGGGGCATCTTCGAAACCAAGTTCCTGTCCCAGATCGAAAGGTGATGTGTGATCAAGTTCAGTGGGAGAGGCCCTGACTGGGATGTGCTGCCATCAGACTGGGGTCGGGCCGATTTGAGATTTAAAAATAGAAACGGAATCTCCAGGAAGCAGGGTGAATTGAAAAAAATAGATAAAAACAGAAAGGCCCTGGCCAGGCAAGGAGTCACCTCCTGATGCAGCCACTCGTCTCTCCAGCTGCATCAGGGTCACTGTGCTGAGGTCCATGCGCACAGCTGTGGGGCCAGCAGCCTGCACGGGCCGCAGAGCGCTTAGAGAAATGTCCAAGTCCTCCACCAAGATTCCTTAAGACAGGAGTTAGGGTAAGACTAAAAACTAATACTATTTTATTCCTGAAAAGGTAATGTGTCCATAATATGAAAGAAAATTCTGGAAAAAAAATATCACCCATATGCTCACTACCAAATACAGCTATTTTGTTTTTTGCATATGATGTTCCCTTTTAAGTTCTTGGAAGCATGCATAATCACAATCCTACTACATGTAGCACTCTGTCTAGTATTTATTCAGTGTTTGTTTATGAAAATTTTCATTTACAATTCTGTTTTTTATTTTACTTTCTATTACGGAAAGTTGTAAGCATATACAAAAGCAGAGGAAGAAGTAAAATTAATTCAATGTTTCCGTCACCACCTTCAACAATGATCAACTCAGAGCCAAACGAGGCTCATCTATATACTCCTGCCATCCCAACCCCCAGGTTGGGTTAATTTGAAACGTATCTCACATTTTATGTCAGTTCATCTGTAAGTGTTTCAAAATGCATTTCTAAAATATAAGGGTTCTTCAAAAACAACATAGTATCTTTCTTTAGTGCACAGTATCTTTCATTAGTGCACCTGAAATAGCTGACGATAAACCTTAATCTCATAAAATATTCTGTTAGTGTTTCTATTTCCTGAATTGCCAAAAATTAATGGTTTTTACAGTTCTATACTTTGCATCAGTATCCAAACAAGGTCCATACGGTGCATTCAATTGATGTTTCATTTTTTTTCTTTTTCTTTTTTTTTTTTTTGAGACAGAGTCTCACTCTGTTGCCTGGGCTAGAGTGAGTGCCGTGGCGTCAGCCTAGCTCACTGCAACCTCAAACTCCTGGGCTCAAGGGCTCCTCCTGCCTCAACCTCCCAAGTAGCTGGGTCTATAGGTGTGCACCACCACCATACCCAGCTAGTTTTTTCTATTTTTAGTAGAAACCGATCTTCCTTTTGCTCAGGCTGGTCTCAAACTCCTCACCTCAGGCAATCGTCCTGCCTTGGCCTCCCAGAGTGTTAGGATTACAGGCGTGAGCTACCCGCCTGCCTGATATGTTTCTTAAATCTCTTGTAATCTATAGGTTTCCCTCCTTTCTCTTATCTTCCTTTACAACATGTTTGTTGAAGAAACTTATTATCTTATCCTATGAGTTTCTCATATTCTAGATTTTGCTGATTGCAGCATTTGGCATTTTCCTTTTTCTCTTCTATTTCCTGAAAACTCATAGTTAGACCAAGATGCTGGGTTAGATTCAGTGTTGAACTTTGGACAAGAATATTTCATAGGTGGCATTGAGTTGTCTGTCTTTTCTTTTAGGATGTTATTAGTCATTGGTGCTTATTGCCTGGATCTGTTATTTCACTAGAGAATATAAAATGGTGATGATTTATGCTATCACTCCTGCATTTATTAACTGGATAGCTTGAGAAAGAGAGACATATCCTTATGAACTCTTTGATGTAACTGTCGTTTCAAATGGCTGCATAATGTTACATTATTTTACCATACTATAATTTACTAAACTTCCCCTTCAGTATAGGATGTCTAGCTTGTAATTTATAAATTTCCACTATTCTGAGTAACACCACAGTTATTCCTTTATACACATACTCATTTGCATATTGTGAATTATTTCCTTAGTAGTGGAAACATTTGGTTAAAAGAAGCATTCCCCTATGGATACACTATTTTTTAAAAAGGTAGTTCCAGACCAAGCACAGTGGCTCATGCCTATAATCTAGTATTTTGGGAGGCTAAGGCAGGAGGATCGCTTAAGGCCAGGAGTTCACTACCAGCCTAAGCAATGTAGCAAACCCCCCATCTCTACAAAAAACAGAAAAACCATCCAGGCATGGTGGTGTGTGCCTGTAGTCCCAGCTACTTCAGGAGGTTGAGCAGGAGGATTGCTTTACCCCAGAAGTTTGAAGTTGCTGTGAGCTATGATGACACTACCGTACTCTAGCCCAGGCAACAGAGTGAGATCATATCTCCAAAAATAAATAAATATATGAGTAAATAAAAAGGCAGTCCAGTTTCTAAACCACTAATTAGGTACAAATGTGTCAGTTTCATTGCTTTTTGTGCTAGCACTAGAAGTTATCTGATGCTTTGTGTTTGGATTTTTCTCTCAATTTGCATTCGTTCATTTAATTCTCCTGGTCTTTACGGTCAGATGCCCACAAGCAAAAAATCACTTTGCAGAGGGAAAAAAAAAGAAAACACTTTGTAAACAAAGGCGGTGTGCTTAATGAGGGAAATCAGATGGGCTGTAGTAGAGGAGTTCTCGTCTGAGGAGATGGGGGCAGAATCAATAACAGCAGCAGCAATAATTTTGTGTTTTTGAAGTGTTGATTAGCAGGTGTTCAGCATCCTTTTGTCTAGTCTTCATCCCATCAGATCTGAACAAACTGGTTAAAAGTCATCACCTTTGGTGACCAGATGGATCCTTTTTTGCCATAGAAAACAGCTTCTCCCTCATGTGCAATAGATAAGCAAGCTTACTTATCTTTGCCTTGGTTTTTTGTTTTTTGTTTTTTTTTTTTTTCACCTGAATACAAAGAAAGTAGTTCCCGGACAAGTGCAAGGTGGCAACACCCATATGCTCCAGGAATATTTGCTTCTACTCCACAAGATGTATCATCTTTTTTGTTTTTTTAAGGCTGATCAAGTGGAGCAGTGGGAGTGGAGAAGGAACAAAGGAATCTGTAACTGGTTGTGATCAATTAGTTGTAAACACCACTGCACTCAGACCAACCGAGGTATCCTCTTTGGATGCTTTGATTTCTACAGGTTTTTTTTTAAAACAAATAAAACCTTTGTGAAATAAGAAGGAAATCATATTCACCTAGTGCCAATTGGAAAGTGGTAGGTGAGGTGCTGACTGGGGGCCATTTCAAAGCATGCTGTCCAATGGGTGGGATAGTGATCCTCAGCGGAAGAGCCCTGAGTTTGCAGTCTCGGATCTTGAATTGAAGATTTTTCTCTATTGCTTAACCTGTTTGTGCCGTGTGGCCTGGGGCAGGTTGCTTCACCTGTTTGGACCTCGTGTCCTTCCTTATGAGATAAATAACTGCTCTGTTGCTTAACTCCTAGGATTGCTTTGAGAATTGAGTAGGGGAAGGTACAGGAAAGAACTGGGTAAACTGTGAAGTCTGAGCCCTGGAAGGAATCCCAGGTTTCCTCTCTATACACACCAATAAGAAACCTTTTTTTATTACTCATTCATTTTAGAAAGTCTAAAAAACACAGATAAGCAAAAGGAAGAAAATAAAATTTACCTGTATAAGAGTGAGACTCTGTCTCAAAAAAAAAAAATTTACCTGTATAAGATAAGATAATAAGATCCTACCAACATCAACATCTGAATAGATTATCTTCTGCTTTTTGTTCTGTGCAAGGATAAACATGAAAATAAACAAACAAAAAACCAAGATCACACAGCACATAGGATTTTATAATCTATCTTTTCACTACATCATGAACATTTTCCATGGCATTAAATATTCTCATGCAAGCTCATCTTTAAGGTTGATAAAGAATTTTATTATCTGGCTATTGACCTGCCGAATCCTGTATATAGTGATTGTTGTTTCTAGGTTGTTTGTTCTTGATAACACTCTTTTCCCCTAAGTATTACCTGGGACAGTCAAGGATATAACTTCATATTGTTTAGCTTGGCAGTCAGAGCTCTGTTAAGTACCATTAGTTCACTGTGAGTTGATCAGAGTCTAGACTCAAGGCCAGCCTATCCTCATGATGGGTATTTCTCTGCCTGTGTTTATGGTCCTACTTGGTTCCCATTCTCTAAGGTGCTGATTGTATTTTATATACTGATTTATTCACTTGCCCATTGAATGTATCCAGGCCTATTTGGCTACTATTTTTTTTTTTTTTTGAGACAGAGTCTCACTCTCTTGCCCAGGCTAGAGTGCCGTGGCATCACAACAACTTCAAAATCCTGGGCTCAAGCGATCCTTCTGCCTCAGCCTCCCAAGTAGCTGGGACTACAGGCATGCGCCACCATGCCCAGTTAATTTTTTCTATATATTTTAGTTGGCCAATTAATTTCTTTCTATTTTTAGTAGAGATGGGGTCTCGCTCTTGCTCAGGCTGGTATCGAACTCCTGACCTTGAGCGATCCTCCCGCCGTGGCCTCCCAGAGTGCTAGGATTACAGGCGTGAGCCACCGCGCCCGGCCTCTATTTGGCTACTATTAAAAATATAGTCTCACCCTCAAAGAGCAGAGACATCAGTAAAAGGGAAGAAAAAGCAGAGAATCAAAAAAAGTGAAATAGAAGAAAAGTTGGCCTCCAATTGAATGGGGCCAGAGTATAGGTGCTGCCATGGTTCATGAGAAAGTGCTAGAGTTGGTGTGAGAAGGCTTGTGTTTGAACCCCGGCTCTCTACTGTCTGGGAGGGCAAGGCTCTATCTGCCACTCTGAACCTCAGACTTCTCTTCTGGAAATGGGTACCCGGCATATTGGTTGCTGATTCTAATATAGCTCCTAGTAAGATAATAGATATGAACGTACCTAATGCAAGAGGAGCTCACACTTTATATTTTAAAGAAGATGGAACTTCCTGGGGTGGTGGACCTTCTTGCGTTTCAGCTTCTAAGGCATTCTGCTCCAACGTAGCCATTGCCTGGCTCGATTTTTCCCCCCTCCTGCGAGAGTGTCTGAGACTGGGGAGGCTGTGAGTCATGTTGAGCAGGTTCCGGGGCCCCGGGAGGCAGGTCCTGACGTGCTGCTCTTCTGCCCACAGCGACCGGCTGGCCCTGCTCCAGGTCAGGAGGATCCTGCAGCAGCTGGGCCTGGACAGCACGTGCGAGGACAGCATTGTCGTGAAGGAGGTGTGCGGAGCGGTGTCGCGGCGGGCCGCCCAGCTCTGTGGTGCGGGCCTGGCCGCCGTGGTGGAAAAACGGAGGGAAGACCAGGGGCTTGAGCACCTGAGGATCACCGTGGGTGTGGACGGCACCCTGTACAAGCTGCACCCTCAGTAAGTGCCCGCGAGAGGCGGGGTGGGGGGTGGAGGGCCCGGGAGGTGCTGGGTGCTGAGTGTAGGCGTGGCATAGCCTCCTCAGCTGCAGTGTGGGAAGATGTGTCCCTGTCCTTTTATGAGAAAGGAGTGCACAATGTGGAGATATTAGCCAGCTCTGCACCCTAGCTTCCTCATCTGTAAAAGGCCAGCGGGGAGAATCCCTCCCTCCTAGGGCTAAATGCATGAGGATTAAATGCGTTAATATATGTAAAATGCTTCACGCAGTGCTCAAGAAATACAAGTTGTTATTATTATTATCATAGTCCCACCCAGCCTCACAGGGTAGTAATGAGACCTGATTATTTTGCACAGCACAAAGCATTTGTCAAGTCTAAGCTTGTTATAATTTTCCGTTCAGAGTTGGTGTGGACAGGAGGATTAAGAGCCCTGGCAGGGGGTGTAGACCTGAATCCTGGCCCCACCACTTAGAAGCTGGGAGGCCCAGGGACAGTTTCTTTCCATCCTCGAGCCTCAGTTCTTCTCCTCTAAACCAAGAACAAAAATTATACCTATTTCTTGGGTTGTTGTGAGGATTAAGTTAAATAGTATATGTAGAGTGTGTGGCACTTCACAAAAGCATCAGTAATGAAAGCTTTTATTTTTATTCAACATTTTACATTTTGTCTTGGTGAAGAGAAAAAATATACAAATTTCCAATTGTGCTGAATTGTATTCATGAACGTACCATTATTGCAATCCTTAATCCTTAGCCCTTCGTGTGATGCAGACTAATTGTTCAAAATAACTGAGTGGTATTTTCTCTTGGTTTTTCCCTTGGGGCCACATATTTTTGGTCTGGCTCCTATAAGACTCTCCCTTGAACCAAGACCTGACCAAGGGGTAAAAAAAAACCACATAATCATTTCAACAGGTGCAAACAAAGTATTTGATAAAATCCAATGCCCTTTCATGATAAAAACACTCCTCAAACTAGGAATAAGGGAATTTCATTAAGCTGATTAAGGGCATCTCTGAAAACCCACAGCTAACATCCTATTTACTGGTGAAATAGTGGGGAGTAGGTGCTTTTCCCTTAAAATCAGGAACAAGACAAGGATGTCTATTCTCACCATTGCTGCTCAACATTGTACTGCCTCTAGGACTGCCTCCAAATCATCACTTGGTTTTTATCTCTCAGTCAAGTCTTTTTTTTGGAGACAGAGTCTCTTGCTCTGTTGCCTGGGCCAGACTATAGTAGCATCATCATAGCTCACAGCAACCTCAAACTCCTGGGCTCAAGTGATCCTCCTGCCTCAGCCTCCCAGGTGGCTGGGACTACAAGTGCTCGCCACCACGCCTGGCTAATTTTTCCTATTTTTAGTAGAGACAGGGTCTCACTCTCACTCAGGCTGGTCTCGAACTCCTGACTTCAGGCAATTCTCTCACCTCCGCCTCCCAGAGTGCTAGGATTACAGGAACCCAGCCTCTCAGTCAAGTCTTAGTTCAAGGGAGAGGCTTGTAGGAACCAGACCAAAAATATATGATCCCAAGGGAAAAATCAAGAGCAATCTAGTCAGGGCAATTAGGCAAGAAAAATAAATAAAAGATATCATATTGGAAAGGCAAAAGTAACATTATCTTTATTTGCAGATGACATGATTTTGCATATAGAAAACCCTAAGGAATCTGCACGCGCGCACACACACACACACACACACCTATTAGAACTAATAAACAAAACAATTCCAGTAAGTTTCAGGATACAAGATCAATATACAAAAATCAATTGTATTTGAAGCAAGAATTGTTTGTGAAAAAAATCAATTGTACTTCTATACACTTGCAATGAAGAATCCAAAAATGAAATTAGGAAAGCAACTCCATTTACATCATCATCAAAAGGAACAATATACTTAAGAATAAATTTAGTGGCTGGGCGTGGTGACTCACGCCTGTAATCCTAGCACTCTGGGAGGCTGAGGTGGGAGGATTGCTTGAGCCCAGGAGTTCAAGACCAGCCTGAGCAGGAGCGAGACCCCATCTCTACTAAAAATAGAAAAAAAGTAGCCAGTCAACTAAAAATAAAACAAGAAAATTGGCTGGGCATGGTGGTACATGCCTGCAGTCCCAGCTACTTGGGAGGCTGAGGCAGAAGGATTGCTTGAGCCCAGGAGTTTGAGGTTGCTGTGAACTAGGCTGACGCCATGGCACTCACTCTAGCCCAGGTAACAAAGCAAGACTCTGTCTCAAATAAATAAATAAATTTAGCAAAAGAAGAATGAGACTTTTACTCTGAACACTACAAAACATTGTTGAAAGAAAATAAAGAAATGTAAATAAATAGAAAGACATCCCATGTTCATAGATTGAAGACTTGATGTCTTCAATGACGATACTTCCCAAATTGGTGTGTAGATTCAACACAACCCCTATCAAAATCCCAGCTGCCTTCTTTGTAGAAATTAACAAGCTCCTAAAACTCATATGGAAATGGAAGGGACCCAAAATAGCTGAAACAATCTTGAATAAAAAGAAGAAAGTTGAAGAACTCACACTTCCTGATTTCAAAACTTATAAAGCTACCGTAATCAAGACAGTATGGTACTGACATAAGGATAGATGTATAAATCATTGGAATAGAATTGAGAGTCCAGAAATAAACCCTTACATTTATGGTCCAATGACAAGGATACCAAGGCCATTCAGTGGGGAAAGCATAGTTTTTTCAACAAATGGTGCAACAATTGGATATCCACATACAAAAAAGTGATGCTGGACACCTACCTCAAACCATGTTCAAAAATTAACTTAAAATAGATCAAAGACCTGAGTGTAAGAAGTAAAACTACAAAACTCTTAGGAGAAAACATAGGTGTAAATCCTGGTGAACTTGGATTAGGCAATGATATTAAAAATCTGACATCAAAAGCACAAGCAACAAAAGAAAAAATAGGCCGGGCGTGGTGGCTCACGCCTGTAATCCTAGCACTCTGGGAGG
>VBSM01003143.1:41879903-41903799 GCA_008086735.1 Cheirogaleus medius
TCCAGGGGCTGGGTCAGTGTCTCCTCACCAGCATTCTCACACAAGAAGCAAAATTCTCTGCACCTCTGATGGGAAAGTCACAATGAACTTCCACCCCATTGTGCTCTGCATCTGCAGAGCCTTCAGCATCGTCCAAGACAGGCTGCTAAAGAGATTACAGGCCCATTCATTTTAAAAGTTTCTTCCGGATGTTCCCATGGGAAGTTAGGGTCTAACCCAGTGGTTCTCATTCCCAGTGGCATCTGAGTTTCACCTGGGGAATTTTTAGAAAGTGATATTTGGACTGCATCTCAGATCAATTCAGGCGTGGGAGTCAGCATTTGCAAAAGCTCTCCAGGTGACTCTTGTGCAGCCAAGTTGAAACTCACTGATCCAACTAACACAAATGCTAGGTCAGAATCCCTTCCTAGGCATCTCTTCAAAGACAGGCTGTACGTGTCAGTCCCATAGTGTCAGGATTCCAAGATATTGCAGAGGTTCAGGCACTGGCCTTAATTTTTCTTTTTCTCACTCTTTATGAGACCTTAAACAAGCTCTATAACCTCTATACCTTCATTGATTGATTAAGTGTGCATAATGAATGATATTTACCCTTCCAACCTCACCAGGCTGTTATCAGGAGAAATGAGGCAGTAAGTGAGGAATTGCTCTGTAAACCGTCAATGCTATGCAATTATTGCTATTATGAGTGTGCTCCGAGGGGCTGGAGGTACAGCTTTTATCTGGTGGAGGGCATTTCTGGAGTAACATTCCTAGTGCCGTCGGTCAGACAGAAATGAGTGCAGACTTTCTGACTTAGCATGAGCCTGCGTTGTCTTATGGGTGGGTGTGTTTCATGGGGCGGCAGCCTGGCACTATCTGGGCCCCCCTCCCCAACTTTACAAGAGGAACCACAGTAAATGAGCAGAGAGTTCAGGGGTCTTGAAGGAAAGGGGCCATCTAGAGGGTGAGGGAACCAAGGACTCCTGTGGGTTGAGGTGTCTTTGAGGGTCCAGGGAGTCATGATCAAGGGTGCTTCGCTGGGCTCTAAGAGCAATGGAACAGCAGAAAGAGGCAAAATAACAAGGAAATGCATGTGGGGATCATTGGTGTGATGGCGAGGGGACATAGCAGTGTAGCATGGGCTCTGGCATCAGGCAGCCGTCTGATTGGGGCAGATAGGACCAGCCCCCCAGAAGACAGTCACCCATATCAGGCAGGCGGTCATGACTCAGTGTTACTTATCTGAGGCCCAGGCAGCGTGAGGGCGTGGGGTGGGATGGACAGAACACTGGCTGGGTATGAGAACTGGGGTTGAGTCCCAGCTCCAAACTACCCCGACCTGAGACTGGGCAAGATGGCCCACCTGCATCGTCTCAGGTTCTTTCTCTGGAAAGAAGAGTCTTGGTGTATAGCTAGATGGACTCTGAGCTCAGTGCGAGTTTGCCCTGCCGAAGCCCTGACACCTGGGAGCCTAGGGTGAGTAGCTGTTGGGGAAGGCTTTACGGGGAAGGTGGGCGAGCTTGGCCTTAGGTGAGAGGGGACACTTGGTCAGGAGGAGGTAAGCAGAGAAGGCAGGACAAGCAAGGGAACATGAGTAGGGCACACATGGAATGGACTCTGGACTCAGTGGGGGCTGAGGACAGTGGCAAATGGCCTTGCTGTGGCCTCTGGGGTGGAGGAAGAGATAAGTAGGGAAGAGTGGAGTCAGATTACAGAAGGCCTCAGAACCAGGCAAAGATGTTTAAATTAGCTCTCTCAGGAAAGAGGGGGTCATGAAGGGATTTGGGGCAGGGTCATGAATTGATTAGGCTGCTTTGTAGCAGGATTAATGTACCCTGGAGCTCAGAATGACTTGGATGGCCAGAAGCCAGGAACCAGGGAGGACAGCTAGAAGGCTCTTATAATATTTCTGGCATGGGGAGATGAGGCCTGCGGGTTGGGAAGCAACAGCAGGTCAGGCCTAGAGACACTTCTCAGGAAATACTGATAGGCCTTGGGGCCTGGTTGCAAGGGGGTGGGGGGAGGAGTGAGTCACCTTGAGAAGCTTCTGTCTCGAAGGCCAGGGAAGAGAAAGCAAAGGCAGCCTTCCTTCCTGCAAACAGAACCGCTGAGGGGGGCCTGGCTATTAGGACTCAGCTTCTCCCTGACTTCAGCTCAGCAGTTTTAACAGGGGCTGGGGGCTGGGTTAGGGGCCACACTCCTGCTCCTGGTCACCCACAGGGCTTGCGAGGTCCTGGCTAGGTGTGCGAGACAGAGCACTTAGCAAAACGGGGCCTGGAGCTTTGTGAGCTTGGCAGAATCACATTGGCAGGAGTCATCAAATGGGGTTAGAGAACAACCACCTTGTTCTAATTCACTCAATTTTGCTTCTTAGCCATGGAGATAGTGCAAGTGTTTGATGTGTGTGACAAAAATCTCTCTGTTCTTGGTTTATAATTAGTATCCAGGGGCAGATTCAGGTTTTGTGGGGATTGAA
This sequence comes from Cheirogaleus medius, assembly GCA_008086735.1. NCBI lineage: Eukaryota > Metazoa > Chordata > Mammalia > Primates > Cheirogaleidae > Cheirogaleus > Cheirogaleus medius. The sequence goes on from VBSM01003143.1 coordinate 41,882,362, forward strand.
ACTTAAATAATTTGGGGGTCTGTTTTTGGAAAAGAATCCAAATATAAATAGACAGTTGCTAGGCCCTCCCAGGGCCTAGAAAGGGGGGAATGTGAGAGACCCTGAAGCTTTAACCTCATCAGTTTCCCAATCAATTCTATGACAATACCTACCAATGATTAAGTGTATATTATGTACAGGTATTTTATTTATAGTATTTCACAACAACCAAGGGTGGGCATTAGTACCTCTATCTTTGGGATGAGAAAACAGGCTCAGAGAAGTGATTCAGGATGCCCCTCTGCACACGCCGTAAGGCAGGGGTGGGGATACAAGCTGGACAGAGGGCTCTGGCCTCAGGACTGCTGTTATTTGGTAACAGCAGCTGTCAGGCCCCTGGGGGTCCTGAGGAGGGCTGTCCTGCACGAAAGCCATCTCTTCCCTGATGTGGCTGTACCTTTGCTAGGCTTGGCCAAGGCCCAAGGGCTCCGAGGACCCAGGGCTGGGGTAGAGGTTGGGCGGTTTGGACTCTGGTCATCTCAGGGCACCAAATGGTGCAGACTTGGTCCCAGGGACGTGGCCTATGTAGGCAGGGGGCTACATACAACTGGCCAAGCACCGCTTTGAAGACACAGACTCAAGCTCTAATCCTGGATCTACAATTTCCTGGCTGTATAGAGCCCAATAAGACTGAGGCCTCACTGAGCTTCAACTTCCTTACCTGTTGAATCAGAATAGTAACCACTTCTTTGTACTTGGGGCTCATTACATGCTATCTTGTAAGGTACTAATAAAGCTCCTGGCGGCGTCTAGCACACGAAAGCAATTAATCTAAAGTTGTGATCTGTCCTATAGCAGCATATACACCTCCATTTCCGCACCTCCTCTCCTGGCCACCCCCTCCAACCCCAGCTAACTTCCTTTGGGGAAGTGAAAAAGATAGCATCTGGGAGAGGTGCCTGAACTGTGCCTCAGGCCCCAGTGGGCCTGGATGCCCAAGAGCAAGCGGGAGGACCGCAAGATGGGGACAGGCCGGGGCCTGCGGCCCAAGTCCCGCCCAGCGGGCGTGCGCCCTCAGGGAGTGCCGCTGGAGCCCGTGGCACAGGGGCGGCCGCTCTGGAGTGTCGCTGTGTTTAGCAATAAATATCCGCCAGCCGGAGATTAGGCCGGTCGGGCCGGGGTGGGTGGATGCGCAGCGGTGAGGGCTCAGGTGGGGCGCCGCACTGGACCCGCGAGAGCCGGCAGGCGCGGGGACCTGGGTGCAAGGTTTTCGCAGCCTCGCGGCTCCGCTTCCGCTCGCTTTCCACGCCCACTTCGGAAGCCCCCTCCCAGCGCCTCTCCATCCGCGGACTCCTAGGGGCGAGCCCTAATTTCCGAGAACGGACTCACCCCTTCACCCCCTGGGCTGCCCCGTCCCGCAACAAGCCTTCGGGACCTCTTGTCCCGCTGAGCCCGGCGGCGCCTCCGGCCCACGCCCCGTACCTCCCCGCCGGCGCCCACCCGGGCACGGCGCCGCCACGCGTGACGGTGCGCGCCGGAGAGCACTTCCCGCCCCGCGCCGGTTCCCTACGTGGGGGACGTGCCGGGTGATGCCGGACCCCGGGGGATTTCGCTGCGTCGCCCGCCCCCCTTCCGGCGCGGGAGGGAGCGGCCGCCGCGCCCCCCTTCCCCTGCCCGGACGCCACCGCCCGGCGCTGCGGAGGCGCGCGGCAGCCAATGGGCGCGGAGGAGGTGGGCCGGCTGGCGGCTGTCACCCTCCCCGGACGGGAGCGCGGAGACGGGGAGCGCGCGGGCCGCCGCCACGCCCCGGGCCGAGTGGGAGGAGCCGCGGGAGGAGGAGAAGGAGGAGGAGCCGCCGAGCAGCCGCCGGAGGACCACTGCTCGCCCTGGCTGCGGAGGACCCACCGGCCCCACGCCTGCCGCCCGGCGCCCCCGACCGCCAGCATGATCGCCGCGCAGCTCCTGGCCTATTACTTCACCGAGCTGAAGGATGACCAAGTCAAAAAGGTGAGCCCCCGCCCGCGCCGCTGCCGGCGCCCTGGCCGCAGCCTTGCATTCCGGCATCCGCTCGCCGCCGCCAGCGCCGCCGCCTCCATCCTCCCGCGCCCGGCCTTCCCCAGGCCAGCATCTGGATGGACTGCGGGCGCGGGGAAAGGCTTTGCCCTTGGATTCTCCCCGGCATTGTCAGTGTGTGTGTGTGTTGCGGAGGGATGGCGGGCCGGAAGACCCTCGAGCCTGGGCTGCTTGCTGCAGTGTCCTTGAAACTGGCCCTGGATGTCAGGTGGGTCCCCGGGCCGTGCGGGGTGGTGGCCTGGTGGGGGCCGGCGGGCCATCTCACCGGGCCTGGTCGTAAGGGTCCGAGCACCGTGGGCGGAGGTGTGATCACGGAGATGCTGGGGAGGTGAGCGAGCCGCAGGCGGGGGTGCTGGCTGGAGGCCAAACATCCCATATTTGGGGTTCCCGGCGGAGGACATCGGGTGCTCTGGAAAAGCTGTCACCTGGGCTCTCCCAGCTGTTGCAGCTGCTCCTTAATCTGAGGACAGGGTGACCGGCCTGGCTTCCCGGAACGGGGAGGGGCGCGGAGGCCGCCGGAAACTTTACTCACAGGCCTCACGTCTGGAGCGGCACGTCTGAATGGAATTTTTTATTCCTCTTAAGCTGTAATTTCCAGCCAGCCCAGGAGCTCAAATAAGAGACTCGGTCATTTGAGTCGTATAGAGAGGCCTTGCTGTGTATGCTTGTGGCGCGTGTGTTCTTGCACTTGGACGCATCTTCCTCCCCTGAGGTGGTGGTGCCTTTAACATCTGTCTAGTGTAAGATACTCTCCGCTGGCGGGTCTGAAAGGTATCTCTCTCCCTTCTGCCAGCCCGGCTACCATATTTTTAAAGAAACAGTTTAGCTGTTGGGAAAGATGCCTATTTTATCAGTGCCAGGTCTGACACAGGCTCCTTATCCACCCACCCTGGGTGGTGACGTTATTGCTGGGGTTAGCTGGGATGGACCAACAAAGTCAGCCTGACTTTGGAGTTCAGACAGGGAATGCTACCTACAGGTGAGAGGCAGAAGTGACTGGCCTTGATTTTTCTGCCCTGCAAGTCACAGGATGTCCTGTCCACCTAAGACGACTTTCTCATCTGGCACCGCAGGACACAGGCCTACTGAGGGCAGTGACCTCATCAAGGTCACCCAGCAAATTAGAGGCAGAGCCAGGGCAGGGACCCAGGTCTCCCAGCTCCTCTACCCTGGAGCTTGAATGAAGCTCCTCCTCAAAATCAGCTGAGGGTGAGGGAGGTGCTGAGAGACCAAGCCCCAGGGGACGCTCTCCTATCCTGGATCCTGTGCTGGGTGGGGACCAGGAGTGTGGTACTTAAGAGATAGGCGTGGAAATATGACACCATCCTTCACGGCTTTAAGTGATGACTCTGGGTTGTTAAACCATGGCACTCACACACTTGCTCCTGTGGAACATGCTTGGAACCTCCCTCTGACCATTAGCCTCCTGGAGCTGTGTATGCCAGCATGTGCATTTCATGAGTTTTCCTCAAGGGTGGTGTGCATCCCTGATGTACTTCCTGCTGGAGCAGGGAGACAGTCCTCCCAGCATGGCAGGGCATGCTGGAACAGGCCTCTTGAAGCCAAGAGGAGTTTACTGCCCTCCTGCAAATGGTATCCTCTGTGGCTCAAGACAGCATTTTGCTTGCCGGGTGCAGGTGGGGCAGGTGGAGCAGGCAGGTGGGTGGGGCGGGCGGGGCGGGAGGGAGCCTGGATGACCTTGTAAACCTTAAGTATCCACACCCACCACTACCTGTGTGACTGCTGGCCGCTCATTGGCTGGTGGCCTGTGGCTGCTGAGTTGAGCTGAGGTTGGACTGCACTCAGTGGGACATCTGTTTTATCAGACACACGGTGTCTGTTGGTCTCAGAGCCCTCTACTACCAAGGGTGGCCTGATTCACATCTTGGGATGCACATTCTATCTACCAGGTCCCTGTAGGTATCTGAGTGTGTGACTTCTGATTCAGTTACAGCCCTTCTCATTCTGAGATGGTGATTTGGATATCCCTTTCCTCTAGCCCCAGAAGCTTGCAGAGGAGGGTCTTGAGGCCAAAGCTTCAACCAGATATTATTTGTCAAGGAGATTCTTAAAAACAAGCTACTTGCTTGCATCTCACCAGGACTTCCTATGCCGCTTTCTTGAGGGGAGTGGGTGGATTCCTGCCAGAGGATCACCTCGACCTGCATGGTGGGGTTTGTGGCACTAGCTTTCTTGAGTGTGATCCCCAGGAATCTTCCTGGGCCACCTGAGGACAGGCACACAGTGGACACTTGCTCCAGTGACCTGGTCAGCTTTCATCCCTCCTGGGTGCGCAGAGGCTGGGGGACCACGTTTGCTCTCCTGGGCCCCAGGACTTACTAGAGACTAGCCTTTCCCACCTACCACTCACTATAGGAAGGCCGAGTAGGGGTGCACGATTCTCTCTTCCTCCTGTGGGCTGGGCCCTGCTGCCTGCCTCCTGATGGGAACCCAGTGAGGACGTCCCTCCCACCCAGCATAGGCGGCCATGATGATTCAGCCCTCCAGCCCTAGGCAGCCTCAAGACTCCGGAGACAGACCTGGTATCCCTCATCCATCTTCCAGCTCCCGAGCCCAGAAGTAGGAGGAGGGAGGGTAGGGATGTCTTTCAAAAGTGATCATGAAAGGGTGTCGTTTCTTTCCTCATTGCCTAAAAGGCACATCAGTAATTCAACCTTATAAAATACACACTGAGTTGAAAAAGTTCGAATGTCTGACTTCCGAGCTTGTAGCCCCATTTTCCAGTCTGCCTCTGCCTAATATTAGTTAGTAGGTGCTGTGAAGAAGGTGTCCTAGTATTAGGCTGAGCTAAGCACAAAACATGTATTTTCCTTTCTCTCTTCTAGTGCTTTTAGGAGGAAAAGGAGGCACGTGTGTGCTTGTGAGGGATTCCATTCATCAGAATCCCAGACATCTGCTAGTTCTGCAACTGGAGGCTGGGTTTTGTGACCTCTAGGTAACTTTTAACATGCCTCTCATTTTGCCAGCTTCTTCCACTCGGTTTTGCCATTAGGAGCCTGGAAGAGGGTGAAGGATTGCTTAGTGCTCTGTTTGTTTAGAAGGAAGATGGGTCCAGGAAAGTCAGAACTTGGCCACCCAAGAAAAACTGGACTTCCTTTCCTTTCCTCCAGGCTTGTCAGAATGGTGCACAAATGCCAGTGGATTTTCCCTGGGTGGGAGCCCCAGAATGCTCAGTACTTTCCACCAGGAGGTGAACCAACAGGTGTGATTTGTCCAATGGCCGAACCCAGGAGTTCTTGAGTACATGACCCAGGAAGACAGGGGAGGGTATGCTCAGCAATTAGAGGGCTGCCCAAGGTCCACTTCCTCAGGGCCCATGTGTCTCAGCTGCAAAAGCAAGCATTAAAAAACAAACCCCAAGATACCCGTTCCTTATTGCCCAGGGGCGAGAGTTAGAAAATTATGAAAAGTGTGTCTCATACCTTGTGATTCTGGTGTTGTACAAATATTCAGTGAGAGCTCCTTAGGGAATCTTCATTTCCATAATCCCTGTCCCCCCTCTACCTTAGATGTTCCTAGGGTTTCTCCCCAGGAGAAGCCCTATCACTTCATCTGGTTGGATAATTTGGTAATGTCATTCAGGAATAAACTGGGCAGCCAGGGTGGCTATGAGGTGCTCACACATCTGGCCACACTGCGCACTGCTCCCACGCTCCTGCTGCTCTCTAGAGAAGGCATGGGCAGCTGTCCCCTAAAAAGACTGATTTAGCGTGACTGGAACTGTCTCTGTGTGTGTCTACAGTCAGGGATTCCTGCAGGATAGAATTAGCCACTGGAGTTGGCACTGAGCATGCCACAGGAGGCTCTGGGGAGACTTTGGGTAAAGAGAGGCAGTCATATACCTCTGCGTCCAGGAGTCAGCTATGGCCAGACAGCTGGCACCCGCTTATTGATTTGAGGGCCCTTAGAATCAAATCCGATCACTGGAACACAATCATTTCTTTAAAAAATGCTTGCATCCTTTATTGTGTGCAGAGTACTGTGCTAGGCTGGAGCAGCAACCATAAACCAGGCAGAAATGGTCCCTGTTCTTGTGGAGCATAAATAATTATTTGCTGTTATAATATGTGCAAAGCATAGACTCATAAGAGGGCATGGACATGCAGGGGGTGTGGTCAGACCTTGGGTGAAATCACTAGCTTAGGAACTGCTTAAAGCCAGGGTCCAGATGTTAGCCCCTTAAGTGCTTCAGGAAGCTGCTGCCCCACCCCCCCCAGTCGTGGGGATGTGGCGAACATTAGTCTGGTTGGGGTAGCAGGACAGGTGCCCGCTGCCTTCCAGCCTAATAAACCTTAACAGCAAGATCTTATGAAGCCACTTAATGTATGCTGGGTTGTGTTCATTGTATCAGATCTTAAAGAAAAATAGGTAAAATTTTACTGATTGATAGGTTTTTATTTCTGGAAATAACATTGACTTCTGGTAAATAGCACAGATGGGGATATTATGTTATATTTAGAAACTTTGTAAGGTGGAGTCAAATGGATAGTAACCAAAATGTGATTTTGCCCTCTCTTTTAATGGTTTGTTGTGTCTGGGCACCCTGAGACACTTCATTGGTGTCATATCAGATATCAATTACATGTATAATTGAGATTACATTCTAAATACTTTATACACAGTGTATATATGCTTTCATTTGATCTTTCAAAAGCCTGGGCAGGTTGTCAGGGCAGGAAGAATTATTCTGTGCTTCCCAGCGCAGCTCCCTCCCCAGGGCATCCTGCTCCTGCCTGTGTGCTGCAGACAGAAGGCAAGAGATTTTATTCTCCATTTAGAAACAGGGACTGGAGGCCCACCCAGAAGAGATAAGCAATTTTCCCAAGGTCGAAAGAAAATCAGGAGTGGGATCCAGAGGGCTCTTCTTGCTCACTCTGCTTCTTTCCTTTAGGGGAAAAAAACCCATTTTTGTTGATTTTAATGGTTTACCTTGGAACCTGTATTTTAATTCTCCCCCCTCACCAATCAATAAATACAAGAGCTAACTTTTTATTTTGAAATATTTGAGGCATATTAAAATATGAGATTAACATAACAAACAAGGCCAGGCGAGGTGGCTCACACCTGTAATCCTAGCACTCTGGGAGGCCGAGGCCCGCAGATCCTCCTGCCTCAGCCTCCCTAGTAGCTGGAACTACAGGCATGAGCTACCATGCCCGGCTAATTTTTTTCTATATATTATTTTTAGTTGGCCAATTAATTTCTTTCTATTTTTAGTAGAGACGGGGTCTCACTCTTGCTCAGGCTGGTTTCGAACTCCTGACCTTGAGCGATCCTCCCGCCTCGGCCTCCCAGAGTGCTAGGATTACAGGTGTGAGCCACACGCCTGGCCGCTTTGTATGGTTTTAAACTTTTATAAATGGTGCTGTACTATATGCATCCTTTTGCAAGCTTTTTTTTTTTTTAGCTTAACGTTATATTTTGAGATTTTTTTTCATGTTGATCTGTGTAACTCTGTTTCATGAATTTAAACTGCTGTGTGCTTTTACATAGCTTAAATATCCACAATTTATTCATTCTTCTTGTGATGGGCATTAGTGTTTCTAATGTTTCAAATGACAAACAGTGCTGCAGTGATCACCCTTCAGCACACAAGCAAGTTTCTCTAGGCTCTAGGCTGTGTACCCAGGGCTGGAATTACTAGGTGGAAGGGTATGTGTATCTTCCCATTTAGAAGATTTTGCCAAACTACCTTCCTCTGTGAATGCCGGTCCATGCTCTCATCAGACGTGTGTGCAGGTTGCCGTTGTTCCACACCAACCCTTGGTGTGATCAAACCTTTACAAATTCGTAATAGATAATTTTTAGAGTCTGTTTCCTCAGTCATTTCTATCCGCATCACTAAGCATTCTAGCTTAGTTTAAAATTAGCCCATTTCCTAATTTACCTTATCAAGCAGAAGCCTTGCTACAAAGTCTTGCTGAGTGAAGCTGACAGCTCCATTGACTGCTGCTGAGGAAACACTTGCGCAGCACCGGGGGTGGCCGTGGGTGCAGAGGAAGCTCACTGTGGCCCCTTGTGCTCTAGCCGCGACTCCGTTAAACCTTTTCTGGGGATTAAAACACTCACACGGGTGCTTTCACTCGCTCACACTCCCTTCCTGGGTGGATCCGATCCAGGCAGAGCAGGGCTTATCAGTCCCCTAAACGTGCCCAGCTCTGTTCAGAGAAAACTCAAGCCAGCGGCTTCTCAGACTGTTCTCCGTAAAAGGAGAGAGTGACTGTAGCCCGACAGCGGCAGGGAAAACTGAAATGTGAAGTCGGCAGCCCAGCCCTTTGCAAACAGAAGCTGAGCTGTCCCTGCGTGAGGCAGAAAATGTCGGCTCGTTCATCTTGAGACAGGCTTGATTACAGACGCTGAGACCTTGCGGTGCCTTACACGAGGAAGGGGGCATTCAATGCCTACTAGGTGCCTGTCTTTTCTTTTTCTTAACTCGGGTCTCATTTAATGGTCAGTAGTAATAATGCTAATTGAAGCCAACGTGGAATGCCTATCACATTTATTGCCAGGCGCGGTGCTAAGACATCGTGAGCATTAGCTTGTGTCGTGCCCAGGAAGCCCCTGCGAGGTTAGTGTGATCACCATCTCCAGCTTTGGATGCGGACCCTGAGGCTCTTATAGTGAATGGTAGAGCCAACATGCTGACCCATCAAGGCTGATGGCAGAGCTCCTGCTTTTATTTATTTTCAAAAATTGAGCTATAATTCACCTACTGTGAAACTCACCATTTAGAGCGCACAATTCAGTGGTTTCTAAAACATTCACAAAATTGTGCAGTTATTACCCCTGATTCCAAAGCATTTTCATCACCCTACAAAGAAACTCTATACTACCCATTAGCGGTTACTGCCCGGTGCCCTACCACCCAACTCCTGGCAACTACTAATCTAGTTTCTTTTTATAGATTTGCATCTTCTGGACATTTAATATACGTAGAATCATATAAAATGTGGCCTTTTGAGTCTGGCTTCTTTCACTTAGCATAATATTTTCAAGGTTCATCCATGCAGTAGCATGTATCAGTTTTTCATTCCTTTTTATTGCCGAATACCATTCCATTGCATCTATATACCACATTTTGTGTATCCACTTGTCAGTTGATGGACATTTGGGTTGTTTCCACTTTTTGGCTGTTCTAAATAATGCAGTTATGAACATTTGTGTATAAAGTTTTTTGTGTAGGCCACGCTCGGTGGCTCACAAGGATTATCCTGTAATCCTAGTACTCTGGGAGGCCTGTAATCCTAGCACTCAGGGAGGCCGAGGTGGGCAGATGGCTCAAGGTCAGGAGTTCGAAACCAGCCTGAGCAAGAGTGAGACCCCATCTTTACTAAAAACAGAAAGAAATTAATTGGCCAACTAAAAACATATATATGAAAAAAAAATTACCCGGGCGTGGTGGCGCATGCCTGTAGTCCCAGCTACTCGGGAGGCTGAGGCAGAAGGATTGCTTGAGCCCAGGAGTTTTGAGGTTGCTGTGAGCTAGGCTGATGCCACTGCACTCTAGCCTGGGCAACAGAGTGAGACTGTCTCAAAAAAAAAAAAAAAAAAATTGTGTGTGTAGACTTATGCTCTCATATCTCTTGGGTATATATGTAGGAGTAGAATTCTGGGAGAGCCCCTGCTTTTCACCACCTTGAGAAAGCCATCTCCATTTAGAGATGGGGAAACTGAGGCCCCTAGATGGTGAAGTGGCTTGCTGATGACCACACAGCTATGAGTGATGGGGGCAGGAACACTGCTACCTGATCCCCTGACGCAGAGGCCCATGTCCTTTCTACCCCTATACCCAACTCTCTCATTGTGCAGTTTTGAGAAATAGATCCAAGGAAGGAAAGGCTGGGGTGGGGTGGGATCCTCCAGGTCCCCCACTCCCACCTCCTGCCCCTCCTGTCCCTCCCAACACCAGGTCACTTGCTCATGCTTGGGGCCCTTACCCCATTTGCTCATAGTTGATGATCCTCTTCCACTTAGAAAGGAAATTGGTCCAATAAGGCCATTTACTGTGCAATGTTAGGAATTTGCCCTGTTTTTCAAATCTCTCCCTGTATTTTCCTTTGTCTCCCTCCCCATTCCTGTTTCCATTTAAAAGAAGACCCCCAGGGAGGGCAATGTTTAACCTGCAAGAACACCCCCTAGTGCTTTCTGTAAAGCCCACTCCTAGCCTCTGCCTGCCATACTATATGCAACTGTTGATTTCATGGCTTGATGACACATGGCGTTTGCTTCACCCAGCCCTCATTTCTCTGATGTCTCCCGGTACCTTCCAGGACCCTGTCTGGGTAGGTGGGGTGAGCAGAATGGGAGCCCCAGGTCTTGGATGTAATAGAGATACCACCTCACCTTTGCCAAATTCTATTCTGTTTACAAAATACTTGTTAGTAAGATTGCTTTAGTTGAATCGTTCCAGCAAGCTTGGTATTTCTTCCTCCTGCATCTTACACACGAGGCAGGTAACGCCCAGAAAGTGGAACTGATGCGATTTTGGTGGCCAAGAGGCAGTAGGGCTAGGGTGGGAAGCCCAGGCCTCTTTGATACCAGTGGACGGCTCTCACTGTGCATGCAGAACTAGAACCATGTGGTCCAGGGCTTCAGACTCCCAAAGCCATTGACGGGGCTCAGGACATGCTACCCTAAAATATGATACCTTCGCATTTGAGAAAACAGCAGAGGCAGGAAAGTCTCTCTTATCTTTCCCTTGCCCTTCTCCCTTGAAACAGATCATAAAACCCTCATTCAAGAGGTGCCCACCCTGTACCCAGAAGAAAGGAGTATCTTTATCTCTTAAGACACAGGGTCACAGAGAAGAATCTGAACAAGACTTGCTAAGTTCCTCCCAGTTTATCACCATTAGATCACACACCCTTTGTCTAGTCATACTTCTCCACGACTACCCACTTCTTCATCAAACCCGGTATTAAAAAAATACACAGGTTTACGTGTTTCTTGAGTTTGTCATTTACTTCTGAAGGCTCTGGTGTCACATAAAACTTATTAATTTGTATGCTTTTCTCTTGCTAATCTGCCTTTTGTTATAGGGGCCTCAGCTACGAACCTAAGATGGGAAGGAAAGGTACTTCTTTCCCCTAGACGGTGTTCTGCATTGCCGCCGCCTCCCTGTAGAAACTGTCTCCCAAGGCTCCTGTAACAGAGATGTGTCTGGAATGCTAGAGCCGTGCTGTCTAGGACAGGAGCCACCAGCCACATGTGCCTGTTGAGCACTTGACATGTGGCAAGTCTGATTTGAGATGTGCTGTTGAGTGTAAAATCTACACAGGTTTTCACAAACTTCATGTGACAAAAATAATATGAAATAGCTCATTTAATAGTTTGTTAACAGTGTTATATGTTGAAACAATATTTTGGATATATTGTGTTAAATTAAAAATATATATACATATTTTTTGAGACAGTGTCTTGCTCTATTGTGCTGAGTAGAGTGCAGTGGTGTCAGCCTCGCCCACAGCAACCTCAAACTCCTGGGCTCAAGTGATCCTTCTGCCTCAGCCTCCCGAGTAGCTGGGACTGCAAGCATGTGCCACCATACCTGGCTAATTTTTCTATTTTTGGTAGAGATGGGGTTTCGCTCTTGCTCAGGCTGGTCTCCAACTCCTGACCTCAAGCAATCCTCCTGCCTCAGCCTCCAAGAGTGCTAGGATTACAGGTGTAAGTTATCGCGCCCATCAAATAAAATATGTTATTAAAATTAATTTCACCATTTTTTAAAAAAATATTTTTTGATTCCTGCTGTGCAACAATATTCCTCTCAGCAGAGCTGACACTGCCACATAAAATCAGCTTGCTCAAATTCTACCTTCCTCAATACTGACATATCTGGGTTTATCCTTATCCATAGCAAAGGGGTCACCCTTTTTTTAAATGTGGCTACTAGAAAATTTAAAATGTCTCGCATTATCTTCCTCTTGGACAGTGCTCTGCCAGACAGTGAAGTCTGGACCCCGGAAGTTTGGACCCCAGAGGCACTCTGCCTTTAAAGCCGTGAGTTCCTGTGTGTCCTTGGGCCTCAGTTTCCTCATCTGTAAGCCTAGGAGGCTGGAATCCATTATCTATCTCCAAAGGACCCCTCCAACTTGAGCAGTGTTGTTTGGTGGCCACCAAGTTCTCTGGGCCTCAGTTTCTTTATCTGTCAGATGAGGTGAATGGTTGCTGCATTGCTCTCTGTCCACTTACCAATTTAGAGAGCGGACACTTGGGAAGTATAAAGTACTGAACAAATGCCAGGTATTATCATTGTTACTCACCCAGAACACACCTGTAGGCACCTTGAGTAGCCAGGTGGGGGGATGACAGCTTCCTGGATAGCAGAGGGCAGACAGACAACCAGATCTCTGGTCCTGGGCGGGGAGCCTGGGTACCGTTCTGCCTTTGCCTTGAATGGTGCATGAGAGCTCATGGGTCAGTGGCATGTCCATATTCCCTGGCCAAATGGACAGATGAAAATGCCACCACGGGTTTCTGAAATGCCTTTGTTCTGAGGAATCCAGGGTGCCATGGAGCTTCTGTGTCTGCCCTATATGACAGTGAGAGGGCAGTGTTAATTATTGCTGTTTGACTGATGGAAACACAGAGATGGAAATGACTTGCTCAAGGTCCCAGGGAGGCAGGGTCGTTGGATGAGACTGAGGTCTTTCAATTTCTAGCCCAGCCTGCTCCCACCACTGCAGTATCTGCCAGCCATGCATTAGAGTTTGGTTGTCTCACAGTGAAAGTAAATCTGTTTACCCCCATATCCTGTCTTCCCTCTTGTCGGAAGTGCTGGGACGATGGGAATGGAGGCTGGCCCCTTCCTAAGCCATGGACCAGGAAGCTTAGAATTAAGCCTGTTGTTCCTGCCCAGCCACATTCCAGGGCTGCTCTGTTTCCCTTGAGGGACCAGGAACCTCCTTTATTTTTAGCTAGTTCAGTGTGACAGCTTTGTTCTCTTCCTGGGCAAGGGCTCGGTCACTCTTACCAGCCAGGAAGCTCCTGTTCATGGGTGCCAAGGTCGCCTGGAGAACCTTGGACATGACCTCAAGGCCCTATGCCAGTCCTAGCAAGAGGAGCCTGGGAAATATGGGAGGGAGTGCTGAGTTTGAAGTCAGAGCCGGTGCTGCTCTGGTTGCTGGCTGCTTAGGGCATTTTGCTTAACTACACGGTCCCAGGTTCTTCCTGTGTCAATAATGCCCACCGTACAGATTGTGCTGATTTGGATCAGGGCAGCTGGAAGTGCCCAGCATGGCCCCATCCACATTCTTGTTCCTAAAACCTCAGGTTCCTCAGCAAGAGCAGGGATCCTGTTTTCCTCCTGATGTGTGGTGAGTAGACAGGGTTGTATCACCAGAGTGTGGTGCTTGGCCTGTGCTCGTTGAAGCAGAACCAGCAGTTGAAAAGCCCTGAGAGAGATATATGACCCTGGAAGAACAGGCTGGGAAAGGAAGCGCCCGGGCGAGGGTTTTGGTGCCCAAGGGATGGGCACACACACACAGGCTGTTTCTGAGGAGCTCCTCGCTGGACGGGCTCCAGACATGGTCCCATGCGGGTGATTCAGCAGTCTCTGGGAACTTGAATAGGGGCGGGGGGATCCTGATGGTCTTTAGGGCCCCTTGTGTCCCTCTGGGCCTCAGCCATGCAGTGGAGATGTTGCGAGGGGAAGGTGGAGGACAGGAACACCTGGAACTCCCCGCACCTCAGAGAGAGGCTGAGTGAGGGGGTGCTGCTGGGGAAGAAGGGCTGGGCCGTTTGGGGAAGAGGAGTCTCCAGGCCTTATCTGAGACCTCCCCAGGCTAGGCGTCACCGGAGGCCTCCCGCCCAGCAGAGGAGCCACCCAGCCTAGCCAAGGAGCCACCGCGTGGCACCATCTGAGGGAAGGCTGGGGGCACACAAAGAGCCCTGGAGCCATGGCCCCTGCACCCCTGGCGCTCACCATCTAGCTGTTGGTGCAGACCATGTGCGGGTCCCCGTGGCACCTGGGAGAGACACATACCACGACGTGTCCCCCGTGCAGTTGACTCCTACGTCGAGAACACCTGAGGCCGAGGGGATGCTGAGGAGAGGAGTGGGCAGTGTGGGGCGGGGCGGATCATGGCTTGTGCTCTGGAGAAGGTGAGTGGCGAGGTGGCCTTGGGAGGAAGGAGGAGGAGCAGGGTCCGAGAGGCTACGTATTGGCCAAGGAAGCGAGTGGCTGGTGGCGCTGTGAGGAAGGGCCTCTGGGGGTGTTGAGCCACTGTCAGCGCCCCGGGTGGCCTGAGGGTGCTGGGAATTGGGGTTTGCTGTAGGGACCCCACTAGGTCAAAGATGTCTCCCTTGTGGCCAACCTCCTCCTTGCTCAGGGGTGCCGGGAGCTGGCTGCCGAGAGTGGCACAGAAACTAGGTTTCCTTGGCCGCCACCTGCGGCAGTGAGGTGGGGCTGGGCTGCCGCAGACGCCACGTGCAGGCAGGAAGAGGAGCCGGGAGGCGCTGGGCTGGCACAGAGCGCGAGTGGTGCCCGCGTCTGGTTGGGCCAGGGCCTTCCGCTTGCAATGGCTGTGAACTTCCTTCCCAGGACTGTGTGAAAGAGGAAGGAGCAGGTCAGACAGCTTGTAGTGGGGACGAGGCCTCCTGGAAGCCACGCTGGCGTGGTATGCTCTCTGCAAGGCAGGGGAGCGCCGGCACTGTGGAGTGCCAGAGCCGTGCAGAACACCCCACGTCTCCCTCTCCAGGGAGCCTCTGGCCTGGGTTGTCCATGGGCTGATAGGAGGTGCCCAGGACCAGGCATTGGGAGCTTGGCGTCCACCCCAGTTCTCCTGCCAACCAGCGGGTCACCTTGGTCAGTGGAGGGACCTCCCTGGCCTCGGATTTCTCCTCAGGGTGTTGGAAGTGATGATACCTGCCCTGCCTCTGGGGGACGCATAAGGACCAGTGGGCAAACGTCCCGTGCAGAGTAGAGAGGCCTTTATAGATCAAAGTCACATGAACACACCCGTGTGACAGATGGAAAGACCCAGGTGCCCACAGGATGACAAAGCCAGAAGTCAAATGCAGGTGTCTACATTGCCCTGGCTGCGCCCTGTCTTAGATCCAGGCAGGCTCCTGAGGAAATCTTAAGTATGGCTCTGTGAGTTCCAGCGGTAGAGGCAGAGTCCGGAGGAAATAGGAAGGTGGAGTTAAGGTTTCAAAGGAGAAAGCATTTATGATATAATTCCATTTTCATAAAACAAAATAAAAACCCCAATCTCTACATGTACAAGTGCTTGTTTAGGTAGGAAAACAATCCTAGGATATAAAGCAGGGGTATTTCTGGGGAGATTGGGGGAAGAATGCATACTTTTTACTTTTATGCATTTATGTGATGTTTGAATATTTTTTACAATAAGTATATATTACTGTTATTAAAAAAATAAAACAGTGCAAATGTTTCAGAGGAATTTTGCTGGAATCGTTCATTTGCCATGTTTTCAGGCATATTGCAACTGAACTTTACTTTTCTCTTCTACAAAATGGGTCAGTGGCATTTGTAGTAGATGCAATTTTTAGGTATTTAGAAGAAAGGAGTTGGGGACATGTGATTATGTCACTTAGGCAGGGATGGGAGGGAAGGAAATGATACTGGATGCTTGCTTTGTTTTTGGCACATTATTAAAACCTTCCCCAGAGTCCTCTGAGGTGGACATATTATCCCCATCTTAAAGGTGAGGAAAGCAAGACTCAGAGAGGTTAGTTAAGTGACTTGTTGAAAGTGACACAGCTAATAAGTGGGTTTGAACCCCGCTGTCTGTGTCCACAGCCCTGTGCTCTTCCCACCATGTGAGAAAAAGTGAAAATGCTTAAGGAGAATCCCCAAATGAGGGGGGTTTAAGGCATAGAATCTAGACCCAGCTGCCACTTAATAAACCACAGGACCTTGCATGAGTCATGGGTCTCAGTTTCCTCCCCTAGAAATGGAGATAATGATGTCTTTCCTGCCTCCTTCACCACGGTCTAGTCGCAGGAGAAAGGGAACTCACATTAAAACACCTGCTTCATGTCTGTCGCCTGGCATCTGTGAGCTCATTTCATCTCTTTCTGCAAAGTTCAAATGGGATAATGTATGTGAAAGTCCTGTGTGTGAACAGCAAAGCCTTCTGCAAATGTGACCTGTTATTATTAATAATATTAATAAGCATGCAGGACCTATTCTTGAGTCAGTCTCCTTAGGAAAGGGAAGTGAATCTGATGTTGAAATCTTGCCCTGCCCTGCCCTTGAGCTAACATCCTTCTTAACCCCTTCACGTCTGCCATTTCCTTTGCAAGTGAAAAGTGTCTCACTTGGAAAGTTTGTTTTAAAGGCCTGTATCGGCAGCTTCAGTCACACCTGTTGCCCTGCCTCATTCTTGATCCTCGCTGGAGAGTGGACGAGAGAGAGAAGGAATGAAATTTTCCATGGCTGTGTCCCCTTCCCCCTGGGGTGAAAGTGCCTGGGTTGGTTACCGGTGGTTACTGGAGCCTCCTGCCACGGCTGGCCTGCTCACTTGGGCATGTCTAGTCTTGAATTTGCTTTTTGTGCATGTTCTGTTTGGAGCAGGGGGCAGGGCTGGGGTTGGGCATGGAAAGGTTTGTGAGTTTAGCCCAGTGCCAGGCCACTGGGTTCTTTTCTCAGCTGGAGGGCTCTGGGCCAAGGGAGCTTGGCGAGGCTGTGTTCTCTCCACCGATGACATCCTCCTGCCTCCGGTGGGGTCCAGCTTTAGGAGCTGCTGAGAGCATCATGGCCATCTTGGTCCACGAGAAGGACAGTCAAGGACGAGTATTTGGATAGTATTTTGGGCAAAAGCGCCTGCCCTGGGCAGCCAGCCTGGCTTCCACCCCTATGGGAGGGGCTCTTCCCTTTCAGCAGGGCTGGGCAGTGGCCCTGAGGGCTGGGCGGGCTTCCTTGTGAGTCTCAGGCAAGAGTCTGCAGGACCCAGCTTGGCTGTGGTGTCTGGTGTCCTGGTGTTGGGCCCTGGCCCCTCCCCAGTGCCCTCCCAGCCTGACCTGAGTCCCACACTCTCGGGTCAGGCACCACGCTTGAGAAGGAGCATTTGAGGGCCCGGAGGTTCCTATCATGGCCCCTCTAAGCCTCTGTCTCATGACAGATGTCCAGAGGCCGAGGCTTGCAGTAGAAGAAGACAAGCTGTGCTGTGCCCTCCCCCATCACCAAAATGTAGGGTGGGGAAAGGATTCTTTGGGACCAACATTTGGCCAGAGCAATAAAGCAGCAGTGGTTTGGAGGCAGCATCTTTTTTTTTTTTTTGAGACAGAGTCTTACTCTGTTGCCCAGGCTAGAGTGCTGTGGCGTCAGCCTCGCTCACAGCAACCTCAAACTCCTGGGCTCAGGCGATCCTTCTGCCTCAGCCTCCCAAGTAGCTGGGACTACAGGCATACGCCACCATGCCCGGCTAATTTTTTCTATATTTTAGTTGGCCAATTAATTTCTTTCTATTTTTAGTAGAGATGGGGTCTCGCTCTTGCTCAGGCTGGTTTCAAACTCCTGACCTCAAATGATCCACCCACCTCAGCCTCCCAGAGTGCTAGGATTACAGGCGTGAGCCACTCCGCCCGGCCTGGAGGCAGCATCTTAAGAGAAGGGAGCAGGATTGAGGAAATGTGGAGTATGAGTGTGTGTGTGTGTGTGTGTGTGTGTGTGTGGAGAGAGAGAGAGGGACAGAGGGGAAGGGGAGGAGGAACAGACCTGGAGATGCTCTGGGCAGGAGGACAGACACAGAAAAGTTGAAAGGGCCACAGGCTTCGGCCAAACCCCTAAAGACCAAGAGTTGGCCGTTCTTACCGGGTGTCTTGCAGAGATCTGGAGCAAACGGGCAGGAGCGACTTCCCTGATGCCCTTGCTCCCTCCCTCTACCTCCCACTGCCCATTCTCAGCCTCTCTTTCCTGGGAGATGGGGCAGGGTGCCGGGTACTGGGTGCCAGGTGCTGGGTGCCGCCCAGGGCTGGTCTGAAGGAGCTCAGTGAGGTGCTGGGTCCTCTGGGCCCCTGGAAGTTTTCTGCAGGTGTCTCTTGACATGTGCTTTTCTCCGATGTCTCCGCAGTCCTTAGGGTGTGCGTCTGCAGAAACACAAGTGTCACCGTCGTTGTATTCCCATTAAAGCCGTCCCAAGGCTCTCCTGTGCTTTGGGATCCAGTCTAAATTTTTTCACGTGTTTTCAGGGCTTGCGTGGTTTAGCCTGTGTGATTGTCCATGAGGCAGGAGACAGGCATGGCCTGGGGGGAGCACGAGGCATGGGGACCAGAGCGAGAAGGCCGCCTCGGACCAAAATATGCAGAAATGTCCTGGGACTGAGGACTCTGTGTCCTTGAGTCAGGACGTTTCCAGCCACCTTGAAACGTGGGCACAAGATGCCATTCTCAGACGCAAATCAGCATACAGATCTTTCAGCCTTGTCGGGTCATAAATCTGTCTCTCGATTCGCCGGGAGCCTTCTGTGTGCAAGGCTTCATGCAGGGGACAGTGGAGGTTGAGGTGACAAGCACAGAAAGCTGGGATCCAGGCCAGACCATGCCAGGGGACCATGGCCAGACATGCCAGGCCAGACCATGCCCTGAGGGACTGGGACATCATTAGGAGGAAGTGACATTTGATCTGAACTTGGGCGGTTAGGTGAGATTTGGATAGCTGGGAAGAAAAGGAAGGGTATTTCAGGTAGAGGTGATAGCAGAGGCATGAAAGCCCAGGACACCTATCAGGAGTGGTAGAGGTGGTGTGGCCAGGGTTTCGGAGAGCGGGGAGCCACACCTGCAGGGTGCAGGTGCCTCGGTGATGGGAGGCATTGCCGGGCTTTGAGCGGGGGAGTGCATTGCTTAGGCTCGTGCTTTAGGAGGCTAACGTGGCAGTGCTGTAGAAGATGGGTTGGAAGGGGGAGAGAGTGGAGTTGGAAAACTGTAACAGTGGACGAGTCATCGGCCATCCAGGCACTTGGTTACCAGGGCTTCCTTAACTGAGGAGTGGCAGAAAGCGGTGGACTCCACAAGGACAGCACCCTGAGGACAGGTGTCTAGCCCCATGCCTGGCACAGAGTAGGTGCTCAGTAAATACTTTTTCGAGAGAATAAATAGGAAGATACCATGAAGAAAGAACAATCAGAGTGACAGCCAGTGACAAAAGGGGGCCTGGGCAGCTTGAGGAAACTGGGGAACCAAGAAGAGGAGCCAGTTGGGTCAGTCCTGGTAGACGGTGGGAGTGGTCTGATTGGGAGTGTGTGCACAGGGGCACAGGGGCACGGGAGCCCAGGGGGCCGTCTCCAGATATTCTGAGACTGGGGTTAGGGTCTTTGTGCTCTGGACCTGCTGCCCCATGTTCTGGGAAGGGCTCTAGCCCTTGGGCCACGATTTCTACCTTCCTAGAAGTCAGGTCTAAGGAAACCTCCCAGCACCACTGTCTCATGTTAACAATAATTGCAGGTGTTTCTCTATCTCATCTGATCTCACAGTGAGTGATCTATAAGTTAGATCCCAGTTATCATCTCAGTTTTTCAGTTGAGGAAACTGAAATTTCACACAGCTGTTAAGCCTTGGGCTGGAATTCTTAGCCTGTGCGGCACTGCCATCCAGGTGGGGAAGAGCCAGCCACCTCTCACAGAGGGAAGGAGGCTGAGGGGATCCATATGATACTGGGGAAACTTGCCCCCACTACGTGCTCGGGGATTGAAGAGCAGTTTCCGTGTAATAGTCAAGGGTTGGAAAAGACCTTGGAGATGTCTGGCTCTTTTTACAGGCGAGGAGCTAGGGCTCAGAGCATTGCACGCCTGCTCTGGGTGGCATGGTTGGTGGCACTTGAATGATCTTCCACTCTGCCACTGCGAAGTGCTAGCACGGTGTTCCCTGCCTGTGGGAGCTGGTTGTCTCTGGCAGGCGGGTGCCTCACCCTGCCCTGTCCTCTCCCCCCAGCCAGACTTAAGCTGATATGACCTTCCTTGGCCTCAACCTCACCCTCCTTCCTTCTTATCCCTCCCGCAGATTGACAAGTATCTCTATGCCATGCGGCTCTCTGATGAAACCCTGATGGACATCATGAGTCGCTTCAAGCAGGAGATGAGGAATGGCCTCTCCCGGGATTTCAATCCAACAGCCACAGTCAAGATGTTGCCAACCTTTGTAAGGTCTATTCCCGATGGTTCTGGTAAGTCTCTCATCTGCAGATTGAGCTCTGAAGCCTGAATGTTCTATGAAATCATCCTTCTGACTTTCATTTGTTCATTCATTCATTCACCATTCCATTCATTTGTTCTCCCATCTATCCATCCAACATAGTTCTATTAAGCATCTACCATGTGCCAGGCACTGTGAATGTCATGCTTGGACAGGGCCAACCTGCTCTCATTAACCTGATGGGCTTGTGATGCTTGAGAAAGTATAGTGTTTGCAGGTCTTGCACATGCTGTGTGGGTTGCTTTTATGTGTCCAGAACATGAAGAGCTCCAGAACAATTGAAGGGTTTGTTTTAGAAGAATCTCTCCATCAGGGCACCAAGGCCTCCCTCTCTTCACTACCTCAGATAAGTAGCAATCCTACTGGCCAGGTGGGTCTCAGACTCAGAGGGAGATTCCAGTCCCTATTTGAACAAATTTCCTAAATGCCGAATCAAGGTAGCTTCCAAAGCAGAGAAATAGAGGAGGTAGAATTGAAAAAAAAAATTATCTTCTCTCTCTGCAACCCTGTGGCTCCTGTCCCATGGTGGGGAGTTGGGGGGCTCCCTGAGGATTGTCTGTACCCCATCCCCAGAGGAGTGGCATCAGCCCCCGCACTTGGCAGAGTGGAGGCTGGGAGGGCGCAGCCTGGCCTGCTCAGTGGAAGCCCCTCTGCCGGGCCGACCGCAGTTACTAGTTTGCAGAGGTGGGCGCTGGGCCCACCCTAGCTTGCCACACTCCCTGGAATCCCCCTGTGAGCCGAGGTCACCTGCTACCTGAGGGAGATGATGAGGAAGCCACATTTCTCTTAGGGTTGTGCGTACACGCCCTGTGAGTGTGGCCTTACACGCTCCTGCTGTTTTCTGGCCTGCTCTGGCGGCTCTTGTATAAAGCAGTGTTTGGGGCATCTTGTTTGTGTGCAGCCTGTAAAATGGGCGCCAGGAAAACTGCGGCTGTTACAGCTGACGTTCTTGAAATTGGGCAAGTGCACGGCTTGTGGGAACAGATGGGTTCAGCAGGAAGCCACTGGCCTCAGAAGTCCTGAATGAGATTCCAGCAACGATGACGGGCATGTACTGTTTACTCTGTAGCCATGGGTGGGGTTTACTTCATGCACACACACTGGCATTTATATCTCCCATGTTTCTTTGGCTATTTAAAAACCTACTCCACCTCCAGCTTTTCGTTTTCTTTCAGGTGTTGGTTACTACCAATTTAGCTTTTTTTTTTTTTT
>VBSM01003143.1:41908234-41928518 GCA_008086735.1 Cheirogaleus medius
TCGAGCAATAGAGCTCTCGTTAAATGAGCAGCTCTTATCCATGTAACCTGCTCGTCTTCTTTACCGCTCTGAGATGAAACGCATGGGTTGTGCAGATATGCTGCGTAGCCACGCCCATCACTAGGTCTTATTTTTGGGGTAGGGCTTATATTGCTCAAATGCTTAGAAATCCTGCTAGGGCTTATTTTATGGGTAGGTCTTATTTTCGGGGAAACACGGTATATATATTTGCTAGAAGCTTGGATGTACCATTATCTCTGTTCACGCAAAGCAGAACGATTCACAATGTGGTCACAGTTATTTTAGGGCCCTAAATAGACCTAGTATTGCTTTCCAGCCAAAGGAAGGAAAATATTTCCTTTCTCTTCCTGAGGCATTTGGGCTGTTTCAGTTTTCGTATCTGGTAAGATTGTTGGATTTGTTGAACGTTCTCTCCATCTGTGAAATCTCCTGAATGTCTGGTGTTCTGGTTGGATTTTTGACAAAGATGTCGGGTTCTCATCAGGTATGGCTTGCACACGGGAGGGCATGCCTTTGTATCGCACATGCCGAGTTCATTCATTAAGCTGGACTGAGGTAGGCATTTCATGCGGGCAGAGTGTTTATTTGCCCAGTACTCCAGCACAACCTGGGACTCGAGAGACATCTGTCCTGTGTTTGTTTTCCATTATTTGCTAGTAATGATGACTGTCATTATTAGAAAGTGGAGGGTTGCTAGGGGCCCTTCAGATGTTTTGTTTAATGAGCCTTGTCTTGAAGAGTGGTTCTCCTGGCTTCGGTGGAAATGAGACTTGTGGGAAGAAGCCACAAGTAAAAGGCCCCAGTAGCAGTAAGGAAGGTTTGGAACCAGAGATTTGAAGAGAAAGTAGAAGGAAGCCCACTGCTGCAGAAAGAGGCTGAACCTGAAGTTGAAGGAAAAATAAAGTAAAAATCCAGAACCTTGGATAAATCTGTGGCTCTGGCATTTATTATCTGTGCGATCTTGGAGAAGTCGCCAAGCTTCTCTGAACCTCCATTTCCTCATTTGTCAAATGGGCATGATAATCCCCGCCCTGTCTGCTTCACAAGGCTGTCACCAGGATCAAGAGAGGGCTTTGGAAACTGCACGCTGCTGTAAGAGACACAGTGGGTCATCTTCATTATCGTCACTATAACTTAATAACTAACTTGATAAGAATTCTTTGGGAAGGCCTTTCCTAACCAATGTGACCAGTCAAAGGACCCCACCCATCAAGCCTAAATATGTAATCCCAGTCCCTGGAGGAAGGATCCAGGGTTTTCAGAACTTACCGGCATCTCTGTGATGCTCTAGGGGAAAGAGGCAGAGTGCAAAGGGGCTCTGTATCACCCCCACCCTGGCACCCCACTCCTGAGCTAGCCATACAGAGTGTGGGTGAGCCACAGACTGCAGCTCTGGTCCCTGTGCGGTGGGGTGACTGGACACCACAGCTGTGACTCGGGGAACTAATCTTAGATGAAAGGGGAGGATGACAGATCCCTTTTGTTATGAAGGGCAAGTAGGTGTTTGGGGGATCTATTCCCTAATAAAGATTATTGAACTTGGAACTTGGGAGCCTTCTGTTGTAGCTAAAAGAAATCTGAACTGGGCCGGGCGAGGTGGCTCACGCCTATAATCCTAGCACTCTGAGGTTGCTGTGAGCTAGGATGATGCCACGGCACTCTAGCCCAGGGAACAGAGTGAGACTCTGTCTCAAAGAAAAAAAAAAAGAAAAGAAAAAAGGGGAAAGTTGATGTTCCTATAATTGGGAAGTCCAGTTGTGAGTTGGCTTCTGTATCCAGGGATGGACTTGTCTTTCTCTTACTTGTTCAGTCAGCCCAACTTTCCTTTATGTTGGCTTCATGCCTAGGTCACCTCTCCCCTTGCAGTGGCAGGGGCAGCCTCTGCAGCCCAGACTGACATCTCAGCTCAGAGCTGGGCTCCCAGTGCGGAGCAGGCCTTACTCCCACAGGACCAGTGATGGGCTTGGCAAGGGCCACGATTGGCTGATTTGGGTCATATGCCCATCCTGAATCAATCACAGTGGTCAAGATGGCTGACTCCAGATGCACCTGGATCACATGCTGGTCCCCCTGGAGCTTGAGCAGGGGCTCAGCCTCACCTCCAACCTCATGGGTGAAAAATAGGAGGGCGGTTATCTAAAGAGGTGCTAGACTTCTGACAAAGTTCATAAAAATCTTGCTGCCCTTACCAGAAGTCATGCCTTGGTGTCCTTTGCCTGGCAGAGGCTAAGACCAGAGAGACCATGCATTTGACCCAGGCATTTCCTATTGAGCTGGCAGCAAACATTTACTGATTGCCTGCTATCTGCAGGACTCAGTCCTTGGGGGAGGGAGGTAAGCCTGCTAAATTGCCTTTGCCTTAGAGTTGCTTATCACCCAACTGAGGAAGATAAGATCTATACACATAAAAAATAATGAGCATCACAGTATTTCCAAGTATGAGGGAAGGGAGTGGTCACCCTGGTCTTGCCATGGGTGTGACCATGAGTGAATCATTCAGCTAGTTTGGTTGAAGCTTCCTTATCCATAAACTGAGAAGGTGAGTTAATATTTGTGCAGTGTTTCCTAAGCTGCAAATGTGATTTTTGGAAGAGGAGGAACTACTATTTCTTTTAGCAGCCACAAAGCACACCTTCAAAGGGAACCAGGGTCACTGCTCAGGGAAGGATCAGGAGCTTAGCGATCCCCGTGCGACCATCTCCAGGGCTATTTATCAAGACTCCTCTTGGATACATCAACCACCACTTGCAGGTGTGTGAAGTGTCCAGTATTTAGTTTTGTCCTGGTATCTCATGGCCACCCTTTCTTCTCTGACACTAACTCCTGGGGACCCTGCTGATCTGTGCCTGTTAAAGAAGGGAGCAGTGGAGACCTGGAGTGGGCAGACTACAGCAGGAGGCTGGGATGGGGCAGGGGTCTTTGTGGAGTGCAGAGTTATGGACAGCTCTGTGTACCCTAAGACCAGGCTCCTCCCAGATCTGCAGGCAGCAGAGGTCATTTCTCACTTACCCTGCTAGAAATACTTCAGGTCCCAGTCCTCCAAAGGTGTTGCCTGAAACCTGACCCCTTCCTAGCTCAGCGGCTGAAAGCCCTTACCTGTTCTGTGTTGATGCCAACACTACCTAAGCAGGAGTTCCCAGCCACCATCCCCAGGGACCTGCTTTCTCTTTCATTCATCTGAAAATGAGACTATTGATTGGGCTGGCAACTGAAAAATTTCCCTTGCTTTATTTTAAAGTTATGAGAGAAAGCCAGTGTAAAACATGCAATAAATAAATGTTTATTTAAACATTAAAACAGTAAATAAATGAATTAAATAAGAATAGTATCAAACAAAATA
Source organism: Cheirogaleus medius (assembly GCA_008086735.1). Taxonomy (NCBI): domain Eukaryota; kingdom Metazoa; phylum Chordata; class Mammalia; order Primates; family Cheirogaleidae; genus Cheirogaleus; species Cheirogaleus medius. Next base: position 41,911,596 of record VBSM01003143.1, read on the forward strand.
AAAAGTACCCATCATTTCATCCCAGCATAGCATTTGCTTTTGTGCCTGTTATTTCCCTGTGCATAAGTGGTTTATAGTTGTTTACCAGGTTGAGTTTTTACTCTCTTCCTTAAAGAACAAAGCAGAACAAAACCAAGAGCTGCAAGGAGTCATGGATGTTGAAGAGCCCCAGAAAAGAAACGTAGCCATCTGGTATGCTGAAGTCTCACTCAGATCTCATCCTTGGGGATCCTTGTCCCCGAGTTCTGTCTAGGAAGCAGGTTTCATGGTTATAAATTTGAGTTTGGGATTCAAATGCTTGCTTTGCTACTTACTGGTTGTATCCTTGGGCAAGATATCTAATCCTTCTCTACTTTTACTTGCTCATCTGCAGAATGGGCATCATGACAGTGCCTACTTCATAGGGTTGAGTGGATTAAGAATAAAATGATGCACATAAACCACTTGGTGATTGGCACAGAAAGGCCAGATGAATGTTGGCTGATGGTAAAATAAAGTCTTTCTGATATTCTAGTGACTCACCTGCCTGAGAGGAGCCACCACATACAAATTCAGTTTTTTTTTTTTTTTTGAGGCAGAGTCTTACTTTGTTGGCCGGGCTAGAGTGCCGTGGCGTCAACTTAGCTCACAGCAACCTCAAACTCCTGGGCTCAGGCATTCCTTCTGCCTCAGCCTCCCGAGTAGCTGGGACTACAGGCATGCGCCACCATGCCCGGCTAATTTTTTCTATATATTTTTAGTTGGCCAATTAATTTCTTTCTATTTTTTAGTAGAGGCGGGGTCTCGCTCTTGCTGAGGCTGGTTTTGAACTCCTGACCTCGAGCAATCTGCCCACCTCGGCCTCCCAGAGTGCTAGGATTACAGGCGTGAGCCACTGCGCCCGGCCCAAATTCAGTTTTTTAACTTGGCAGTAGTGTAAGGCGCCATGAGGCTAGGATTCTGATGGGAACCCAGAGAAAACCCTACACTGATGTGAACAGTGCACAAAGTCAGGGCCAGAGTTTTCACCAAATCTATGATACTTGCTTCTCAGCATTCTCCCTTGTTCTCCTTTTTTTGACCATTGAAATAATTTAAAATCAGTGGTGTCATATGATATATCCACATAATGGACATTATTCAGCCATGGAAAGGAATGAAGTGCATTCCCATGGTACACCATGGGTAAACGTTGAAAACATGATGCTAAGTGGGAAGAAGCCAGTCACAGAGGGCCATATATTGTATGACTCCATTTATATGAAATGCCCAGATGGGGAAACCGATAGAAAGTACAGTTAGTGGTTGCTGGGGGATAGGGAGGTTGGGAGGAAATGAAGAGTGGCTGCTAATGGGTACAGGATTTCTTATGGGATGATGAAAATTTTCCAAAATTGGAGAGCGATGATGGTTGTACAACTTTGTAAATATCCTGAAAACCACTGAATTGTATACTTTAAAATGGGTAAATTGGGCTGGATGCAGTGGCAATATGCCTGTAATCCCAGCACCTGGGGAGGCGGAGGTGGGAGGATAATTTGAGGCCAGGAATTCAAGACTGGGCTGGGCAGCATAGTGAAACCCCATCTGTGCAAAAATAGCTGGGCGTGGTGGTGTGGGCCTGGTGGTGTGGGTCTGGTGGTACACACCTGCAATCCCAGCTACTCAGGAGGCTGAGGCTGGAGGATCACATGAGCCCAGGAGTTTGAGGTTACAGTGAGCCATGCTTGTACCACTGCATTTCAGCCTGAGCAATAGAGGGAGACTCTGTCTCAAAAAAATAAATAAAATAAAATGGATAAATTATATGTGAATTATATCTCAGTAAATCTGTTATTAAGAAAACCAGCCAACCGATGTGTGAAATAATAAGAAATATACATATTGGTGTCTGCCCCAAGTTCCTGGCATAAAGCTCCTAAAACCCTTGTAATTTCCTGATCAATAGGGGTCCTAGGAGAATCCTTTGTTTTAGTATTTGGCCTTTGACCCTGGTTCCTGACACAGAGCTCCTAAATCCTTTGGAATTTCCTGTTCTAAGGCACAGACTCTAGATAGCCTTAGGATGAGGGCTGGTTGCCAGGGGAACCAGCCCTATAATTAGACGGTTGGTGCTTTCAGCCCTGCCCCCATCCAGGGAGGGAGAGGGGCTGAAGGTTGAGCTGGCAAACCAGTGGCCAGTGGTTTACTCTATTGTGCCTATGTAATGAAGCTTCCATGAAAGCCCAAAAGGCCTGAATTCCCAGGGCTTAGAGGTAGCAGAACACGTGGAAGTTCCTGGGTGGCACACCTGGAGAGGGCATGGAAGCTTCTCGCCCTTGCTCCCGTGCTCCGTGTGCATCTCTGCCATCTGGCTGTTCATCTGTAATATCCTTTATAATAAACGGGTAAATGTAAGTAGAGTGTTTCCCCGAGTTCTGTGAGCCACTCTAGCAAAGTAATCATCCCCAAGGAGGGGGTTGTGGGAACCCTGCTTTCTAGTCTGTCAGGTAGAAACACAGGCCACAACCCGTGCATGTGACTGGCCTCTGAAGGAGGCAGGGAGGTCTTGTGGGACTGAGCCTTCCACCTGTGCGCCATCTCCAGGTAGATAGTGTCAGAATTGGATTGAATTAGAGGACACTAAGTTGGCTGGTGTGTTTTCTGGTAAATCCGCTGCAGAATTGACTGTCTGCTTGGTGTATGGGGAAAAACCTGCACACATCTAAGGTCGCAGAAGTATTCTGTGTTGCAGTGAGTAGGAAACAGGAAAAGCACACTTTGGTTTTTCCTCTGTGTCTCACACAATGGCATAACAGGTTGGTGCTTAAGGAACAGTAAGCAGGGATTCCTTGAATGAATGAATAGACCACCAATCCCTGTGATCATGCAACTGCCAAACACTTATTCAGCTGTCCTGGGTACTAACAACAAATGCAAAGAATCCTAAATTGTGCTCCTTCCCTCAAGGAACCTAAGAGAGATTGATAAGAACAGTGAAATTCAATTAGAGTTCTTGGTTTGTTCTTTCATTCCTTTACCTTCATTAATTCTGCAAGTATTTGTTGAACTTTTACTGTATGCCAAGACACTGTTCTAAGTTCCAGAAATATAGCAGTGTGTCAGAGTTTACAGCTTGGTGGAATCAAATGCAAAGATAAGTTGGCTTTATAAAAGAGAACACTTTTTTTTTTTTAAACAAAACAACCTACTTAAAAATTAAAAATCTCAATGGACCTAGAATATCTAAAACACTCTTGAAACAAAGTTGGAGGACTTTGACATCCCAATTTCAAAATTTGGAGCAAAGCAACAGTAATCAAGACATTGTGTTCCTGGTATAAGGGTAGTCATATATAGAGATCAGTGGAGCAGAATTGAGAGTTCAGAAATAGACACATACATTTATGGTCAATTGATTTTTGTCAAGTGTGACAAGACTATTCAGTGAAGGAAAGAATAGTCTTTTCAGCAAATGTCCAGGGACACAGGATATCCACATACAAAAGAATGAAGTTGGACTACTACCTCACACCATATATAAAATTAACTCAAAATAGCCAGGTGGGTGACATGTGCCTATAAGTTCCATCTGTTTGGGAGGTGGAGGTGGGAGGATCCCCTGAGCCCAGAAGTTCAAGACCAACCTAGGCAACATAGTGAGATCCCATCTCAAAAAGAAAACAACAACAACAAAAAAACAACAGTTAACTCAAAATGGATCAAATACCTACCTGTGAGAGCTAAAAGTAATAACACTCTTAGAAGAAAATATAGATGTGAATCTTTGTGACCTTAGATTTGGCAGTGGATTTTTAGATACAACACCAAAGCACAAACAACAAAAGAAAAAATAGGTAAATTGTACTTCATCAAAATTAAAAACTTTAGGGCTTCAAAGAACACATTAAGAAAGTGAAGACATCTCACAGAATGGGATAAAAATATTTGCAAGTCGTATATCTGATAAGGGACTAATATTTAGAACATTTAAAAAAACTCTTGCAACCCAATACTAAAAAGACAATGCAAAATTTTAAAACAGACAAGGGACCTGAATAGACATTTCTCCAAAGAAGATATACAAATGGCCAATAAGCACATGAAAAGGTGCTCAGCATCATTAGTCATCAGAGAAATGCAAATCAAATGTGAAAAGACAGACAATAACAAGTGTTGATGAAGAAGGGGAGAAACTGGAAACTTCCTACATTACTGGTGGAAGTGTAAGATGGTGCATCTGCTTTTGCAGAACAATGGCAGTCCTTCAAAAAGTGAAACATGGGTTGCATTTGGCAGGGCAATTCTAGGTATATACCCAAGAGAAATGCAAACGTGTCCAAACAAAAACGTGTTCATGGTAACATTATCCAAAATAACTAAAAGGCAGATCAAATTTCTATCAATGGAAAAATGGATAAATAAAATGTGATGTAACCATACAGTGTAATATTATTCAGCCATTAAAAGGAGTGAAATACTAATACATGCTCAACATGATGTACCTTAAAAATATTTTGCTAAGTGAAATAAACCAGTCACAAAAGTCCATATACTGTATGATTCCATTTATATGAAATGTCCAGAATAGGTATATGTAAATCTATAGTGACAGAAAATAGATTAGTGGTTGTTTAGGGCTGGGGGAGATGAGGGGCTTGGGAGGTGATAGTTAAAAGAGTACAGGGTTTTTCTTTTTCTTTCTTTTCTTGTCTCACTCTGTTGCCTGGGCTAGAGTGCAGTGCCATCATCATGACTCACTGCAACCTCCAACTCCTAGGTTCAAGTGATCTTCCTTCCTCAGCCTCCCGAGTAGCTGGGACTACAGGCATATGCCATCATGCCCAGCTAATTTTTCTGGTTTTTGTAGAGACAGGGTCTCTGTATTGCCCAGGCTGGTCTCAAACTCCAGGCTTCAAGTGATCCGCCTCAGCCCCCCAAAGTGCTAGGATTGCAGTTGTGAGCCACCGCGCTCGGCTTTGACATTATGAAAATGTTCTAAAACTAGTTGTGGTGCTGGTTGCATAACTGAATATACTAAAAACCATTGAATTGTACACTTTAAATGGGTAAATTGTATGGCATGTGAATTAAATTTCAATAATGCTGTCACCATAAAATATGATAATAAAGGTGTTTCCTTAGGAAAATGAGATGCCCCAAAGCAGTCTGGCACTTACTGCCACAGGACTGGGGGCTTGGTGGACCACTGGGGCTCAGGGAGGCAGGGATGGCTGTCACCCCTGGCATGATACACACTGGGACAGTGGGGATGTCACCTTGGCATTATGAATAAAGCGAACAGATTTTAACTGAGATGTTGGGAGCATGTGTGAGGGGAACTAATGAGATACAGAGTTAAGAATGTTTATGGTGGCTTAGTGGTTGGAACCTGCCCGTAGCCACCTCCCTTGGTGCTGTCTGGTGGTCTCGGTGTAGGTGTACAGCGTCTCGGCGTCCTGCTCTGTCCCGCTGAGGACGCCTGCACAGTGGTCCTGAGGGAAGTCTCCGCAGTGGGCCAGCTTACTCTTATGCGACCAAGAGGGACTTCTGTTAAAAGCATTCTCTGGGTGGAAGCAACACGAGGGTCCATCAGCAGATGAACGGATAAACAAAATGTGGTTTATCCATGCCATGGAATGTTATTCAGTCTTAAGGTGTGAAATTCTGACACATGCCACAATGTGGATCAACCTTGAAAAACATCATGCTGAGTGAAATAAGCCAGGCACAAAAACACAAATGCTGTATGATTCTACTATATATCGAGGTGGTTACCAGGGACTGTGGGGGAGGGGAAATGGGAGTTGTTGCTTAACGGTTATAGAGTTTCTGTTTTGGGAGGTGAAGAAGTCTTGGAAATTGTGGTATTGGTTGCACAACATTGTGAATGTGCTTAATACCCCCGAATTGTACACTTAAAAATGGTTGCAGTGGTAAATTTTATGTTGTGCATATTTCACCAAAACAAAGAACAACCCTGTGCAGTAAGTGGTGTTCTGGGCTGGCTTTAATTGGTGTCTGAGCCGACATGCAAGGAACCCAAGGCCTGGGACAGGCCTCAGAGGTAGGGTTTTCTCTGAGTTGAAATGCTACGTGATTTTTATTTATGGATAGCAGTGCTGTTTTTGAAATAGGGTAAGGAACTAGAGAAAGATGGGCTGAGAATTTGAACTTAATTCAGTACTTCTGTTCCCCTGAAGTTGGAGGTGTGGCAGGGGGAGGCAGGCAGGGCCTGGACCCTGCCTAGAAGTGGGCATGGCATGTGACCTTCTCCTAACACTCCGAATCTGATGTGATACCTGTTGTCTCCCTGAACAGAAAAGGGAGATTTCATTGCCCTGGATCTTGGTGGGTCTTCCTTTCGAATTCTGCGGGTGCAAGTGAATCATGAGAAAAACCAGAATGTTCACATGGAGTCCGAGGTTTATGACACTCCAGAGAACATCATGCACGGCAGTGGAAGCCAGGTGGGTCCCCGCTCCCTCCGGGTCAGCCCCATCGGGCCTGCGTCCCCCAGGGCATCTCCAGGGAGCAGACCTCAAAGCACTGGTGTCCTGAGCCCCTGGAAGAGGATTGCTGGAAGGAGCCCATCATAGATGCATACAGAAAAGGGACTCCTGGGCAGAACGGGACAGCCCGAGTGGGGGCTGGATTGTTTTGGAAGAGATGCCCCCCCGTCCGGGTAAACTGGTGCAGTGGGAGTGGGCTGCCTGGACTCCCTCAGAGTCGAGCCTGTGGGGAGGGAGGCCCGCAGCTCTGTGGGGTAAATGCACTCATCCCCTGAGGATGCTGGGGTTAGCGGAGCCCTTGGATGAAAATACCCCTTCCATAAGGTCATTGGCCTCCTCACCTGCTCCCCAGAGGCTCAGGCCTCGTAGGGTGTGTCTGTGGCCTTGTCAGGCAGGAATTAGGGTTCACAGCTCTGGGCTAATCGGGGGGCCCCTCATTACCTGATTTAAAATAGCATTGTACAAGCCCTTGGGACAGAAAGCAGGGCCTTGCCAGGAAAATCATCCCCTTCTCTCATGTGTGTTTGGTGCTCAGCCTCTCCAGGGCCCCACCCTCCCAGGGCTTCCTTCCTTCCCTGCCCGAGGGGTGTGCGCATGCCCAGGAAGGGCCCGTCCACCACTTCCGGCAGTCTGGTTGTGGCAAGTGGTGCATCCCTAGCACACTGAGGACCCTGTGATCTCGAGGGGCTTTAGGCATCCCCCCCCTCAGGATTTCCATCGTTTCCAGGTCCCGAAGCCCGTCTAGGGGGTGGGGGTGGGGGTGGGGGTGGGGGTGGGGTACTCCTCCCCTCTCCTGTAGACGCTGTGGCCTCCCCAGTCATGGCTGCTGTCCAGGGTGCGTATTGAGAGCTTGCCAAATGTTTGCTTTAGGAAGGGCGTGTTCTCGGCAAGTTTCGTGACTGGGTTCTCCAGGGAGGAGCCCATTTGTTCTAGGTGGATTTTGAGATGAGATCCAGGAGTCTTCTCCTCTTGACTACACTTTATTCCTGAGTTACTGTGGGTGGGACCTGCAGGAAGCCATATCCTTTTCTTTATCTCAGCGACAGCACTAATCCTGGCCTTGAACCTTCTCCCTGGGGTTTGGGTTTAGAGCATTTCAGACCGTGTCATAGTGAGCATTGCGGGGAGCGCTGTCACTAGAGCAGGTGAACACGTTACAGTCAGCCACTGGAACCAGGGGCGTCACTACTGGAGGGCCCTGCCTGAGACTCCCCTGTTACTCCCTCGTCACTGGGCTGCAGAGACCGGCCGATCCATCCCTGCCTGCACGAAGGCTGTCCCTGGTGGGTCTCCTGACCATGCACAGTTGGCCACCGCGTTGCTCCCCTCAGCAGCCTGGGGTCTGACATCCTGCCCTTTCAATTTTGGTAGCACGTACTGGCCTGTCTCTGTCTGTTCTCCAGCGTCCTTGGGTTGAGCCACCTAAGCCTGGTGCCTTCAGCACTGGGACTCTCACCGTGTGCGGCAAACATTCCCTGTGCGCTTTGGCTTCACCTTTTAGGAGTGGGTTTGTTAATTAAGGGTATGCCCGCTACAGGTGCACACTCAGCTGTGTTCACTTCCACAATAACAGCCTTGCTGCTGCCGCCCCCATCTGTCAGCCTCCGCCCCATCTTCCCCTCTTCTCAGTCCCAGGGTCACTTTGTGTCCTGCTGTCTCTATTTCTTCCTCTGCCCCCTTTAAGCAGTCTGAAAAGATAATGGTGATGATAATGTAGCATCATTATAGAAAATACTTACCCGGTGCTTGTTATGTACAAGTGATATAAGCACTTTGTGTATATTAACTCATTCAATCATCACAACACCCCTTTGGGGAGGTGGTATTATTATTCCCTTTTCACAGCTGGGAAAATTGAGGCTCAGCTGTTTGATAACTAGCTCACCCGTGGTGGAACTGGGATTCGAACCTAGGCGGTCCAGCTCCAGATGCTACAGTTGCAGCAGCTTGGAACTCCTAGGCTGGGTTTTGGCTTTGTCTTTATTTGTTTATTTATGTGTTTTTAATTTTATAAGGGTGAGGAGAATAGTCTTAGGAGATGAGGGAGAGAGGGTTGGAAGACAGGAACTGCCCCTCCAGAAGTTTGGGGTTAGGGTAGAAATGACATTGTGGGGTCCATCTTGCTGAGGTCTGTTATCAGCCTAGGGAGTATTCTGGCAAACCAGGGTCCTCATTTGGCCCATCAAGCAACTCAGACTCACTGATTATGAACAGCAGTGAATTCTTAGGGTTCAATCATAGGAGATTCTCATCTTCTGTGATATGTGGGAATTTTAAGATAGATTTTTGAACTTTTTATTTGAAATAATATTAAACTTATAGGAAAGTTTTAAGATAAGCACAGAGAGCTCCTATATGTACCCTTCATCCAGATTCCCCCATTGTTTTTTACAGAGGAAACTTTAATAATAATCTCTATTCAGATCTCTCCACCCGCACGGTGCTTTGCACACAGGGCTTTGATCTGCGTCCTGCCGCTCTGCTCTTCTCACACTGAAATTGGAAGAGTATCTTCCCTCTTTGAGTGACCAGAATTTAAAATAAAAAATTATAAATCTTTAATTTTCTTTCAGTTCTTGCCCTTTTTATTACCAATTTTCCCTATCACAAGCATTCTTTTTATATTTAACATTGTTAGGGAAAGATTTATTTACCACATTTGCTAAAATGATAAGGCAGAACTTAATTGAGGGAGGGCCATGGACAGAGGTGTAGGGAGCACGGCAGGAGGGTCTTGCATTAGAGAGAGAGATGGGATCTGACTCTCCCAATTCCCCAGTGATTAACTATTCCCTTTTCCTTGTCTCCCTCTACACACACACACACACACACACACACACACATTCTCTCTCTCCCCTCAAAAATCTCAGTGCAAGTTTAAGCTTTAATAATTTTAGAAGCACAAAGTAACATTCTTGAAGTGTCACCTATTTAGTTTTGGGAATTCTTTTTTTTTTTTGACAGAGTCTCACTCTGTTGCCCAGGCTAGAGCGCCGTGGTATCAGCCTAGCTCACAGCAACCTCAAACTCCTGGGCTCAAGCAATCCTCCTGCCTCAGCCTCCCGAGTAGCTAGGACTACAGGCATGTGCCACCATGCCCGGCTCATTTTTCATATATATTTTTTTAGTTGGCCAATTAATTTCTTTCTTTTTTTAGTAGAGACGAGCGTCTCGCTCTTGCTCAGGCTGGTTTCGAACTCCTGACCTTGAGCAATCTGCACACCTCGGTCTCCCAGAGTGCTGGGATTACAGACGTGAGCCACCATGCCCAGCCCTAGTTTTGGGAATTTTGAAAAATAAATGTTTAGGTTCAGAGTGACTGAGTCTGTGTGTATGTATTTTAAAAATAATGAGTGTTGTCAGGAGAGAAAAAAAAATTAATGTTTTTTTAGACACTACAGTTTTGAGTCTAGGGAGGTTGGGTAACTTCCCTTCCGGGTTGATCCCAGATGTAGGTCAGCCAGGGTCAGCTTCCTGCCTCCCCGGCAGGCTTAGAGCCCTGCATTGTGGGCACTCCACAGAAACGGCCTTTCCTTCTCAATGCAGTGCCAAGGGACTTGTGTCTGGCCTGGAACTGCGGCTGGTTACAGGCCCGACCCCTGTGGACCCGTTTCTGCAGCCAGAGCTCTCCCAGCCACTCCCTGCCGCTTCCTGCAGAAGCCTCTCTCCTGAGGCTGCAGGGGAGGCTGGAGCTTGTGAGTGCAGATGGCGTGGGTCTCGAGGACCGACTTAGTGATGGGTTTATATCTGTGTGAAATATAGGTCGTAGAGAGCTTAGCCGGGCTTCTCCAGGGGAGGTAGTCATGTGTCAACTCAGTCAAAGGTGCTACCTGCAGCCAGAGTAAGAGTGACTCAGGGACAGAGGATCCTAAATCAAAATTGATTGGGTTTTCCATTACCTTGGCAGCAAAGTCTGACTTTAAAGCTGGCTTCAGGCACATCTGGGGAAAGATGAGAATGGCAGTAATGGCTTTTGGCCCGTTCTAATGGATGCCCTGCAAGGAAACCCTTTAGACAGATGGCCTCGTCTGGGAGCAGGGCTGGGGCTGCTCTGTATGACTGTGTTTGGCTCTTCCAACACTGCCTTCTGGGCTCCAGGAAGCTCAATGGCTGTGTCAATCCCATATTTAAGAAAGGTCAAGTGTTGTGACAGTCATGAAAAAGATAGAGGGTTACCTAGACTGTGGCGTGGCTGCCAGAAGAGTATGTGTATGCTCAGGTTGCATTAATGGAGGTATAGAGCTAAAGAAGGGAGGTTGTTAGTTCTACTAAGCACTCCTCTGGTTGGAACACATATGTGGAATATTATCTTCAGTTCTGCTTACATTTTAGAGGTGAGGGGAGTTATTACAGAGATCCAAAAAGGTTATCTTAGAGGTAGTGAGCCTCCTGTCATTGGCAGTATTCTGCAGAAGCTAGGGAGCCACTGTTCTGGGCTCTTTCTAGTAGATTCCTAAGAGGTGAGTGCACCTAATAAATCAAAGATAATGTGTCTTAGAGCAGGCAAGCTTAAGTTACAACCCAGTAAATAAATTTCGGTATATTCCTATCATGATGAGAAGGAATAGCCTATAAAGACACACAACCACGCAGATGACTCTCATGCACATAACATAGAGTGAAAGAATGTGGACACCCAAGGGTGCACACTGTCCTATCTCCATTGAGCTACCATAGACAAACAGGCAAAGCTAGTGGAGGGTGCTGAAGTCAGGGCAGTTGGCAGGTGCCCCTGTGGGGCTGGGTGGCAGTGGTCGTGACTGCAGGGGCAGGAGGAAGGGGGTGTCTGGGTGCCTCTAACGTGATCCGGGCACTGGTGGGTGCAGCCTGAGAGAACCTAGCAAACTCTACACTTAGCATGTATGTGCTTTTTTGGGTATGCATATTACACTTCAGTAAAAAGTAAAAATATGGTAGTCTGAAGATTGCTAAGTCGCTCCACTGGGCTCGAGGCTGTATAGTTTGCCAGTGGAGTTTCTGGAATTTACAGTTAGCAGTGTGGAAAAGGGCCAGAAGCCTCCTCCACCTGGGTGGCCGATGGAGACCCATGACCTGTGCATTATGGAGGGATGAGCTGATTTTCTGTTAGTTTTCCATTTTTCTCAGTATCCAAACGATGCCTGTTAGTGACCGCTGAGAGGCCAGCTCTATCTGAAGGTTTTGAAATGCTGCCCGGGAGCCGTGCTGGCCACGGGGCAGCTCTTTTTAAGTGGCTCTTCTCCGAGTTCACACGGAGTGCGGCTTTTCAGACAGGGCCGCCAGGTCCTGCAAGGACAGGCACCTCGGCAGGTGTGCTCCTTTCCGTGTTCGTGGGAGGGAACCGGTTACGCTTCTTCCTGAGGTCCCCTTTGTCCCACCTGACTGCCCTCTCATGTTTCCTCCAGCTTTTTGATCACGTTGCCGAGTGCCTGGGAGACTTCATGGAGAAAAGGAACATCAAGGATAAGAAATTACCAGTGGGATTCACATTTTCTTTCCCTTGCCGGCAATCCAAAATAGATGAGGTAAGGACGTCCTGGGGTTATTGGGCTGTGCAGATGCTCCGGAGCGGACAAGCCCATGAAGCCTTTTCCTCCACCGCTTTTTCCTTTTGCTTCCAGGATGAGCTGCATGGCTGGTATCGTTAAATGTTTGCAGAAACTGTGATGTCATGATGTAGTGCTTATTTTTTTTGGATTGCATTGGTTATTTAGGTAAAGGAAAGGAAAGTAGGTTTAGTGGCGGTGGAGAAAGGGGGAAGCCCTTGGCCAGAGGTGCCGGGCGTTACCTGGAAGCCATGCTGGTTGCTGCGAATCTGGTCAGGGCTCCGTCCCTCAGGTGCCAGAGCCATCTTTCCACGTCGTCTGCTGGTCAGTGGCTCCAGCTGCACCCACCTTCCTATTTATCATTTGTTCATTCATTCATTCATTCATTTGTTCGTTCAGAAAGGACGAACTCAGACTGATCGTGTGATAGCATTGAACCTCAGAGCACTGTAGTAATACAACATAAATAGTTGTAACTATGTTCTTCTTCTGCATGGAGAGACAGAAGCACAAACAACACACACCTCTCCCACGAATAAACTCCTAATAACAGGAATTAACATTATCAAGGGACTATCAGGTGCCAGGCTCTGAATGCACACAGTCTTCAAATACCTCTATGAGTTCAGCGCTTATGATTCCCATTTTACAGATGAGGAAACTGAGTCTCAGAGGGGCCAAGAACCTGCCCAAGGTCTCCTAGCCAAGAGAAGGCAGAGTCCGTGCTCATAACTAGTCTACTTTGCTGCAGGATAGTAGCATTTGGGCACAGGGCACCTTCCACACTTGCAGGTAGCACCCCTAGGCCCCTTTACCCCTTTCGAATAAGCACCCTCTCCTGGGCACTGCTTCCTGCTGCCAGAGCCCTTACATCGGAATCAACAAGAAGGGGTTTGAGAGCCCAGTAGGCCACGATGCAGCATAGAGGCCTTCCAGGGTCACTGGGCTTAGGAATGGCAGATCCTGGACCATTCCAGGACCATTCCATCCAGGCCCAGGCTCCACCCTCCCTCCAACATCTGTGAATGCTTCTGAGATGCTCGGTCTGATCTTTTGTCCTTTCAGGAGTGCTGTGGCCACAGGGAGACTCTTGCTTGGGTATCTGGCACTGTTACCCTTCCAAGGTGTTCAGATCCGTTTGGCCTCTAGCACGTCCTTCCTGAATCCTTTTGCAAAGCCTGTTGTCAGTACTCAGTTTCCCTCAGTTTTTGAGACTGAAGCATGACGGTCACACCCCGTGGTCACTGGTATGTGCATTCAGCAGCTGTTTGCAGAGTGCTGTCGCTGTGCTGGGTGTGGGCTCAGCCCTGGGAGAGAATGGCCTGCAGACGTGGCCTGCACCTCAAAAGGCGCAATCTTCCCAGAGGAAGGCATTGCAGGAGCAGGGAGAGAACATCCTCATGGGCACAGGGGCCTGCAGGGGGGAGTAGATGTGCCTGGGAGGGGGCATTGTGGGCAGAGAAGGAGCCAAAGGTGGGGGCCCCACCTGCCAGCCTTGACCCCATCCCAGGAGGCCTTCCTGGGCTGGACCGGCCACCTGCCAGGGAGCCAGTGGGTCTGTCCAGGAGGCCTGCAAATGCTCTCTCAAGGCTGGCTGAGACCTTCAAGACTGTCTACATCTAGACCAGCTCTTATTCTAGATGAGTAAAAGGAACTGCCCACAAGGAAATGGGCAGAAGGTGTGGAAATAGAACCAGGCTTCCTGATTTTCAGCCTCACATTCTTCCCACAACTGTTTGGGAAGGAGGTGGGGAGAATTCAGGAGAAGAAAGCAAGATGTCCAGGGGCTTCTACAGAGCCTGGCTTAGCCACGGTTACTGCTGAGTGAAGAACCACAAGTTTTCTCCGAGGGCTCACCCTCCCCAGGGCCTCCTCTAGTCCGTGTGGCTGTCACAGTGAGCGAGGGCAGTGCCTGTGTGGGGGGCCCCCATCCCTGGGTCACCCCCTGGAGGTCTGTAGGGTCTCCCAATACTGTTACAATTGTAGTGACTTTCCCCAGTCATAGAAAAACAATCAAGTATTAATACAACAATTATTTTTCTTTTTTAGCATCTTCAGTTATTTTAAAAAATTCCAAAGCAACATGTAGAACTACTGAAACAAAATAAAATTGTAAAGCAAAAAGTAGAATTCCTACCCCTTTATATTTATTATCAAATGAGTCACCATTGGGTGGCTGTCCTTGATGTTTCCCCAAAAATATGCAAACAGAGATGGGATCATACTGTACACATGGTGGAGTCACTGCTTACAGATGGGGTCAAGTTCCAAAGTTGGTGGAGAGGCACACATCTCACATGGAGTCAACATTGTCCCTGGCATGTTCAGGACCTGGCCCTTACAAGCTCAGTAGCCAGAATTATCTTAGCATTCCGTCCTCTTTCCAATCTGGCTCTGGCCGTCTTTCCTTGGGGCTGTGCCAGCCGAGGTCTGGTTGGAAAGCGGGGTAGGGTGACCAGGGGTTTCTCCTGCTCTCTTTGTACGTGGGTTCTGGCTGTGCAGTGGACATGCAGTCAGATCGGCATGGCGCGTGGCACTGCCGTTCCTGCAGCCACCTGCTTTATTCTCGTGTGACTTGGATATTGTGAGCAGGTTCCCCCTTCCCATGGTACCCCCCAGAGAAATCCGTCGTGTGGATGAACAGGAGAGGGAACAGTCTGGCTCCCTCACCCCGTGTGATCTGGAGGGAGCCACTCGGCCCCTGGAGCAGTGCCCAGGGCCCTGGGGTGCTGGAAGCCTCCCAGCCTGCGTCCAGCCCCGTCTGCTCTCCTTCGCAGGGCATCCTCATCACCTGGACGAAGCGATTTAAAGCCAGCGGTGTGGAAGGCGCAGATGTGGTCAAGCTACTTCACAAAGCCATCAAAAAGAGAGGGGTAATTTCTCCTGGGCCCTACTGACCTGGGCGCACAGAGGGTAGGGGTGTGGGGAAAGGGCTGTGTCCTAAAGCAGACCGAGCCCCTTCCTGGGAGTGAGGGGACGCAGAGAGTGACACCAAGGTCTGAGGACACGGGCAGGGGAGCGGTGAGGGTCCACAGCCTGGAATGTCAGGGGTGCTTCAAAGCTGTGTTCTCAGAAGTGCTGCCCAAAGGACCCAAGCCTGGGGCAGGGGTCACCTCCTTGGGACAGGAGTGCTGTCACAGATGCAGCCTGCCCCAGGGCAGGGGAGCCAGCCACACGTAGGCACATGGACCTCGTGAAAGGTTTATGGAAGAATGTGGCTCCAGGAGTAAAATCCACTCCCCACAGACTCTGAAGCCAGATAATTAAGGGAACTGTGAGGTTTCCATGATTTAATCACTGCACTCTGATCCAATTAATTCGAGTACCAGCAGTAATGAGACCAGTACCACCCACAAAGCGGGATGGTTCTGAGAACGAGTGCTTCTGCCAAGCTCTCCTAAGGTTGGTGATCTCTGCTACCATGTGTGAATGGACGGTGACACCCGGGTATCTGTCCCCAGGACTATGATGCCAACATTGTAGCTATGGTGAACGACACGGTGGGGACCATGATGACCTGCGGCTACGACGACCAGCAGTGCGAAGTCGGCCTGATCATTGGTAACTTGGTCCCCTCCCCCACTTGGTGGCTCGTCCCCTCACTTGGTGAACACTTGGTGGCCAGTGTTTCCAGGAGGCACAGCCTCCGCTCGCTTCTGTGGTCACAGCTTCTGATCTTGTCCCTACAAGGCACTGGCACCAACGCGTGCTACATGGAGGAACTGAGGCACATCGACCTGGTGGAGGGCGACGAGGGGAGGATGTGCATCAACACGGAGTGGGGGGCCTTCGGGGACGACGGGTCCCTGGAAGACATCCGCACCGAGTTCGACAGGGAGATCGACCGGGGCTCCCTCAACCCCGGAAGACAGCTGTGAGTCCTTGACCTTCTCTTCTAGCCACAGAGGTGGCTTAGGGGACATTTAAGGAAAGATTTGGGGTGAGAGAGGAAAGGGGCGTGAAGCCAGGTGATCCCAAGCGGAAAAGCCCATCAGATTTGCATTTTTGTCATTCCTTGTGTGGTTAGATACATGGCTGTGGAGTTTGTAGCTTAAAAGCACTTTTAAAATAATGTTCTATTTGTTTAATTAACACTGTGATTGCATCTTTGTAAAACATTTGAGAACTAAGAGCACAGAAGCATTGATGCAGCTGGGTGCGGAGCTCACAGCGAAACCCCCACCCCCACCCCAGCGGGGGAGCAGGGCTGGAGTCGAGGGGGTCTCAGGAAAGAAGACCAAGAGATGGTCTGGAGCACAGGAGCTCTGAGCCCCCTGAAGAAAAAAACAGCCTTAAAATTATCCCTTGCTGCACACACCCCAAATTGATATTAATGGCTCAAAAATGCCCTCCTTCCTCCAAAGTAGCATTAGTGTAAAATACAGTGTAAAAACTATATGACTATATAGTATAGTCACTAGTGTTGCTGTTCAGGGTGAGAGAGGCCACGTGGAATGTGGGGTGTCACTGAGCCAGGGAGAGTGAGTGTCTGTTCACGAAACACATTGATTGAGCACTGATCATGTGCTAGGCTCTGAGGATCCCACACGGCGGGGATCCCTCCCAGGGCTTACTGTCCACACGGGGAGTGGGCCAGACATGCAAATGTCTGGCGTGCAGAGGAGTAGGTGAGCACGATGTAAGTGGTGCAGACCTTAGTCAAGCACAAACAGATGAGTCAGACTTGATAAAGAACATGAGACTTACACATAGACAAGTTGTTTTTGGACCTGAAAGCTCCTAGCTGCAGAAGTAGGAGAGCTGCCATTCAGGCTAGAGTGGGCATTGCTTTCTCAGGGCCACTATTTCCCGAAGTGCATGCTCGTGTTTCTCTGCGAAGCTAGCATGCACTGAGAATCGGGAGTCCCTGCCTCGTCCCAGAGTGAGAAGCTCTGTTTCTATTTTTTTTTTTTTTTGAGACAGAGTCT
>VBSM01003143.1:41940183-41966140 GCA_008086735.1 Cheirogaleus medius
CTAAAGCAGTTTGCCATCACCTGTATTCATTGTAGTGAATACACTCCTGTGGCATTTTTCCCAGCAAGTGCTTTAACTTCAGTCCACTGAAACCTAAAATTTACTTTACGTAGTAACCGTGTCACCGAAACCACACATTCCTTCAGTTACGTTGTTGGCAAACTCTTCTTCAGAAGACCCAGTGGGTTACACCGGGAGTGGCACCAGGCTGAGAATCAGAGAATCTGGGTTCTTACCCAGTATTGCCATTTGCTGAGTGAACATAGACATAGCTATTGACCTTGATGCCTCATTCTCTCCATCTGTGAAATGGGGATTTATTTCAAACCTCTTGGAAGACAGGAAGGGGCAGACCTGGAGAGTTCTATTCATATTTTAATGGTTTGTGCCTCAAGTTGCTAACTCAGAAGGGATGGTGTGAAATTTTGTATTCTGCCCAAAAAAGTTAATTACACAGGACTCTCCTTTCATGTTTCAGGGAATCTTGATCACCTGGACAAAGGGTTTTAAGGCAACTGACTGTGTGGGGCATGACGTAGTCAGCTTACTAAGGGATGCGATAAAAAGGAGAGAGGTAACTATTAAAAGAATGTTTTTAAAGATCTTTACTGTGCTTTTGGCTTATAAAAATTGTGCTTGTGCGTTGTAGAGGATTCAAACAATACAGAAACATGTGACCTGGATAATAAAAGCTCCCCATTTCCCCACTCAACTGCTGGCAGTAAAACTGGGGTTCATAGTTTTGGGTTGTTAAAGGATGGTTTTTTTGTTTTGTTTTGTTTTTAAGAAAGGTAAAGTCATGACTATCATACAAATTGAAAAAGAGAGAAGCAGCCCCTGCCATCTGGGCTCAGCGTGGCTCTCTCAGTTAGGCCTTGGTATTGTCCTGTTGCACACAAAAGGATGTCACAGAGTGCACAAACAATTCTACTGAGTATAAATATCATCAGAGCTGCTCCGTGACCATGATGGGGTCAGGCAAGAATAAGACGACTGCATAACCACATCATATCTCGGAACGTGATCGTAGCATTGCCCCTGATTCCCTACAGCATCCAGTCCAGAGCAAAGAGCTTCTTTCAACCTGCCCCCAAACCACAACACAGACCCGAATTCTGTAATAGTTCCTGTCTAGCACTTCCTGAGAGGTGCCTGGGGTGTCTTCCTGCATCGAAGTGAGTCAATAAGCCCAACTTTGTCCAATCACAGGTGCGTTCCTGGTGGCCTTTGGCTGGAGGGCACAGAAAAAATAACACAGTGAAAAATTCCAAAGATTTTATTGAGCTTATTAATTAATGGGGGAATTAGTAAGAACTTTTTAAAAAAACAGCAGTTCAAATGACAATCTGAAGAGCAGACAGACGAAATAAATGTGTGTTGCACCTGGCAGGGTGTGCTAGACAACATCTGGCGTTGCCTTGCAAAGATACCTGCCGAGCTATTTTTGCCCATCCTGCAGCTATCAGTGTTAATGTCTACTCTTCCAGCTTGCTTTCCATGCGTGTACCAACACACATGCACACACTTTTAAAAAATGGGAATCGTACCATATATTACAACTTGCTTTTTTCATTTAACATAAAATCTTTTCTTGTCACTACATAGAGACCAAACTCATTCCTTTTCCGGCATGCACAGGATTCCAGTGTGTTCCTGAACTGTGGTTTACATCACCCCTTTTGATCTATATTTGGGTCGTTTCCTCTTTCTGGCCATTGCAAGCCATGCAGTAAATATCCTTGTACATGTACCTGTGTGCTCCTGTGTGACTAGTTCTGAAGGACAGAGTCTGAGAAATGGATTCAGTATTTCCATTTTGCCCCCTGAAAACCTCTAACTCTTTAAACTCCCAAGAGAAAGAGCAGTTTGGCCATTGCCCCTTGTCTTCCCTGTTCCTCGATTCCCTCCAATACTCAGAACCATCTGTGAAATGGATGGGATCCTTTCCCTTCCTTAGAGCTCAGATTGCAGCTACATCGTTAATAGCAGGTGTGTAGTCAGTGAAGGAGCATTTAAGTGAGAAAGCTGTCTCAGATGATGCAGCAGTGGTTTTCTGATGCTGTGCAGCGAAGTGACCTGGCAGGATTCAAGCCAGGGCAGAATGATCACATTCCTAAAGGTGTGTCCCTTTTATTCCAAAGGAATTTGACCTGGACGTGGTGGCTTTGGTCAACGACACAGTGGGCACTATGATGACCTGCGCTTACGAGGAGCCCACCTGTGAGGTTGGACTCATTGTAGGTGGGTGTCCTGGAAGGTCTCTCTTCGGGGAAGGGAAGGAAGGCTGGGGTTTTCCTGTCCTCTGTGTGGGACATTCTGCCGGTCAGTACCGTCCCCTGACCACCTCCAGAGTTCAGTGCTGGGTGAAGGCTGCAGAGTTCTCCAGGGGGCGCTCCGCTCCCTGACACCCCCGCAGTGCTGCACATTGATTGTGATCAGACTGTCAAGAGCTGAGCTCCGGGAATGAGACCCCACAAGGCTCACAGGGCTTGAATGGATGGGGACGGGTACCTGGAGCTGGCCTGGTCGGCATGGCAGCTCTGCGGGGCTTGTGGGGAGGGGCTCTGGGCAGGTATTGCAGGGGGCATCTGAGGCTGGAAAGAAAGCAGAGACCACCTCCTCTCCTAACCTGCTCAGAGCTGGAAAGGGCCAGGGTGTTCTGGGATGTCATTTTGCCTTTAGCAGCCACTGTTTGTGAGTGGTCCCACCCAGCAGAGGGCTTATCTGTTGGCTCTGCAGACTGTTCCCTTACATTCCAAACACGTGGAGAGGCTGGGCCTCCAGAGCACATAATTCCTGAAGCCTGTTGCTTTGGGCTGTGGGGAGACTGTTTATCTGTTGATCCTGCTCCTAGTGTGGGAGGATATTGGGGAAGACCCCAGACAGTTTTTTTTAGCCAACATCTGCAGGCTCTCCCTGGGCAGGAAGGGGTGGCACCCCCATTCGCTGAATGTCTAGAGATTGGGATGAGGCCCCAGTAGGCCACCCTCCTGGTGCCGGGAAGACCTTTTCACTCACTAGTAAACCACTTTTGGCTTCTGTTGAAATTCAAAAGACTAGGGAGCAGCTCCTGGCAGAGGGTTGTTTGGGGCCTGGCTTTAGGGCTTTGTCTCTTCCTTTTGCTAAGCTTTCTCCACCCAGCCCCTCCCTTCTTAGGTGTGAACCTTAACCGCCATGCTAGAGTGACAAAGCAGTTCTTCCCACCTGGGAGGTCAGGCCTGCCCAGTTCAGGGCTGCCCGATTAGATGTTCCTGCCACCAGGCTCCAGCTACATTCACAGCCACTGTTTTTTTTCTCTCTGAATGGATCTCTTTGCCCACAACTCCATGAGCAGGAAGCGTGGTTTACCCGTTTTGGCTTTCTTTGTACTCACCCCACTTCCATTTCTGGATCTCCCCTTCTCTCAACTTTAGCCTTGGGTGAAAGGGAGCTGAGAAAACAAAAAACAGAAATAATTCAGTTGCAGTCTTCTAATTCTACGTGAGTTTCCTCCCCTGATGAGAGTTCACCTACATCCCACCTAGGGTGGGTGCACAGTGCTCCAGTCTATTCAGTGAGACGAGGCCAGTGACCTTAAGCTTGAATGTCATGGCAACTAAGATGGCTATGAAAGTTCCAGAGCTTTCTCTCATTTCTTAGCTCCTCATGGACTGGAACAGCAAATAGTTCATGGCCCTACCCTGGCCCTTGGTGAGCTGCACTTTGAATAACCCTGTTCTAGGGGATTCAGGAATGGAAATCTGGGGCTCCTCAGCCCCTGGAGAGCACATGCCAGATTGCATGGTGCAGTTTGTGGGTACACCCAGAGAAATGTCCCTTTTTTCTCAGGAGAATCATCCAATTTTCATAGGTCTGTGATCCAAAAAAGCTAGGAACCATTGCTTTAGAAAGATACCCGTGACATGCTGATGATACTGTACTTTCCTGAACCAACCAACTGTGGGCTTCCTTCTAAAACACATAGAGTTTATGAGGATGTGTGTATGTATGTGTTTGTGTGCATGGAAAAAAATAGACATTTTTTTTGTTCCATTCTGAATATTGCCTAAAACTCTACCATTGAAGATACATTCCTTTATTTTTAAGACCATCTTCTATTAAAATAATTTAGTCCTGCTTGGACAGGTGATCAAATGAGGCTCTTGGTATAAAGTAAGTTAATCAAATGCTTTCTGGGTGATTTCACTCATACTCTCCATTTATATTTTGTTTTCTTGGAAAGCTTTGGGAAAGCAAAACGATTATTTTGTTGATCTAAAAAACATACCCCTTACCTGTGGAATCTCAGGCCCCAGACCCCAGGCCTGGTTGCAGGACCCCCAGGTATGGTGGCACAGCCATTCATTGTCCCCTTGTGTGTCTCAGGGACTGGCAGCAATGCCTGCTACATGGAAGAAATGAAGAACGTTGAGATGGTGGAGGGGACCGAGGGGCGAATGTGTATCAACATGGAATGGGGTGCCTTTGGGGACAACGGGAGTCTGGATGACATCAGAACAAACTATGACAAACTGGTGGATGAATTTTCTCTGAACGCTGGGAAACAAAGGTAATTCTGCCTGGGGTAGGAGACACCTAAGGTCAGGCTGGGGAGAGAACGTTCGGCTGCATTCTGCTTCTTGCAATGGAAGAAGTTTCTAGCATGAGTGGGTTTGAACAGAGGCTTAAAGACTGGTTCCTCTGGTTCACTCCTGCCCTTGGCCTTGGTCTGAGGATAGCAGAGAACTGGTGGATGGCCCCTCAGATTGTACAAGATGGCCTGGGGTTGATGTCCTGTCCAGGGGTCTCCTCTGCCCAGGAATATGCCCAGATGACAGATGACACTTCTTTCGGTGACCTTTTTCAGCCTGGAAGATTCTGGCCTGCCCTTCTTGCTCTGTGTTTCTTCCCCATCAGAATAATGGGGGTGGGGGTGGGGGTGCAGCAGAGGCCGCTGCAACCGTCCTTCCCTCCCAGGGCCTCCAGCACCACCTAGTGGCTGTGTGGAGCTTTGCAGCTCAGGTCTCAGGGACCATGTCTGAAATGGCGGTATCCACCCTACTCCTAAATGAGATGAATGGCCCCTTGTCTCAAGTCCCCAGGAATCAGGCTGTCCTCTGCCATAGCCAGGATGAGTTGGTCCCAGTTGTATCCCTAGGAGCAGAAATATGGGCCAAAGTAGCAGCCAATGTGAGTCATTCCCCAGTTGCCCTCAAGATTTTTGCCTTTTTTCAGTACCGTCTCTGCTATTACTTACTTAATGTTTTTCTTTAAAGAAAAAATCAGCTTATATTTGCTTGCTTAAAATTAATGAGTGAGGAAAAAAAGGGAGACCATTACCATGGATAGGTGGTAATCATAAAATGAATATAGTGAAAAATGGCATTATTCAATTCTACCCAGATAGTGTAGCCTGCCAGAGGCCCTAAACAAGATCTCCTTTGTTTAAAAGGGAGGTCAGCAAGTGTTGGAAGGGGTTAAAGCCATGTTGGCACCGAACTGAGATGGTCTCCTGGATTGAATGAGAACGACTAGGTGGGCGATGACAGTTCTGTGATTCTGTGCAATGTCACGTTCTTCTGTGGCAACGGAAATCCCCTGGAGACCCTGGAGTATCTGGATTGCAGCGGACTCTCCTCAGCTTGGGGACACTGGGCTTGGGCGTGTACCATGGGAGCATTTAAATCCCTTGTTATTTCTTGAGGCAAGATCAGGTTGACCTCACATGTGTTGTGGCCACTGGAATTCTACCAGCATGGTCTTGTCACTGCTCTGTGCTTGACCAGTGCTCTGGCTGTTTGCAAAACCTTAACAAAGTCTAGGAACTCTGCCTTTCTTGTCTTCTTGTCCCTTTAAGACTCAGTCCAGTCCTGTACTTACTCAGCAGGTATTTATGGGGCACTTCACTGAGGGCTTAGTGCTGTGCCCTGGGGACTGAGAGCTGAGCTAGATGCACATTCCCTGTCCTTCTGGGGCTGTCACTGAACTGGGGATGTGAGCAGTGAGCTCATGTGTGTTGTGAAGGAGGAAAAGGGTGAGGTGTGTGGGAGCCTGAAACAGGCAGGTAGAACCCAGATGGGAAGGACAATAGGCTCTCCCGGAAGTGGTCTTGGGCTGAGAGCTGGAAGTTAGGTACGGAGGGAGGCTGGTCTTCCAGGCAGACATGAATGCCAGTGGTTTTGTTTCTGATGTGGGCAGGGTAGAGGAGTGTCCGGTGCTTGCTTGTCTCCTCTGTCTCTGCAGGGAGCACAGGGCAGGTACACAGCTGGCTGCTGATGACGCCCTTGAGGGACAATAAGAATCCCAGAGTGATTGTGAGACCAAGGGCTGACAGTCCCCCTGGCCACTTTGCATAGACACCCCACCCCTTCCTCCTGTCTCAGGTTTGAGAAAATGATCAGCGGTATGTACCTGGGCGAAATTGTCCGCAACATCTTGATCGACTTCACCAAGAAGGGATTCCTCTTCCGGGGGCAGATCTCTGAGCCGCTGAAGACCCGGGGCATCTTTGAGACCAAGTTTCTGTCTCAGATCGAGAGGTGAGTGGGGAGGGCTTCCCTGCCATCCACCCATCCATTAGAGGTCGCCTGGCCAGTGGATTGTGATGGGGGTGGTAGGGACACTTGTGGGCATTTTGGCAATTTGTGTGGGATTTTTCCCTCCTCTGGTATAGGAGGCCCTGAGCATTTGCATATTGACCTCATATAATTTTATTACAAATCACTTTCCTTTTATCCATCCTTCATGTCAGGGCATTATATTGATATGTTTGAAACTGCATGTGTAAGTAGGTTGTATGAATTCCATTTCAGGATAGTAAAGGCGTGTTGCAAATACTTGTATTGAAAGGGCACAGAATCCACCCCTGATTCATCTGAAAGGCAGCCTGGGGCTGCACAGCTTGGCCACCTGGTAGCCGCATGTCCCCGGCAAGTTGTTCTGCCTTCCTCCTACTTTCCTCTTGTGGAGGGAACATTTCATCCTTGCCTTTGCTGTCTTCCAGGGCAAGCTGTGCGAGAAGGAGGAAAAGTGGCTTGAAAAAGCAACTGTGCAAAACACCACCTCATTCTTAGAATGGTCGTAATAACCTTAACGTAGGCTCTGCATAATAGCTGACAAACCCTGTGCATTGTTTTTGCCCAGGCAAACCATTTTTAATATGCAGTTCCGTGGCATTAAGTATTAGTGCACTCACATTGTTGGGATACCATCACCACCATCCATTTCCAGAACCCTTTTCATCCTCTCAAACTGAAACTCTGTACTCACCAAACAACACTACCTCCCCATTCCTCCCTCCCACCAGCCCCTGGCAGCCAGCGCTCTATTAATACTTTCCGTTTCTGTGAATTTGACTAATCTAGATACTTCATATAAATGGAATCATGCAATGTTTATCCTTTCGTGACTGGCTTATTTCACTTAGCGTAACGTCCTCAAGGTGTATCTATGTTGTAGCACGTCAGAATTTTGTTCTTAATGCT
Source organism: Cheirogaleus medius (assembly GCA_008086735.1). Lineage (NCBI taxonomy): Eukaryota > Metazoa > Chordata > Mammalia > Primates > Cheirogaleidae > Cheirogaleus > Cheirogaleus medius. The sequence continues at coordinate 41,947,647 of VBSM01003143.1, forward strand.
GAATGGTCTTTCATTGTTATGTATATGCCACATTTTATTTATCCATTCATCTGTGGATGGACACTTGGGTTGCCTCTACCTTTTGGTGACTGTGAAGAATACTGCTATGAACATGGTGCACAAATATCTGTTTGAGTCCCTGCTTTCACTTCTTTTGTGTATATTCCCACAAGTAGAATTGCTGGATTGCATGGTAATTCCATTTTAATTTTTTGAGCAACTGCTATACTGTTTTCCACAGTGGCTGCACCATTTTACATTCCCACTGGCAGTACACGAATGTTCTAGTTTCTCCACATACTCCCCAACACTTGTTATATTCTGGGGATTTTTTGACGGTAGCCATCCTAATGGGTGTGAAATGATGGAGAAGGCTTTTTAAAACATACTAGCAAAGAAAGGAATCATAAAGGAAAAATTGCCAAATAGAGCTACCGTGTTTCCCCGAAAATAAGGCAAAGTCTTATATTTATTTTTCCTCAAGAAGACACCCTAGGGCTTATTTTCAGGGGATGTGTTATTTTTTTTAAGTACGGTACAACAATCTACATTTATTCAAATATAGTTAAGTTGTCTTCTTCTGGAACATCATCATAACTCTCCAAACCCGGAATTCTATCCTGAATTTCTTGTGACTCTATTTCCTTTAGAACCATTGGCTCCAATCTCTCATGTCGAGCAATAGAGCTCTCATGGGGCAGATGAGAAGGGCTGCTAGTCTTTACCACTCCGCGACGAAATGCATGGGTTGTGCAGATACGCTGCGTAGCCACGCCCATCACTAGGTCTTATTTTCGGGGTAGGGTTTATATTGTACAAATGCTTAGAAATCCTGCTAGGGCTTATTTTATGGGTAGGTCTTATTTTCGGGGAAACACGGTATATAGCCTCTCTGTAAGTTAAAAAAAAATTGGTACTCAAAAGGCAAATGGTAAACTGAGGAAGACACTGGCATATGACAAGATACCAAACATGGCATGGTGGGCTTTGGCAGGTCTGGTCTTAGACCTGCTCTGTTCTGCTGGCTGTGTGCTTGCTCCTAGCCTCAGTTTCCTCATCTTTAAAATGGGAATAATCACACATGCATTGATTGGCTGAGGAGCAAATGAGGGAATGTATATAAAACACCTATCACATAGTAAGTCCTCAGAAAAGGCTTGCTGGTCATATCATTGTGGCTGGCCATCATCATCATCACCAGTCATTGTCATTACTTTCATTTTAATACGAACAAGACAAATACCTGAGGAAAAAAGTGTTGGGACATAGTAGGTATAGTAGGTAGTTCATATGGCTAATAAACAAATGGGGGGAAAAAGGTCATCCTCACTAATAGAGAAGAATGCAGATTAAACCATAGTTGTGATGCCATTCTTCTGAAATTGTCAAAAGTTTTAAAAAGTGATCCTTTCCACTGAGGACAAATAGAGCCAAATGCTCTGCTAAAGAGAGGGTAAATTAATATACTGTTCTGAATGGTACTTGGCGATATATATCAAAATCCCTTTGACCCAGAAATGTATCCTAAGGAAAAAATCAGAGTTGCACACAAAGATTTATAAACCAGAAACTCCATAAATGTTACTTTATAATAGCAGAAAATTGCAAATAACTTGAATTTCTCCAAATTGGCTGAATAAATCATGGAGCATGCCTAGAATGGAATGCTATAGCAGCCGCTTCCAATCTTGTTCTTGGATAAGGGTGTGGGGAGTTGCTCAGATGTATGAAATAGGAAAAAAAGAAACAAAATCACATATAAAGGATAATCATTCCGTTTTGCATATCATAAGGACAATACCATTATTTAATGACATCTAGGAAAAATAGATTAGAAGGGAATACATTAAAATGTTAACAGCATTTTTCTGGATATCGGGATTATGAATAGTTTTAACTTTCCAATTTTTATTTTTCTAGATTTGCCAAATTTTCTACAACTTAACATGTAATGTTTTGGGATCGTTAAAAAAATCATGTTATTTGGAAGGAAAAAAATAACTGAGGGCCATGTTTGTGTATACGTGCTGTGATTTGGGGCTGGTCCTTTGGACTTGGTCCCCAGGTTGCTCTCAAAGGTCCTGCTTTATCCAGGCCCCTGGCTTTTGTCTCCCACAGCGACCGATTAGCCCTGCTCCAGGTCCGGGCCATCCTCCAGCAGCTGGGTCTGAACAGCACCTGCGACGACAGTATCCTCGTCAAGACCGTGTGCGGGGTGGTGTCCAAAAGGGCCGCACAGCTGTGTGGCGCAGGCATGGCTGCCGTGGTGGATAAGATCCGCGAGAACAGAGGGCTGGACCGTCTGAACGTGACCGTGGGAGTGGATGGGACGCTCTACAAGCTTCATCCGCAGTGAGTGGGCCTTCCAGGGGGATGGGCAGAGCCCTTTAGGGTTACGGGGTGTGGGTCCCACCAGGGATCCTCCTCCCCAGGGCACAGCCAGCCTGGAGGCTGTGCGTCCAGGGGCCTCGGCTTGTCTGGGACGAGGTAATGAACCGCTCTGGGGTTTGACTGGCACCCTTAGCGAGGCAGAGAAGTGGCTTCCGTTGGCCAGCCTTCGCCAGCACATGGCATGACCCTGGTTCTGTGCCTCCTGGGCCCCTCTTAGATGGGGTGGGCAGTGGGAGAGGAGGTGAGGGTGGCCAGGGGCTTGCCCATCGGCCTGGCTAGCTGTGGCCAGGCCGGAGCTGTGCTTGGTGAGTGGGGAGGGATAGTAAGAAAGGCAGAGGAGGGCTCTTGTCTTGTTTACCTGCGGAATCAGGGTTTGCCAAGCCCTGGAAGGACAGGAGCAGTTTGGTCTTGGCTTTGTGGCTGGGAGGGGTGGGAGTGGCTTCCTTTTGGTCGCATGTCTAACACCCCATGCCAGACATGTGACCCTGTTTGGATCTGCTGTTTGATCCACTGCATGTCTCAAAGCTTGGTTCTTATGTACAGAGCAACCATATTATTTATTGTCTAAACTGTAGTACTTTTGCCAGTGAAAAGGGTGCTATTACTAATTACTCTGAGCCTGGGTGCGGTGGCTCACGCCTATAATCGTAGCACTTTGGGAGGCCGAGGCTGGTGGATCGTTTGAGCTCAGGAGTTCAAGACCAGCCTGAGCAAGAGCGAGACCCCTTCTCTACCAAAAATAGAAAGAAGTTATTTGGACAGCTAAAAATATATAGAAAAAATTAGCCGGGCATGGTGGCGCATGCCTGTAGTCCCAGCTGCTTGAGAGGCTGAGGCAGAAGGATAGCTTGAGCCCAGGAGTTTGAGGTTGCTGTGAGCTAGGCTGACGCCACGGCACTCTAGCCTGGGCAACAAAGTAAGACTCTGCCTCAAAAAAATAATAATAATAATAATTACTCTGAGACTGTAGGCAAACTGGGACCATCCCAGATAAACTGGGCCATAGTGTCACCCATTTACAAGCAACCTCACCCAACTCGACATAGACATCACCTGTTTACCTCAAGGCCGTGGCTTGGGATAGGACCATCTCTCTTGCTCTGTCCCACCTCTGTCTCTCACCTCATTAGCTGTCCTCACCTTTACGTGAGCAGCACAGGGCGTGGTGTAGGGCCAGGATTTGGAGCCACATACTCTGGGATTTAATCTTGGCACTGTCATTTAGAAGCTGTGTGCAGTTGTTTAATCTCTGCAAAATCCCGTCTTCCTCATGGATGACCATCGCTGGCAGGACTAGAAATTAGGTCTTTAAAGTATGGGGCACCCAGTAGGTGCTCAGTAAAGGGCAGTCGCTACTTCTGAGAAGCCCTTGCCTCAAGCATCCGCAGCCTGGCCTGGTCTTTCATTTTCAGCACAAAATGCAAGCACCTGGAATCACCTCGTTTAGAGACTACCCGCCACTGGAGGGCTCTTTGGGTGCTGTTGATGGGGGTGGGCTGGGGGCCTCAGTGGGCTGCGGCTGGGGGTGGGTCATGGTTGCTCCCGTGTGGCCTCCTGGACCGACCCAGTGCATGAGTCACTCAGGCCCTGGCAGCCTTCTTGGTTTCTAAGTCCCTCAGAGCCTCCCAGGGTGGGAGCTTGAGAGTGTGTTATTCATGGAAGCCACACAGAATAGTTGGGCCCCCCTGCTGAGAATGTGATGATGGGCTTGCTGGAGGCCCGCTCTCTTCCCTCCCACCTGCCCCCCTTCCTTATTGTTGGGTGCAGAGGCCTCCCCTTACCCCGGGCTTTTGCCCCCATAAACCCACTGCAACGTCAAAATCCTCAATCAACCCTCATAAGCCGGGGCCATCTATGCCTCAGTGTTTTCGGGTGGGCCCGGCGTCTCCTCTCATCTTCTTCCTCTACCTACCTTCTCTGTTTTTGTCCTTTTCAGCTTCTCCAGAATCATGTACCAAACCGTGAAGGAACTGTCACCAAAGTGTAACGTGTCCTTCCTCCTGTCCGAGGACGGCAGCGGCAAGGGGGCCGCCCTCATCACGGCCGTGGGCGTGCGGTTGCGCGCAGAAGCGAGCAGCTAAGAGCCCAGGACCCCGGGCCTGCTGTCCCTACAGCACTTCTCTCTTTGAGCGGCGACCCCTGCCCCTCCCAGTGAGCCGGCTGGGAGACGCCGGCGCCCGAGCCCACCACGGCCACAGCGGGGAGGACAACAAAATCCAACTAATGGCGCATAATGTAGGGTACAAAATAGAGTGTGTGCTGTTGATAATATCTCTCACCCGGATCCCTCCTCACCTGCCCTGCCACTCTGCATGATTTGATTGCGACCTGGTCCCCACGTGTGACGTGCAGTGGCATCCATTTCTGCTGTATGCATTCATCCAGCGGAGTTATTTATTGGCTCGACGTGGAAAGTCGCACCACCGGACAGGCCTTCTGGGCCTCTGAAGCCCGTCCTTGGGGTCACCCCCTCCCTGCCCCCCCCATGTGAAATGTATTATCACCAGCAGACACTGCCGGGACCCCGCCCAGGGGCATGGCCTGAAGGCGAGTGTGGACATAGCATTAGCCGCTTCCTCCCGTCCCAGCACCCACCGCGCCCTGGCGTCCCGCTGGGATGTGTCAATGCCACTGAATCGTGTGTCTGTGGAACCAGTCCTAGCCACGTGTGACAGTCTTGCATTCTGTTTGTCTCGTGGGGGGAGGTGGGCAGTCCCGAGGGAAAATGTCTTGTCTCCATTTGGGTAAAAGGAACCAACCAACGACCTATGCCATCAGCAGAAGTTCCCATCGCTTTCGTGAGCCATGTTGTATGACCTAGTAAACTTTGTACCAATTCAAAGACCCGAGTGGTGCTTCGAGGCCGGGGACGGGGAGGCTATCTTGGGACGTGGCGAAGACCAAATGCTGGGGGTTCTCATGACCTTCTGGTGGGGAGAGAGTTTAAAATAAAGATTGTCATCTTCAGCTGGCAGCCTTGGTTTGGCACGAGGACTTCTGTGCCCTCCCTGCGGAATGTCACAGAAGCAGCCTCTTGCCGTATCTCCACTGCCTGCCCCGCCGGGTCCCTGCCCGAGTCCCGGGTCCCACTCCATGGAGAGGCTTCTCAGCTTCCACCCCAGTACCTTTAAGAGGGTCAAGAATGGAAGGCCTCTCTCTGTCCTGCTCACTTGTAGCTGGGACAGAGAAAAAGAAACATCTCTGTTGGGTTTAGTGAGAGGACACTGCAATGTTGTCCCCACCACCCGCCACCAACCCTAAGACAGCGGATAAAGCGTGCCTCCTGCCCTTAAAGCACCCAGGGTAGCAGGCTTGCTGCACTTGCCCACTTCCCGATTTTAACCACTTTGGTACGAGCGTCGACTACAGTCGACAGCCACAGATGAACGCGCACAGCCAAGCGTCGACTTTAGTCGACAGCCAAAAGCTTTTACTTTTACAGCTTTTATCTCTGCAGCTGCAGTGTGTACGTTCAGCTATTAAGTTACTACGAATCTGTGACCTTTTAACAAGTCCTTAGTAGGAGTTATTATAGTTATTTTCCTAAAGCTGCCTGTAAAGTAAAACAAGCTTTCAGTGCTTTAAAGCTTTCCTCATCACACAAGAGCAAAACGGATTCGTCGTCAATGCACAGCACAGACTATCGTGCGGACTGAGAGTGCCGGCTGTAGGCGGGGTTTCGCGGCCGGCGAGCGCGGTACCAAAGTGGTTAAACTGTCTGTCTGACCCCTTTGACCTCCTCCCACCCCCACCTCGAGATTGCTGGCTGCCATTTGGGGTCCATTTTGATGGACCCCACATCAATCTGCATCCAGGTGCCCCGAGATGTCCCAGGGCATGACTGCAGCTCTAAGTGCCCCCCCCCCAGCCTGCCTGCCCACTTGGATGGGTGAGATCAGAGTCCCTTTATGCGGGGCATGGGGCTGCTGGTGTCTGGCACAGTGGTGTTTATGGAGAACACAGACACTAAACTTTTCGATGTGTGTAGACAGTGTTACGTGGTTCTTCTGGAGGGGTGCTGGGGTGTGGAGGGCGAGTCGGCAGGCAGGGAGAGGTGCACCCTTGGCGAGGACTGGGCCAGGCCTGGAGCTTTCTGGGAGTTGGAAAGAAAGTGTTCTCTGCCCACCAGCTTCTTGTTGCAGAAGTGAGGGCAGGAGCTGCATTGCTGTTTTGTAGGTGGTTTTTGTATAAAATAGCCGGTGTAGCAGTAATGAAAGTCACGGCTATCATTTAGTGAGCACTTACTCTGGTCTGGCCTGCTGGTTTATAGACATCACCGCCATTGATCCTCACAGCATCCCTGTGAAGGAGTTTTGCCATTGGGCTGAAGAAGATGCTGAGGGTCAGAGTGACTTGGCTGAGGAAATACAGCTGACTTTGGACTCTTAATCACCATCTGCACTGGGCTGTATCTGACTTCTTAGATGTTGAGGCAGAGAAGCCCTGGGCTGACTCACAGCTATTGGGCTTTGCGAAATAAAAAAAGCTTCTTTCATTGTCTTTTGCCTGATAATGAGTCAGTGTCATGGTTTCATACTGCCCACAGGTATGTTTTGTTCAGCTTACCCAAATTTTACAAAAATGTGAGCCAAATGTAATCTGGAGGTGTCACAAATTTGGATTAACAGCTTCTCTTGAAAGATTTAGATCTGACAACAATGGGCAGCCATTACCGTGTGGCAGCATTTGTCCAGAGCTGAGCAGCTGCTGTCCCCTTTGGATGCCTGTCCCCTCCGGTTTGCCACAGTCCCCACCATTCCCTGGTACCTCAACACTGAGACTGGAAGTCGGTTGCCTTCTGTCATCACGTTTGCAGTCTTTACACTGGATCCAATGTACTCATTGGAAGTTGTGTGCCCCAGGAAGGCGTTCGAACGTGCAGCTCCTAGATTAGATAAATATTGGCTCATATGGTCTTTTCTGACTCTTGTCGGATGCCTTGAAGTGCCCCCTGAGACGGGCGGCTGAGTCCTGTTGTAGTCAGCATCTTTTGTTGAGTTCCTGGCCCCATCTTGTTTTTTCCACTGGTGTATCAAAGGGTGGGGCATGGGCCACACTTTCAGATCTGATACTCTTGACTGGCTACTTCTCAAAGGGTGCTGAGCCTCATCCTGCGGCCAGACGCAAGGTGTCAAAGTTCAGCAGTCATCTGTCTTAGTCCCTTTGGCATTGCTATAACAGGATACTGGGTAGTGTATAAAGAAAAGAGGTTTATTTGGCTCACGATTCTGGCTGGAAAATCCAGGATTGGGCAGCTGCATCTGGTGAGGACCCCGGAAGGGAGTGGGTTGTGCAAAGAGATCACATGGTGAAAGAGGGAAACTGAGGAAACCAGACTCTTTTGTGACAACCTGCTATTTTGGGAACTAATCTATTCCCACCAAAGTGAGATAACGCTGCAGGGCACTAATCTATTCATGGGGGATCTGCCCCCCTGACCCAGACACCTCCCACTGGGTCCCACCTCCCGATGCTGCCCCAGCGGGGATCAATTGTCAACATAAGTTTTGGTGGGGACAGACCAACCATATCCAGACCACAGCAGCATCCCATCTTGGGGTCCCCCAGCCTCTTCGTTGGTGGCCTCAGAGGGGGCCACCTCCCCGGCTATGAACAGAGTCTCTTTAGTGTGACACCTGTTGACCCTCGCAGAGAGGGATGGAGCGTGAGTCAGCTCAAGCTTGTCCTCCTCGGTGGGCGTGACCCAAGGGCAGCAACGGAAGGCAAGCCGGAATCCAGAGCGGAACCTGGGGATGGAGGGTCACCTTGAGCAAGGGCTTCAGAGTCCAGGGGCTGTCATGTCGCTGCTCCTACCCCCAGGACACCATCTCTGTCACTTCGCAGAGCCCACAGTGGCTCAGGGGCTCTGGAGAGGTGCATTCTTTAGTGATTTTGATTTCTGGAAACAGCAAAAATATTCTGAAGTGGGTGATTAAATTGAATTAGACTATTTGTTATTATTTTTAAAAAAGAAACCAGGTAGAATTATAAAGAAACAGCAGATTTTCTTGTTTGATTTGTTAACTGGCTTCTAAAGGAGGATTCAAGGAAGAGGCTGTTTGAAAACACTGGGGCTGCGGCAGGCTTGGTGGAAGAAGGATGCTGCCCCAGGGAAACAAACTGCTCTGAAAGAGGACTCACGTACGGAAATACCAAGTTTTGGTGCGTTTGCTTATAAAATGGACAACTTCCCATGGCAGCAGTGAAGGTCTGAGTGGACCGGAGTTAAGGGGCAGCAGACGGGACGAGTGGAGGAAATGGGTTGGCGGAAAGAGAACACTGGCTGCTCAGAGACGGGGAGAAAGAAATGAGACCCTTTGCAAACCAAGAACAGGGAAAAGAACCGTATTGTCTCTTCCTGGGCGGTGCAGGGTTTCATCTTCCAGAAGAGCCACCTTACTTTGGAGTCTTGCCTTGTAGCTCCCCAGGACTCCATTGGTGTGGCCCAACCAGTTTGTATTTGTGGCTTCAGTGGCCTCTGCGCCTTACACCCACACTCAGCTTGTCCCAACCCAAGCTCCCAGTCACCCTCCCCTCCCCCAGCCGGCGCGGCCCCTCCCCTGCAGTCTTCCCGTCTCAGCTCCAGACAACTGACAGGGCCGTTCTTCCAGGTGTCCTAACAACAGGTTCTTGGGAGTCATCCTTGACTTCCTCTCATGAGCTGCCTCCCCTCCAGCAAATTCTGTTGGCTCTGGTCTAAACCACCCCCTCTCCCTGGGTAATCCCTGGGATTACCACAGTAGCCTCCTGGAAGCCATCTCTGGGCCTCTCGCCTGGCCCCCATGGCCCAGCTCCTGTACTGCTCTGGACTGATTATTTTGAAAAGTAAGTCAGAGCCTGCAGCGGCCCCCAGTACAAGCCTCAGTCCTTACCTTGACCACAGGGCTGCTGCTTTAGCTGTTCCCCGTGCCTGGAACTCTTGCCCAGACCAAGCGTGGCTGGCTCAGTCCTTCAAGCCTTTGGTCAAAGGTAAAACTGCAACCCCTGTGCCCACCACCTAAATCCCAAGGCACTTCTTGCTGGTCCCTCTCTGAAGCACAGAAGTACAAGGGCCAAGGAAACCTGATGACGTCAGAGGGAGGAGTGAGATCCTGGGCCCTCCTCCTTGGCTGTGTCTGCCAAGGTCACTTCCCAGGTACCCTGGAAGCCTCTCGGGGACAGGAAACCACACTGTGATCCTCCCAGGGAGCAACCTGCCCCACCCCAGGGCTGGCCCCAGCCTCCTAGGGAGTGCTTCTCCTGCCTAGGAAAGTCCTCAGTAGGAAGCTCCTAAAAATATTAGGACAGAGGTCAGTCCCTCCCTCCTTTGCCTGGCTCTTTCCTTCCTCCCTGTCTGCTCTGCTGCCTCTCTCTGACTCTCCCCTTCCCTCCATCTCGCTGGCCCTCCCCTCTTCTCCTTGTCCCAGATGTAGACCCCAGAAGAGCCAGCAGGAACAGACAGATAGGGAGAGCTATGGCCTGGGTGATGAAGCAAGGTTTTGGGGAGCAGATGGGGCTCAAGCTAGGCCCAGGCTGGAGGGAGGACAGTGCTGTGGGCTGGCCGTGTGACAGCATTCCCAGCCGGGGAGGGGACAAGGACACAGGCTCAGGTAGGAGCCAGCTAGAGGCTTGAGCTGCCACAGGGGAGCTCCTATGGGGCCCCGGGGCAGGGGAGGGGTTGGGACGGGGCCTCACCTGTGGTTGAGGCAGCAGTAGATGATGGGGTTGTACATGGTGGAGCTCATGGCCAACCAGAAGAGTGCCAGGTAGACCTGCTGGATGAACTTGTGGCAGTAGATGTCCTTTTGGAAGCTGCCCAGGATGAAGTAGAGGTGGTAGGGCAGCCAGCAGACAGCGAATGTCACCACCACCAGCACCATGGTCTTCACGAACTGGTCCAGGGGGGGCTCAGGTCACTGCTCAGCCCCTGAACCCCAGGCCTCAACCCTCGAGGGTGGGTGCAGGGCACCCCTGGCGCCAGCCTGGGTAGCCCTCCACAGTCAGACCCCTCCTCCTCCTGCCCCAGTGCCCTGGAGCACCTGTTGCCCGGGTGTTCCTGAGCCCCCCACCTCCAGGGCCTTTGCTCGGGTCCCCCCCGCCCACACTGCTGTCCTTCCTTTGAAGCCCGGCTCGATGGCCACCTCCCCCAAAAGGTGACTCGGATCTCTTCATTCATAGCAGCTCTCCCTGCCAGGAGAGGGGCGCAACTCTTACTCCTGACCCTGTCCTTGGGGGAGCCCTGTGCCCGCTATGGGTTCCCAGGCCTCCCCCTCGCTGGGATCTGTGTCTGTCACAGCGCTTCTATCCATGGGCAGTGGGGCTCCAACCAGGGACCACAGCCTCTGCTCAGGGCCAGCTCCACAACCTCACAGCTGTGCTCTGCAGGCACTCTCCTGCACGGCCCAACGTGCCAGTCACAAAGGGGTTGGGGGCTCCTACACACCCTGATCCTCCTCTAAGGACCTGGGTGGAGAGCTCTGGTGTGGAGCAGATGAAGGGCAGGCCAGGCAGGCCAGGCATGGCAGGTGGATGCCAGCTCTCCATGAGGGGGGACACTCAGATGGTGCCCCATGTCCAGCTACCTCCCTTGAGCTGCCATGTGAAAAATGCCTACTATCAGGTGAGAAGCTGTGACTGGCCTGGCTACATGATGGATCAACCCATTGCCGCCCCTGGTTGCCTGGCAGCAGGGCCTGGGCAAGGGAAAGCCTTGACTGGGGCAGGGTGTAGGTCTGGAGCACAGGACGCTATGCTGGGGACCCTGGGGCAGGAAGGGGCGGGGCTGGACAGTGGGGAGAAGGGGTCACTGGCACTTTGGGGAGAAATTGGAGACACACTTGATGAAGCTGGACCACAGTCTGGTCTCCATGATCTCTGAGGTCTGTAGTTCCAGCATTTGAAGACTGTCCTGTGATTCTATCTGGGCTATATAGTTCTGTGGGGCTTCTTAAATTCAATATATATATATTTTTTGAGACAGAGTCTCCCTCTGTTGCCCAGGCTATGTGCTATGGTGTCAGCCTAGCTCACAGCAACCTCAAACTCCTGGGCTCAAGCCATCCTCCTGCCTCAGCCTCCCGAGTAGCTGGGACTACAGGCATGTGCCACCATGCCTGCCTAATTTTTTTCTATTTTTAGTTGTCTGGCTAATTTTTTCTATTTTTAGTAGAGACGGGGGTCTTGCTCTTGCTCAGGCTGATTTCGAACTCCTGACCTCAAGCATTACTCCCACCTTGGCCTCCCAGAGTGCTAGGATTACAGGCGTGAGCCACCGCACCCGGCCTCAACATTTTGATTTTTCAAAAAGTCTAAGATTTTAATATTTTATCATTCTAAGATTCTTGGAGGTATCTGAAATTTTGAAGAGTCCCCAATTCCCTTAACATTCTGGAAAGTTCCTTTAACTTTGTATTTGGCCAAAGACCAAAGGCAAATCCACCTGCTGGAAGGAAAGCGGTCAGACTCTGGCCCCAGGCTCCACACAAGGGCAAGTTCCCCAGTTTCTCCGGGTCCGGCCTCGCCCCCGCCCCGCCCCCGGCGCCCACCTTCTTCTTGGCCTGCAGGTGGCGCAGGTTGGCTCCGTGCGCCTGGTGTCCCGGCACTGCGTGCCTCCAGAGCGTGAGGCCGATGATACTGTAGGCGACGAACATCACCACGAGGGGCAGGAAGTAGATGAGCGCGATCACCACGAGGTGGTACCTGCAGGGAGAGCCAGGGGCCTGCGCAGTGGGCGGCCTGCGGGCGACTCCGATGTCCCTGGAGCCGCCCCCCGTGGGCCCGCCCTAGCCCACTTCCCAAGGCCTTGGTTTGATGTGAAGAAAAATAAAGGCAACACTGGCTAGCACATGTGCCAAAAGAGGGCTTCCCCTGCAAGCAGGACGCCAGCACGAGACCCGCATCTTTCCATGCATTAGACGCGTGCCAAAAAAAGAAATAAATTGGAAGTAAAAAAGTTAACCAAGCAATACATTTGTTTAAAATTTAAAATGCCATTAAGCACAAAGGAGTAAACAAAATTACTTATCCCACTCCCACCACTATTTACAATTTGGCATATTTTCTTCCAGAATCATGTAGAACACTAGTCACCCCTTATCCGGGTTTCATTTTCCCCCGTTTCAGTTACCCAAGGTCAACTGTGTTTGCAAAATGGGTGAGGACAGTACATAACATACTCTGAGAGAGACACCACGTGCACATAACTATTATTACAGCGTATTGTTACAATTGTTTTATTATTAGTTGTTGTTAACCTCTCACTGTGCCTAATTCATAAAGTAAACTTTATATTTGGTGTGTGTGTGTGTATAGGGGAAAATGTATATACAGGGTTCAGTACTATCAGAAGTTTCAGGCATCCTCTGGGGTCTTGGAATGTACCCTACTGTATAGGTATGTGTGTGTTTGTATATAGGTGTATGTATGTGTGCAGATCTATTGGATTCTATATATAACCTGTGTCTGTCTGGATGGATACACAGAATGACTGCAGTTAATAAGGCCCAATCCTGCGCCAACATCCCTATCAAGGAACAGGGCAGTGGAGAGCACCATATTGTGCATGTGATTTTGTCATCCGCTTCCTGCTCATTCTCGTTTGGCTGGAAACATCATTCATGCCAGCAAATGCTCTTTCATATACCTTTGAGCAAGTGGTCCAGAATACCATTGCATGACTTCTTACCCAGTCCCCAGGAGGACCCTGGGTTGCGTTGGGGCTTTTCATTTCCTTTCGGAAAGACAGCGTAAAGGAGATGTGTCCTCCCCACGCTCCACGTCTCTGGTTTCCGACTGACGCTGCTGCATCCTCTCTGATGAGCTGCAGGTTGGGCACTGACTCCGGGCAGGGCTGCAGTGGGAGCCCTTGGAGCACCCCGTGAATGGGCCTGTGTCACCTTTTTCTTTCTTACTAGGACCGCTGAGGTGTTTCTGGGTCCCCTCCCCTGCCACCTCCCATTGCTCGCCTAGCTGGGCACCTTTCAAGATGTGCTGCCACCCCAAGGGAGAGGAGCAAGTGGCTCCAGTAAATCCCTCTCCTAAAGCGCAGTGCTCAGAAGTCCACTGGTGTGCTTTTGGCAAATGTGACAATTATAAAAGGTTTAGGGACTCCTAGACACCCTGATTCTCATGTAGGATCTAGGTTGAGAGTTGAGCCCTAGTGTGGAGCCAATAACAGGGGAGGTGAGTGCCAGGTGCTTGTCGCCTTACAGAGTGTCTGAACTACAAAAACCTTGAGAATCAACCAGGCCACCTGGTTGTCCAGATGGGGAGACCGAGGCACAGATTTAAGCAAGACCAAATTTTCCATTCACTGAGAGTCAGAGCGGCGGGAGTCAGAACAGGGCTCTTGTCTTGCCTCTAATTTAAAGCATTATCTTGAACAAGTCAGACCTCTCCCTGAGCCTCAGTTTCTCCATCTGAAAAAGGAGGATGTAATCTCTAAATCTTGCCTTTGTATGAGCAGCACTTCTCTGTGGCCTCATTACCAGGGCCATCGTGCAGGACAGGAATTCACCCTGGGCTAGGTCCCCACCCAGAGGGAGAGCTGAGGAGTTTTGGGGGTTCACCTTCTAGACCCTGCCAAAATCAGGGATGCTGCCCCTCGCAGCCTGGACTGTCTTTTTTGTATTTTGGTCTTGGGAGTATATGTCCATGTTCCTGGAGAAGGCATCTTTGATCTCATCAGATTCCTGCACACACATGGGACATGAGCCTGCAAGGATGGAGCCCCCAATTTAAATCTAAACTAGATGCTCCCCCACTAGGAAAAGCGATAACATGTTCTCACATATGAAACCAGACTTTCCACAAGTCCCCATATCCTTTCAGAACATTGAAGTAGCATCAAAGTACGGCTTTCCTTGCCTTCCTGTCTTCGCCTGTTGCCTGAATCCAGGTTGGAATTCCAGTCCCAGAGAGTGGGTGTGGAGCCCTCTAGTGTTAAGGTGGAGAAACACTGCCCCCCAGTGGCCAGTCCCCAAATGTTCTGCTCTCCACACTTCCCTGTGCCAAAAAGCGGAGTGCATCCCTGCATGATGGATACCACCTTGGTGGGGGAGGGAGGGCAGAGACCCTGGGTGGGGCCTGCCCTTGAGACTTAGTCCCCGGGAACAGGTTTCTCAGCTGAATGGCACCTCCTGTAGCACTGAAGGCCATGAGAGCAAGAGCAGCCCTCTCTTGTCTGGTGCTCAGGACAGGTGAAGACCAGGTAGGGAAGGGTGGTGGGGGAGGGATGTTAAAGGCAGCGGGTGGTGGCTGTGTTGCCATGGTTACCTAGCAGCCCTCAGCTTGAAGCCTGCACATCCTCATGCTTAGGGCAGCTGCGACTTTGTAGGACTGATCTGCCACCTCCAGGTTTGTTTTCGTGTGTCTCCTATTTAAACTGCCACGTCCTGGGCACCACTTCCGTGCCGGGTGTGATGCCGGGGGCTCCATGTGCGTTATCTCATTTATGCTCACAGCAGCCCTTTAGCAAGGTACAGTTACAAATCCCCACTGAAGAGACAGGTGAGCACGAGGGTCCCCCAGCCAGGAAGGGCCAGGCCAAGACTCGAAACTGGCTACTGATTCCAAAACCTCAGTCCATTCTATGTCCTCCACTAACCAGCGGGGCACTGCTGGGACATCACAAAGCCACACCGTGAGAACCTTAGACATGGAAGCCCGGGATGGAGAAAGGACTTGCCCCGGGTCACAGAGTGGCTGGGCCGTGCCCGAGTCCTTCCACCCCTACCCTCCCTGCCCCCAGCCTGTGGCGCCCGCCTCAGCGTGAAGCAGACACCAGGCAGCCTCCTGAAAACATCCCCGGCTCCATCGCTGGCCCTTTCTGCCTTGATATCCTCACCCTTTGTGGGCTGAGCATATAGAGAGCCCTCCCCAAACACACGCCTATGCACACATACTCTGACACGTGCCTGTGCGCACACACATGTCTACAAATGCACATACTTGCACTGCGCACACAGGCATAAGTGGGTGCAGCGTGTGTACGTGACAGGCACACGCACATATATGTGTGTGCATACACATCCTTATTTAAGGATACACGTATCCTTATTTAACCACTTGGGTACCAGTGTCAACTATAGTCGATAGCCACAGATGAACGCGCACAGCGACTTTAGCTGTCAGCCGTGATATGAAGGCGCACAGCCGAGCGTCGACTTTAGCCGATAGCCGTGATATGACTTTTCTAATTCTTCATTTATCAAAATAAAATTGTGAACATTTAAAAATAACGTAATGAAAACATATATGTATATGTTACCTATTCTGATTTACATTACAAGTAAAGCTGCCTGTAAAGTAAAACAAGCTTTCAGTGCTTTAAAGCTTTCTTCATCACACAAGAGCAAAACGGATTCGTCGTCAATGCACAGCACAAACTATCGTGCGGAC
This sequence comes from Cheirogaleus medius, assembly GCA_008086735.1. Classification (NCBI taxonomy): domain Eukaryota; kingdom Metazoa; phylum Chordata; class Mammalia; order Primates; family Cheirogaleidae; genus Cheirogaleus; species Cheirogaleus medius. Next base: position 41,963,415 of record VBSM01003143.1, read on the forward strand.
TATGAGTGCCGGCTGTGGGCAAGGTTTCGTGGCCGGTGAGTGGGGTCCCGAAGTGGTTAAATAGCAGAGTTAGAACACTGGACTTGGAAGAGGACTGCCGGGATTTGAATCCTTGCTCTATACACTTACTACCTGTGCCTCAATCTTTCCATCTGAAAATGGGAATAATATTAATACATACCCTATATTGTTAGAATTATGTAAGGTGCTTAGAACCGGCCCACACTTAGTGTTACTTTTAGTATATAGGTGTACTCACAGAATCCCATGTACACTCACAGACTCTGTGCACACACAACACACATGCCTGGACATGAATGTGTGCACACACACGCCCCATCTGCCCCCAGCCCCAGAGGACTTACAGGAGGAGCGTCTTGCCCCCGCTGTCTTCAGGCCAGGCCACCACGCACTTGGTGGCTCCCTGGTCCATGGTGATGGTGGAATAGAAGCACTGGGGGAAGGCGAGGGCCAGGGCCACCAGCCAGATGCCAGCAATAACCGCTTTGGTGCTGGATGCTGAGAGCCGTGGCCGGAAGGGGTGGACGATGGCCATGTACCTTTGAGCAGAGGGTGGCGTGAGTGGCAGGCACCCTCCCATCAGGCCAGCCACCCCCACCCATCCAACAATCCCCCAGCCCCAGGCCCACACTCCGGCCCCCTCCCCGCCCTGCTGCTGGTGTCTGCAGATGTCGGAGTCCCGCCTGTGGAGAGCCAGCTGGGCTGGTGAGTGTCCTGCAGCCACACAGCACGCTAGAACCCCAGAACCCAGCCCAGGTACCTCAGCCCACCACCTCCCTCTGAGCATGGAATGCTCTCAGATGGCCACACAGAAGTCCATCTCGGGGCAGGACTGGGTGTCTGACATTAGCCTGAAGCTCAGCCCTGAGCAGCGAGAAAATAAGCAGCCCTACTGTAATTAGATGGTAACTGATGCAATATTAAAATTCTCCCCTCTTATAATCTCTCTGGAATAGGAAAGCAATATAGTAAATCTCCTTGTAGTGAAAGAAAGACCTCAAAACAAAGATCAACTCCAGAAGGTCCCCAAAACACACCCACTCTTCTTTCACAGCCTTGAACGACCCGTCTAGTGCAAGTCTTTCCTCGCATCTAACCTTAACTCTGCCCGCTTCGTTCAGTCCCACGGACCCCTTGTCCTCCAGGTACGTAGTTGTGGATCCTGGCCAGGCCCAGGAGGCTATTCCCTGGGTTCTACCCTAACTTGCTCCACGGGCACATCGCCAGCCCCTTCTGAGCCCCAGCAAAGCAAGAGGGCTCCCCCAAGGCCCCTCTTGCCTGTCAGTGGCGATGGCAGTCATGGAGTAGATGCTGACGAACATGGCTGTGATGGGGAAGAGGTTCTGGAAGTAGCAGAAGGCGCGGCCGAAGTACCAGATGTTGTGGCTGGCATAGACGAAGTTGAAGGCGGCGTTGAAGGCAGCCATGCAGAGGTCGGCCAGAGCCAGGTTGACGATGAAGTAGTTGGTGACCGTGCGCATCCTCCGATGGGCCAGGATGATCCAGATGACCGTGGCATTGCCCGTCACGGCTACCAGCACCAGGGCCAGGTAGGCTGTGGCCCACAGTGCCAGCTGCCAGCTGGGCATGGAGAAGGATGTGATGCCGGTGGTGTTGCTGTCAAGGCCAGACGAGCTGTTGGTGTCGGTCACAGTGACACAGTCCCCCATGGCTACCTCTGGGTCCGGGACCAGGCTCCTCCCGGCTTGCTATAGAGGAGGAAGCCCCTTCGGTGCGAGTGTGTGGGAGTCGGGGGAGCAGATGCAAAGCGAGGCAGTCCAGGGGGCTGGGCCACGCTAAGTCTCAACCCGAGATGAGCTAGGTTGAGCACAAAGCCCAGTCCAGAGCCATTGTCATTTCAGATTCCCTCGTCCCAGCCAGACTTCCCGAATGTCACGTGGAAATCTAGAACTCAAATCACAGCGTCCGAGCAGGAAACATCCTTATAAATCATCAGTTCAACCCCTTCCCTGAAGAGATAGAAAACTGCAAGAGGGGATGTGACCAGCCCAGGTCACTCAGTAAGTTGGTGACACGTCAGGACTCGAACCCAGGTCCCTCCAAATGCAACTCAGGAAACATTCCGGATCAGAGGAGCGTGCAGCGGGAGTCTTTGAATGCCACAGGTGTCGCGCAGCAGCTGTCTCTCCAGGATTTGTGGCACAGAGCTGGGGCGCGACGTGTTCGAGACTCTGCCAGCTGCCAGCCCTGGGCCGCTGCTTCCCCGCCGCTCTCTGTGCAGGGCAGGCAAGGGCCTTGGCAGAGGCGCTGCCCACTCATGAGGTGGGGCTTAGGCTCCCGCCCCTTGTCCCACCCCCTGCGTGGAAGGCTCAGCCTTGTCTCCTGAAAGATTTAGGACTGGCACTGCGGCCAGGAGAGACCAGGGAAGTGGGGCTGGCACGCAGGGCACAGTCTTGGGCGGGTGTTTACTTTCAGCCCGGGGCAGGAGCTACATCTAAAGAGTGATTCTGAGCTCAGACTGAGTTTGAGCTTGGCTCGGTGACTCCAGGCAAATTAACCTTTCTGAGCTCTGGCTACCCCATCTGAAAAACATAGGGCAAAAACAGTGTGCATCTCACAGAACATTTGTGAGTTTAAAATGAGATAATGTGCATGTATTTAGCATAGGGGTTGGCATATAAAAACCATGACAGGGCCGGGCGCGGTGGCTCACGCCTGTAATCCTAGCACTCTAGGAGGCCGAG
>VBSM01003143.1:41966240-42012041 GCA_008086735.1 Cheirogaleus medius
TCTCACTATGTTGCTCAGGCTGGTCTCGAACTCCTGGCCTCAAGCAATCCTCCCATCTTGGCCTCCCAAAAGAGGCTTTGCTGCCTCTTCTGTGAACCCCGCAAGGCTGGAGTTTTAACCCCTAAGAAGCTGTTCCGGCTTTGCCCAAAGATAGATCTGCTCTTGGTCATTGACAGTGTGCACGTGTGTGAAGCTGTGATGATGTTTCCGAGTGACTGTGTGGGTGTGGCTGACGTGTGCAAGCTCACAGCCACGTGTGAACCTGTGCACACTTGTGGTATGTATGCCCTGAAGGCAGAGCAGTCTCAGGAGAGCAGGGCATGCCCCTCGTTCAGGCAGAGGAGGGCTCTCATTCACCAGCATGCCCCGCACAGTGGCCTCCGGGCCCCCAAGGCTCTGCCTGGCACAGCCTGGCTTTCTCACGGCTGTGCCCCCTCCCGCCAGCCGCTCTCCTGCTTCTTCCCCGTGCGCCATTTCCCCACACGTGGCCTCCTGCCTCCCCGGCCGAGCTGGGAAAGGCCTTTAAAGGTTTCCAGTGTTGAAAAGAGTATGCTGCTCGTGGAATCCAAAATCAAAACAATGCTAAACTGTAATTCAGGAAAGTTAAATGTATCCTGAAATCAAAAGAGCTGCTTTCTAGGTTTTTATGATCATGAACTTCTGGCTAAGTTCATCAATGATCAATATTGAAATTATATCTATTGTTTGGAGTCCCTGCTGTCTGACATGCTAGGTCTAGTGGGAATATCACCCTTGCTCTGGGAAAAGGGGTGCTTCCCGGGCCCCTGACCCTACTGCGGGTGCATGTACTGGGGGGCCTTGGGACTCTCGCCCTCCCAGAGCCAGCTCCAGACAGAACTGGCTCCAGCCCTGGCCCAGCCATGGGGCAGAGACCTTTTCCTCTCTGGAGCAGGCCACCATCGTCTGTTTGGACTTTGGTCCCTTGCTGAAGGGTCTCTGTCTTTGATCTCTTGGTGGTGAAAGCAGCAGCAGCAGCAGGACTTTGGGGCTTGTTTCTGTCTCATGCTCGTCTGGCCGGCATCCTACAGGGCGAGATGTGTAGAAATAAGAATGTAAACACAAGACAACCTTCTCTCTTTTCTGTCCCGGCCTCCTGCTCCCAGGCAGCTGGAATTTGTTGAGCGTTAGGTGCAAACACAGTGCAGGGCTGGGGTGCCTGAGAGGGTGTCACCAGTCACAGAAGCCCAGAATAGTACAAGTTCCCCGACACCACCCCCAACATCCCACTGCCTCCACTGTATATGTAATGCAGATTATATTTTGGAGCTATTAAATCTGAGTTTTTATTTCCTCCTTAAATCATAGCTCTTGCAGCTTTCCAACTATGTGCCAGGAGGCTGTGAACCTTGTGGAAGGACAGGGTGGGGGCCGCCCAGGACAGAGGCGTTAGTGATCAGCTTTGCTGCCCAGAGCTGGCCTTCTGAGTCCATAGCTAGACCGTGGTTTTAAAGGCCAGTCTTCATTAAGGAGAAAGAAATATTCTAAATTCCTACAGCTCCTATTGACACATCAAGACTGGAGGGTTTGCTCATCAGAGTTTGTGTGTGGGACGTCCCAGTGAGGCAGGAAATGGAGGGGAAAGGCTGCCCACTGGTTGTGGCCGGGCCCGCTGAGCCGATGGTGCCCGTTGGGGACCTCCAGGAAGCAGGTGCCGACTCAGAGTTGAGCGTGCCGGCTGTTGAGCGGGGAGCTGCCACTGGAGCCGACGTCTGGGGAGGGCAGGGAAGGAAGCAAAAGTGGACGGACGAAGATGTGGAGCTGCGATGCAGGCCCCACAGCAGCCTGGCAGGGCCCCACGGTCGCTTGGAACTAGAATGGCGCTGCGCTGGGCAAAAGCACCCCGGCCTTTATGTCTCCACATGGGTCGTTGGACGTGGGCCACCCCAAGGAGGGGCGTGACTGTTGTCAAGGCAGCTCTCCTCAGCTGGGGCCAGGCCTGCAAGGGGTGACAGCTGAACCCTGTGCTTGGACAGCACGCCCAGCAGCTTGAAGGGGCGTCTGGGACCTACAGGACAGCGTCCACCCTGGCGGAACAGCAGCGCCCCCTGCAGGTGGGCGTGTGCTCGCAAGTGCGCCGGGCTGATGGCTGGAGCTGTGACCTCCGGGCTAGACACTTGGAGACTTGGGTTGGGGGCAGGATTATTTTTCAGGGAGTTTGGAGGAGAAAAAGGTGGGAGGAGCTGTGGGGTAAGAGGGGAGCGGGTGGGAGGAAAGGGGCTCCAGGAAGCACTGTGGGTTGGGTGCCCCTTCAACGGTATCTAAGAGATGCCTTTAGAAGTTGCCTGACTGTGTGTCTGGCCTGGAGGCTGCTCTGGGTCCTGGCTTCAGTGGGTCACATACAGCATGACGGGACATTGGGGCTGTGGGTCGCCTAGTTGCCAGAGTGGTGCCAGGAGGTGCCAGGAGGTGGCAGAGGACAACAAGGACAATGTAGTGTGCTTTTTATCCAGCTAAGTGAAGCCAGTTTAAAGGATCATCCGTCATTCTAGGACTATGCACTTCCTGCTTTGGGGGGTAAAATATCCTTTTGTGAAATAATGGTGATGGCAGATGGTAGTTGTTAACCTGGGTTTGCTTTTTCTTTAAAATTCCTTACTTGGTGGAAGTACCCAAGAGGGGAAGGGCATGGCCAGGTCCCAACTGCAGTGAGGGGACCACAACCTTGGTTGCTTCCCTCTGTCCTGCACAGCCTCTACTGGTCTGCCAGCCTCTTCTCTCCGGAGGCCCATCAGAACCAGCTGTCTGGTCACTTCCCTGTCACACCGGTGAGGGGCTGCTCAGGGCCTGGATAGTGTCTTGTTTGTGTCCAGTGTCTAGGAGAGTGACCAGCTCCTTGTCAGTGTCCTATAAATATTGGCTGATTGAAAATTATATATAAAATTGAAAATCTGACTTGAGTGAGAGACGGGGAACCATATATATATATATATTATCTGTTTAGATCTATCTATTTAACATAGATACAGATATGAAAGTTTTAAACTAATGATGGGATTTTAGGCACCTTTGAGTGGGCAGGGTAGAAAATGCCTGGCCCACTGGCACATAGTAGATGCTCAAGAAATGTCAGAAGAATAAAAGAATGACAAATGATGATTAAAGCTTAAAATATCACCCTGTCAGGTGTGAAGGGGTAGCATTCTTATTTTCACAGGCCTAAAAGCTTAAAGTAAAAGAACATCTTGATAGCCTGGGCAACATAGTGAGACCCTGTCACGACAGAAACTAAGAAGAAAAAAAAACCAAACAAAAAAAATCTCTTCATAAGTTGAGCAGGGCTTTGGAGGAGGATATCAGGGTCTCCATAGCATTACTAGATCTATTCCTCATAGATAGCCCCCCTTTGTCCGTAAACCAGAGGGTCCCGGGCCAGCCCCTTTAGGAGATGAGCCTTTGGCCTGGGCACCAGTGGCCCAGAATTTGAGACCTCGATGGGAGAGGGAGAGGCGGCCTCTGCCAAGAGCTGGGCTGCTGCCGACCTGTTTAAACACTGAGAATGCGCTGGGCCAGCGCCTCGCCCTGAAAGCCTGAAGTTTATCTAGCTGGAGAGGAGAGGCTGGAGAGTTTACATCTGCTGTGTTCCTGGCATATACAGAGCTCTGGGGCTCTTAAAACGTGTTCATTTCTCAACCTCGGGCTCCAGTAAAAGCTGCCCATCTATGGCTGGCGGAGGAGGAAGTGGGCGAGGCTCGTCTTAGGAGGCGACGCTCTGAGAACCACTTACTGGCTGGGTAGCAGGGGGGTCATCCCAGAGCCAGCCTGGGTATTGCAGACTGAGGGGACTTGGTGTCTGCCCAGGGTGTTGGCAAATGTGAAAACAAGTGTTTGGCCGCAGTGAGGACAAGGGGTTGGCAAAGGCTTGGCCCCTCCACCGAAAGGCTCCAGTCCTGCCCCTCGCGGCTGTCTCTTGCTGAGCAGGTGCTCTGACGACCAGCCTAGAGTTAGCAGAAAGGCTCACGTCTCTGCTTCAGGAAGCTCCTGGCCAAGCTGGGGAGCCAATTCCAGCCTTTCAGGGTGAACTCACCATACCCTTCTGTCAAATGGGTGACGCATGAGCTTCAAGCTTCAGAGGAGGGAGGAAGAGGCCTTTGTGGGCAGTAGAGAATGAGGAGGAGGGCTGACACTTGAGTAGCTCCTGGGGGTCACGGGGAGGGAGACATGGGAATGAGCCCTGCTCCTGAGAGGAAGGTCAGAGCAGCCCAGTGGAGCCAAGGGTTCCTGTGGGAAAGGGTGGGGGGCGTAGCGAATATAAATCTCAGTTCACAGCCTCAGGGGTGCAAGAAAGGTCTTTGTTCTCTGAAAATCAACCTGATCTTGACTCTGAGTTTCCATCGTGTTGAGCTGGCAGGGAAATCCAACTCCTTACTCTTGGGATCTCACTGCCCACCTCTGGGGCTGTCTGGATTGCCAAAGCTTCTGGGCCTCTGGGATGGGGACTTTATTGGTCATTAATCCACACAGGTCATCTTGGAGAGGCCTCTCTCCCTGTATCGGCAGGGTTCTTGAGGTCGGGGGGCAGGACACTGTTGTTTCTGAGCCACTCCTGTGGCCTAGGAGTTCAGAGCTCAGCTGGGAATGGGGTCCTGGGGGCCCAACTTTCCAGAACCCCCCACCAAGGCCGGCCATCGTGGCCATTGCTCCCAGGGCCCTGCTAGGGACAGGGACTGAACAGCCACTTCTCCTGGCCTCACGGTCCTCCCTTCTCCCTGACTTCTCAAGGAAGTCCTGCTTCTGTAAAAACTCAGCCGCCTCCCCCAAATCCCACCGTCCTTCATGCCCTTTCATGGTATCTTTGATAAGATCCAGAACACTGACAACCAAACAAAAACAAAAGCAAGAACAACCAAAACCCCCAAAATACCCAACCAAACAAAAACATTCTGCTTTCCTCAAGGGCATGGAAATCTTTAATCTTCAGACCTCACCAAGAAGTGAGAAAAATATTTGCATTCCATCCTTTCAGTGTGGCTGAGAAAGGCAGAAAAACTAAACTAAGTTTCCATATTAAAGCAGTCGGACTATCCATCTCCTACCGGAGATGAGGCTGGAGGGGGAGAGTGAGGGCTGATGGGGAGAACCTGAGTGCCCTTTCTGGGACACTTTGTCTGAGGTCACCACTGGTCCTTCAAGGACCCTCAAATGCCACCTCTTGGAGGATGCACCAACATGTGACATTTGGGCCAAATGGCCTTCATTAATGTCACGCTGGGGTGGTCCACTCAAGATCACATGCAAAATATTTTTCTCCACTCACCTCGTCATAGGAGAGCAGAGCCTGATCCCATTGCAGCCTCGGCTCTCCTGGAAATCACTGACTGGCCCTCACAATGTCAGTTTGGGCTACTCGAGTTTAGTTACACAAAAATGACACCAGGAAGCTGAGAGATGCGGAAGACGCCCTAACCAATGGAAAACAGGGATGGATTAAGGTGTTATGTGCCTTCGACTCATGCTGGAATCCCACCTAGTCCTTGCCACACCTTGTTATAAAATTTTTTCACCCAGCCAAAAATGTGCCTGGACCTTCTGCCTACTTCCAGCCAGTCCCGGTCACCATGATCGTTAGATTTGCCACAGTGGCCTCCTCACTGCTCCCTCCACACCATTCTCCATGTCTGCTCTCACTGACTTTTTTTGAAAAACACAACCTGACCAAGTACCTCCTGCTTAAACCCTTTAGTGACTCTTCATTGTTCTTAGGATTGAGAAGAAAATAGCCCCACTCCCCTACCAGCAGTGACTGCTGATTGTCCCTCAGGAACCACTTCCCTCTTCCTTTTAGAAACAGAACCTCCCCGAGTGTCAGCTGTCACCAGCTAAAGACTATATTTCCAAGACTTCTTCCAAGCTGGCTGAGGTCACACGACAAAAGATCTGGCCAGAGGGATGTGTGCAGAAGTGATGCCTGCAACTTCAAGGTCTCATCTTTAAAGAGGGAGCTGATTGCCCTTCACTTCCTCGCCCTCCTTCCTACCGGCTGGGCAATGGCTCCCTCCACGGCAACAACAGGAGCTGCCATCTTGAATCCACAGAGGGAAGCCATGTTGAGGATGGTGGAGCCTGGGAAGGCCCAGGGCTATTACTGAAAAAGAAAAAGGAAACAAAACAAAACAAACTTCCCTCTTCTTTGAGGAACTGTATTTTGGGATCTCTTTATTACAGCATTTAACCATAGAAAATCACTAGCCTTCAAGAACTTCCTTGATCTTATATAAGTTAACTATTTTTGCTCTACATTCTAGTGGCATTCCTATGCTTTTCTTCTTGTTAACATCCTGCTCCATCATACCCATTCAAACAGTGTTTTTCCTACCATGCTAAGAAATCTGAGGCCAGGAATTATGTCTCTGTTGATTACCACCCTCGCCTCCCTTTCCCCCACTGTGATTGGTACAAAGTATGTGCTCAATGATACCTCGTGATTAAATAAATGAATGGGCCAGGTGAGGTGGCTCCCACCTGTAATCCTAGCACTTTGGGAGGCTGAAGTGGGAGGATCACTTGAGGCCAACAGTTCAAGACCAGCCTGAGTGACACAGTGAGACCCCCATCTCTACAAAAAATTTTAAAAATTAGCTAGATGTGGTGCTATGTATCAGTTGTCCTAGCTACTTGGGAGGCTGAGGTGGGAGGATAGCTCAAACCCATGAGTTTGAGGCTGCAGTGAGCTACACTCCAGCCTGGGTGACAGAGTGAGACCCCATCTCAAAAAAAAAAAAAAAAAAAAAAAAGAATGGTTGGGCCAATGAATGAACACACTGAAACAACCTGGTGTGATATTAGAAACCTTCTTTGCTGTAAGTAACAGTGACTTAAACAAATAGGGGCTTATTATTCTCATATAACCAGAAGTCTGGAAATAGGTGATTCCACGAGAAACAGCTCAACGAAATCAACAGCTCTTTGATTTTTCTTGACCTTCTTCTCATGGCCCCAAGATGGCTGCACAGCTCCACGCATCATGTCCTTACACGACAGCACTCTCACCCCACGAAAGGAGCAGGGAGGAAAAGAGCTCTCCTTCTAGGCTTCTCTCTTTTTGTCAATGAGGAAAATCTTCCCCAGGATTCTCCCCAGCAATGTCCCTTCCATCTCGTTGGCCAGACTAGGCCACATGACCACCCCTAGCTGCTTGGGGAGCTGGGAAAGGAAACTTCCTCCTTCTTCGGGACCCCGCTGGGTTTTGTCACTGGATCCTGCGGGGAAGAAGCCAGTTCTAGGAGCCCTTGCCCCTCCTTTCCCAGGTGGTCTCATTTGGGAGGACAATGGGATATCAGGATGTGGTTGAAAATCAATGGTCGTGCGTTGTGTTTGACGCTTGCTGGAGAATGTTACCTTCTATCTTTTGAAATTCTCTTCCTCGACTCTGCCCACAAGCTCACCTGTTTTGGTACAATCAGTGACTGTCATCTCTGTGGTCACAGCAGAAGCTGCTATTTACTGAGCACCAGCCGTGTGCCTGATACTTGAATGAGTTACACAGCCTCTTTGTGCTGCTTTTCCCTCATTGGTAAAATGGGGCTATTTGTACTATTAATATCTCCCGGGTTGTTGTGAGGGTTAAATGCAAAGCGCTCAGAACAGCGCCTGGCACAAAGGGCTAAATAAGTATATGCTGTTGTGAATTTATTATAGCCCCATTTCCCGGATTGGAGTATATAGTCAGAAAGGTTAAATAAATAACTTGTCCAAGGTCGCACAGCTGGGGGAACCAACAGTGAAAGCCCGGTCTCTCTGACTCCAGAGCCCACAGCCTTTCCTTCCTTCTCTTACCGCTGGGCTTCTCTGTGACTGCAGTTTCTCCTGAATGTCCCAAGGGTGGATGTCTTGCCATAGACACTACTTACTAATTCACGAATCCACCTCCTCCTGGAAGCCTCCTGGGGCTCTTGCTCTCCATCCCTCACTGGCACTTGGAAGGCCCTTCTGGAGAACATGAGAACTTCCCCTCGTCTTTTCTGGAAGGCCGGGAAGGTCAGGCATTGTGGTCAGCAACAAAGACACCACCTCAGCCCTCCAAGGATGCTGAACGCCAGGAAAGGCCCTCACTCAAGGTCAGACAGCCAAGTACTAGTGGAGCCGTGGCTGGAACTCAGGCCTCCAGACCCCCTGTCCTGTGTCCATTTCCTGCTCAGGGCTTCCTCTGTGTGAGCTTTTGCAGGGACAGCAGCTCATTCAAAGGAGACCCTTCTCACAGTCTGGCCAAGAATGGGGTTCATCCTGGCCTGAGCATTCAGGAGAGACCATGTCTTACTTGTCCCTGACCCTCCACCCCCACTCCTGCTCCTGCCTGGGCCCAGCCTCATGCCCTGCAGAGGTGGCAGGCTGCAGGCTGAGTGCCTGTAATACACAGATGGCAGCACTAGAGGGCGGCCTTGCTGCTTTAATCCTTGGGACCACAGGGGCTTGAAGAAGGCTCCATCAGATGATGAAGACGATGGTGACAACCAAAGCTACTATTTATTGAGCCAAGATGATTCATCATCTCTAATCACCATCAGCTTCTTCCTTCCTCACTCTCCACACTCTGACCCACTCCTGTGCCTTCTTCATCCTGTATCTAGGCCCATCCATGTCTCTCCATCCCCACTGTCCTTCTTCTCTGACTCCCCATTCCATCCACACAGAGCCGCAGGCTCCTGACGCAGGCCCTGATGTAGACCAGCGGTTCCTGAACTTTGCTGCGCATCGGAATCACCTAGGGAGCTTCGAAAACTCCAGATGCCCACGGCACACTTTAGACTGATTAAGTCAGGATGTCCGGGCTGGAAACAAGGCATCAGTACTTTGAAAAGATTCCCCAGGCGGTCCTAGTTAGCAGCCAAGTTTAGGCACCATCTGCCCGGGGTCTGAGACCCTCCTCCACGCCCTTTTGCCTGGGTGGCCCTCGCTAATCCGGCAGGGTCTGGACTTCGCTGCAGGGCTGGATGCAGGGAGCCAATGAACTGCGCCTCCTGTATCCACACTCAGCAAGCTGTGTTGTCACTGCTTATTCTAATGTCTGCCTCCCCCATCCCAGCCGTCAGCCCTTCCTCCACCTAGAGAAAAGCCGTGTTCCCTCTTGCATCTGTGTGTGAATGGAGCAAATCTTTACAACATGAGAGGTAAGTTCTGCTCTTCTTAACAATTTTGAATTTTGCCCCAAGTTCTTATTTTTACAGTTTATCTGTGTATAGTGTTTAAAGCATGAAGAGATGTATTTTCTCTTCAAATGTGGATATAAACAGAAAGATGCCTGTTCTTCATACTCTCAAAGACATTTTGCCCTATTTTCTACTTGGAATTCCCAAGCTGTGGCTAATACTTGCCCAGGGACCCTGAGACTGTGGAAAATACCACAAATGCTTATGGTTTATGGGAAACCAAAACCAAAACAATTTTTAGCCAAGAGGTGAAAGCAGGGAGCAGATGGGCTGAGTTAACCTGCAGGTGTCTGTGGCTGGGGGTGGGGTGGGGTCCTGCCTGTGCTAGGGTAGCAAGTGGGGAGTGAACACGTGGTCTTCCTGGGAGAGGCAGGATGGGAGCCCATCCTTGTCCCCTCCTGTAGGGGTTGTACAAGTCAATGGCCCATTCTACAAAGGAAGAAACCCCAGACTTAAAGGCTAGATGAATCACCCAAGATCCCATTACTAATAAGCAACACAGGGAAAATTCAAACTCAGCCATAAGCGACTATCCATATTATTTCCATTACATCAGGATGAGTCAAAGTTCCCAAGCCGCTTTCACTTAACTCTTTAAATTTTTTAAAATTTAATTTTTATTAAAATAATATACAGTTTAAGAAGTCTGGCTGGGTGCAGTGGCTCACATCTATAGTTCTAGCACTTTGGGAGGCCAAGGTGGGAGGATCTCTTCGGGCCAATAGTTCGAGACCAGCCCGGGAAACATAGTGAGACCTCATTTCTACAAAAAATAAAAAAATTACCCAGGCGTGGTGGTGGGTACTTGTAGTCCCAGCTACTCGGAAGGCTGAGGCAGGAGGATCGCTCAGGAGTTTGAGGTTGCTGTGAGCTATGATGATGCCACTGCACTCTAACCCAGGCAACAGAGCAAGACCCTGACTCAAAAAAAAAAGATATCAAATAATATCATAAAACTAATAATCATAAAAAATAGTTCCCTTATAATATTTCTCTAATCCTAATTCCTATCCCCTGGAAGCAACTGATTTCAATGCTTTTAGCCATTTTCCTGGAATTTATAGCCATATGTCTTAACATAATAAAACCACCATTTCTTAATTTGTAAGTTTAAGTGATTATCTTCTTTTTTGGGTGGGGGGATTATATTTGGCTGATCTTTTTTTTCTAATTTCTTAAATTGAATGAAACCATACATTTTTAGTCTCTCCTTTTAAATAAAAAAGAATTTAAGGTCACTACATTTCTTTTGAGTACAGCTTTACTATAACTCATAAGTTTTAGCTGTATTCTTTACTTCATTACTTTTTAGAAAATCTGCTATTTTTATTTGCAAGTTTTTCATTGTTCTTGGAGTTATTTTTATTTATTTATTTATTTAGAGACAGAGTCTCACTCTCTTGCCTGAGCTAGAGTGCCGTGGCATCAGCCTAGCTCACAGCAACCTCAAACTCCTGGGCTCAAGCCGATCCTCCTGCCTCAGCCTCCCAGGTAGCTGGGACTACAGACACTCACCACCGTGCCTGGCTAATTTTTTCTATTTTTAGTTGTTTGGCTAATTTCTTTCCATTTTTAGTAGAGACGGGGTCTCGTTCTTGCTCAGGCTGGTCTCGAACTCCTGACCTCAAGCAATCCTCCCGCCTCGGCCTCCCAGAGTGCTAGGATTACAGGCGTGAGCCACCGCGCCCGGCCCTTAGAGTTATTTTAAAAGAATGTTTCATAATTTTCCAATAGTCGAGAGAATTTTTTGGTCATGTATTTTCCTGTTGATTTCTAGTTTTATTGGTTTTTAATCAGACTATGCTGCATTATGAAATCTCAACTTTTCAGAAGTTATTAAAGTTTCCACTGTGGCCATGTACATGACTAATGACGGTAAAGTTTCCATGAACACATGAAAAGGATGTATATTCTGTATTTGTGGTGTTAAAAATTCAAAATATGACTATTAAACTGAGCTTGTCTATTATGTTATTTAATCCTCTATACATGATTATTCTTTGCTGATTGGATCTAAAAAGTTTTAAAACAAGTATATTAAAATGCCTAACTATAACTTATTAATTTTGGCTTTTATGTTATTTGGTACATAAAGGTTTGTGGCTTTTCCACAAGTTTTTTTTTTGTAGAGACAGAGTCTTACTCTGTTGCCCAGGCTACTCGGGAGGCTGAGGCAGGAGGATCACTCAGGAGTTTGAGGTCGCTGTGAGCTATGATGATGCCACTGCACTCTAGCCCAGGCTACAGTGAGTGCCATGGCATCAGCCTAGCTCACAGCGATCTCAAACTCCTGGGCTCAAGCGATCCTTCTGCCTCAGCCTCCCAAGTAGCTGGGACTACAGGCATGCACCACCATGCCCGGCTAATTTTTTCTATATATTTTTAGTTGTCCAGCTAATTTCTTTCTATTTTTAGTAGAAACTGGGTCTTACTTTTGCTCAGGCTGGTCTTGAACTCTTGAGCTCAAACGATCCTCCTGTCTTGGCCTCCCAGAGTGCTAGGATTACAGGCGTGAGTTACCGCGCCCGGCCTAGATAAACCATTTAAAATTTTCTTAAAATAATTTTATTGTATATATTTAAGATATATATTATAACATGATATGGGATACATATAGGTAGTAAAAAGGTACCCATTTTGTTTTTATGGCAAGAGCAGCTAAAATCTCATTTAGCATGAATCCCATACATAGTACAATTTTATTACCTACAGTCCTCATGTTGTACATTAGCGCTCTAGATCTCTAGACTTGCTCATCCTACATATCTGCTACTTTGTATCCTCTGACCTACCTTTCCTTCCCCCACCCCCCTGCCCCTGGTAACCACTGTTTTGTTCTCTATCTCTGTATATTTGAAAAAATTTTTAAAGATTCTACATATAAGTGAGATCATGTAATATTTTTCTTTCTGTGTCTGGCTTGTTTCACTTAGCATAATGTCCTCCAGGCTTATCCTTGTTGTGGCAAATGGCAAGATCTCATTTTTTAGGGGTTAATAATATTCCATTGCATGTAGATACCAGTTTCTTTATCCATTTGTCCTTTGATGAACACTTAGGTTGTTTCCACATCTTGACTATTGTGAATAATGCTGCAATGAACATGGAGTGCAGATATCTTTACGAGATGGTGATTTCATGTCCTTTGGGAATGTGCCCAGCAGAGGGATTACTGTCACATGGTAGCATCCATTTAGATTTAACTATATCTATTGTTCACCATTGTTTTCCCTCTGTCTTCCCCCATCTTGAGATCTCTGCTGATTTACATGCCATTTGGGTAGAGTACTTCCTGGGATAGCCTACTTAGGTCTGATAGGTACAGCATAGTATTCTCTCTGAGACCTTGCATATACAAAATTATTGTACATTACCTTCAGGTGCCTGATATCATGGCAGGATATAGATTTTCAGGTCATGGTTATTTCCTCTCAATAATCTACTGATGTTGTTTCTCTGTCTTCCAGATTCAAGAGTTAAGAATGAAAAAATCTAATGCTTATCACATGCTCTTTTCTTTGAGGAATCTTTTATTTCTGCTTGAAGATCGTAGATTTTTCTTCTTTATCTCTGTTTATCTTTAGGAAAATTTATGAATTTACCAATGTGTACCATGGCTATAAAACTACCAATTTTATTTAAATATGCCTGGTACTCAATGAGTCCTTTAAATTTGAAAACGCAAGCTTTTCTTCACCACAGGGAACTTCTATCATTTCTTTATTACTTCTCTTATTAGTTTAGGATACTTTAAGGTACAGTAAAAGAAAATTTGAGTACAGAATGACTTGAACAAACAGGTGCTTATTTCCTTCACTTAATAAGCCCAGAGACAGGCAGTTGCTGGCTTCAGTTCAGTTGTTCAACAATGCCAGGGATTGGCTGGCATCTTTTTGACTCTCTGGGCCTCTCCTGTGTTCACAGGATGACTGGGGCAGCTCCAGGCATCGTGTGCGTTCAAGGCAGGGAGAAAGGAGAAACATGTGCTGCACCAATGGCATATCCGTTTTATACTGGAAAAACCCAAAACTCTTTCTGGAAGGTTATGTCTCACTGGCCAGAACTGTGTCATAGGGAAGCTACTGATAAGGGTATGTCACCCTTCCAGCCTCCACAGTGAGGTCGGAGAAGGGAGAAGGCAGCGGGAACGCGGCCAAGCGAGTCCGCTCACGGCACCTGCCACGCGGCTTCATCCGGGATCCAGCCTCCACGTCTCCTGTGTCTGCCTTCCTATGCCTGCCTCCTTGTGTCCGTGCTCTGTGTTGTGAGATGACTTTCTCACGTCATCTGCCAGACGGCCGATTCTCTTCTCAGCAGTGACCGGCCTCTACTGAATTGATATATTTGAAAGTCATGCTTTTTAGTTTGCAAGAATCTGTGTGTGTGTGCTCCAATCACATCTTCTCGAAAGTTCCTGTGTTTTTCCCTTTTGTGAAGTCCTCTTCTGTCTCCCTCACTTAGGGCTTCCTCCTTCACATCACTGAGTCCTCTTAAATGGTGATTTTTCTTTACTTGCTTATATTTTTTCCCCTTGGTCCCCAAAGGGACCAGATTGCTGATATTTCTAGAGTAGGGCCAAACCAGTATATGCTGGAAGATCCTTTACTTTCTGTTCTCCTGGGCCTACAGCAAGGGAAGAGCCTGGCCCACAGTCACTTCTTCACTTCTCTCTATCCCAGGTGTCCCCAGGTGCTCGCTGGCCAGCTGGGATCCATCAGTCCACAAGTGCAGGTCCCCCAGGCCCACAGGAGTCAGCTGGGCCGGGAAGGCCCCAAGGACCACACCCAGGTTCCACTGGTGGGGTCACCTTCAGGAGCCAGACATTCCCTTCCACAGGATGCTGAAAGGAGGATGGGACTTCTCTCCTGCCACTGGTCCTTAAGCTCTAGCTCAGGACAGGGATGCCTCAAACCTGGTCTTGCCCTTGGGATGGAGGAGGTCCCCTTGGCCTCAGGTGCCCTTCTAGGCTGCCTGGTTACGTTGCCCAGAGAGCGGGTGGACTGGGAGGGCACAGGGTGAGGGATGAGGGCAATCAATGCTGGCCTAGTGGGGCTTCCCTGGAGGCATTCCGTCTGTCAGCAGTTAGGCTGAATGAGATTAGTGGTTGCACACAGTGGGTTGTGACTAGAATTAAAACAAAAGGGATAGTATAAAAAACATAAGAATGAATCCCATGGTAAGGGTGAGTTTGTTTCAGGGAAGTTTAGCTCAGTTTTGTGTTTTGTACGTACATTAGGTTATAGTATCTATTTTTGGATAATGTTTTTAAAATGTATGAGCAATGCTAAATTAGAGGACATTCTGGGGGCAGCTGATTTGGCTTTAAATCAACTGCGTAAAATTGGAGGAAGGTTAGATCTTTTACTAAAAGAATTCCATGACTCTCTCTACCCCCAGCTGACTTTAATTACCAGGTACCCTCCCAGCATTTGTGATGTACTATTTTTTTTTTTTTTTTTTTGAGACAGAGTCTCACTCTGTTGCCTGGGCTAGGGTGAGTGCCATGGCATCAGCCTAGCTCACAGCAACCTCAAACTCCTGGGCTCAAGCGATCCTCCTGCCTCAGCCTCCCGAGTAGCTGGGACTACAGGCATGTACCACCATGCCCGGCTAATTTTTTCTATATATATATATTTTTAGATGTCCAGCTAATTTCTTTCAATTTTTAGTAGAGACGAGGTCTTGCTCTTGCTCAGGCTGGTCTCAAACTCCTCAGCTCAAACGATCCTCCCGCCTCGGCCTCCCAGAGTGCTAGGATTACAGGCGTGAGCCACCGTGCCTGGCCATGATGTACTACTAATATACACTAAATAGCAGGTTAAACTGCACGCTCACACTCATAGTGCATTCTTCTATGGCCCCTCTGCAATGGTCTTTCCCCAGCCCCTAGGAATTCGAGACTAACCCAATTTCTCTGCAGTTGTGAAATGCTGAGGGCTGTTTGCTCTGGCAGAGTGAGAAATCATCGCTCCAGTGTGTGCGAGGTGCGTAGAGTGGTGGAAACCAGATGCAAGCTCCAGTCCTGCAGGGATTGTAAAGGGCCGTGTGACTTTGGGCACACACTCTAAGACTGCATCTCCTCCTGAGCACAACAAGGAGGACCCTTCCTGCCTCATCTTCCCGGCAAAGTGATTATGATGACCTGTGAGAGAGAAAAACACTTCAGTCAATGCATGTTGGTAACAGAAAATCGTATTTTGCTAATGGAGGCCTTTCATTTTGTTCTGAGCATGGCCGAGAGGGATTTGGGCACGTGAGATAGAAAGTAGGTGCTGCGGCTGAGCTGAACTCAGCAGACAGGAAAGAGGAAATTGAAATGCCCCCAGGGAAAACATAGGAAGCAGGAGAAAAAAGACAGAAAGTCTGGGGGCAGAGAACTGACCCCACCCCAGGACCCGACAAGATTTCTGTCAAATGCCTGGGTGACTGGATTTCTGGTGGGAGCCAGGGGAGGGACAGAGTTCTGCAGTCTGATGTGGGGCTGCCGAAACAGTCAGCCCAAGGGCCGCGGGGACAGCTGACGTGGGGCGTCCCGTTTAATGGGCACCCAGACAGCATGGTGAGGCTGGTGCTAAGGTGATCCCTCCCGCCTTGTCGTGCCGGCGATCCAGTGGTAGGAGGGATCCGAGTAAATCTCAGAGTGATGAACGCTCTAATATGCGGGATGAAGGTGCTTTGTGGACTGTAAACTGTAAAGTCTGCCCTTTATAGGCTGCTGGGAGTCCCATAGCAACCAGCACACAGCAGGACACTGGCTTGTGAACTTCCCTGGCATGTACCAGCAGACGCATGTGTTTCCAGTATGAGCCTTCAGTCCCTTCTCCTGTGCACCTGCCTCTATAGCTATAGAATCAAGTCTGTGTCCCTCCGTCTCCCACACCTAGCACCCTCAGACTGCCCTGGAGCCCAGCCAGCTCCCCTCCCCCAGCAGCACCCGGCCTTTCCCAAAGGAGCTGCCTTGCCCTTCCGATCGACAGGTGGAGCTGCTTGAGCCATGATACCCGGGCGCCCGACCACTCCCTGCGTGAGTCACGCAGGCCTGGCCCAACATCCCATTAGCCCGTGCTCCCGGCTGCTTCCCTGGAATGCTCGACTGAACAGACCAGGGGGTCTGTCTCTGTGGGCAGGCGGCTCAGAGACTTTTCTTCTGTCAAAGCCCCGTGAGCCCCACCTAGGGTCTCCTCAGCTAGAAGGGCCCCTCTCCTCTGGGGGTGACAGGTGTGAATGGCATTCTCTCAGCCTGTCAGCCCCTTGGCATTGGCCACTTAAAATAATCTATTACTTAATTGGAAAATGCGCAAAGTATAAAAACAGGAAATGTATAGAACTATGAATGGCTAGTCAACATGTCAAAATACACTCAATCTTACTAATCAGGGAAGTAAAAATGAAAACAAGAGAATATTTTTCTTTTTACAAAACATTTTTTAGCCGGGTGTGGTGGTGCACACTTGTAGTCCCAGCTCCTGGGGAGGCTGGGGCAGGAGGATCGCTTGAGCCCCAGGAGTTGGAGGCTGCAGTGAGCTGTGATCTCACCACTGCACTCCAGCATGGGAGACAGAGGGAGACCCTGTCTCTTAAAAAAAAAAAAAAAGTTTTATTGTGCAATATAGCAAACACAAAGAAGAGGACAGAACACATAAATATATAGCCCTGAGCAAGGTGCCACTCCTCTTTCAGCTTGAGTTTCTCTGTCCATTCATGCGGGTGTTGGACACAACAATGTCTAAAGATCCTCCCAGCTCTGGGACTCCTTGAATCATCGCAACTGTCAGTCTTGGTTTACTGCTAATTCCCTCGGTGACCTGGGGAAATAGTCTAACCTCTCTGTTTTCTCATTTGTAATTAAGCATACAAACACCTGCCCAACCTGCCTCACAGCAGCTGATCTTGGTGGCTCCAAAAAATGTTGAGGGAGAAAGGCGGCTAGAAGACAGATGCCTAAGGAGGGTGGAGGCCCAGCACGGGGCCCAGTGCCTGGGCTATGAGGAAGGGAAGTAGCTCTGGGGGACTCCGAGGCCTTGCCCCTGTAAGGGAAGGAAGACTCTGCCTTTGAGGGTGTGATAATAGTCTATGAAATAAACTCATAGTATGCAGATGAACAGGAGAAAATGTATATAAATTTATCACATACACAGGGGCATCATATGAAAGAAAAGTGAATACCCCCAAACCCAGTGATATCTAGAAGCTTATATACCTCCTTCATAGGGGAGAGGGCAGAGGAGATGTAGGCAATTTAGGAGACAGTAAGTGATTTTGGAAAGATGAGTGGGCCCCCAGAAGAACAGGTGACAGCCTGTGACAAAGAATTGGAGGAAGAGGAAAGAAGAAGGGGCTAGCTATTTAGTGCCTTAACACAACAATCAGGTATTAATGCATGATTCTATGGGTTGGCAAATTTGGGCTGGGCCCAGCGGGGTGGTTCTGCAGGTCCTGCCTGGATTCACTCACATGGGGATAGTTAGCTGCTGGGTTGATGGGCTGGGTGGGCTAAGATGGTTTCACTCACATGTTTGGCCGTTGGTGGCTGCTAGCAAGGAACCTCGGCCCTACTTCCTGTGGTCATTCCAGGAGATCAGCTCAGATTTGTTCACATGACAAGTCAAGCCATCTTGATTCCTAGGCTTAAAACTCAGACAACCTCACTTCCATCACATGCTGTTGGTGAAGATAAGTCAGAAGTACAGCATAGATTCATGAGGTGGGGAAATATTAATAGGGTCTACCTCTTGATAGGAAAAGCCACAAAGAATTCATGGCCATTTATAATCTCCCACATAGAGGCTACTCTTGTGTATTTGGTGAGTTGGGAAGAATTACAGGTGTGAACTCCCATGTGAATGGTTCCATATCTGCTTGGGAGTGTACTCTTCCCTGTGTTATCTGTTCTTGCCTCTTCCATTTCTTGCCCTTTCTCTCCTCAAGCCATTCTAATAAGTGCCCCGTGGAAAGAGCTCTCATCAAAGTCACCACGACTTGCATCTTGCAAAGCCAATGGTTGATTCACTGTGCTGCCCTCACTTGACTTCTCAGGACATGGTAGAAGCCTTGCTATATGAAGGGGCATTCCCAAGACGCCATCTCCTGCTCCACATCTCTTTCAGCGTCTCCAAGCATCCCTGTCCCCTCACTGGATGCACCTTCTCTGTTTTCTTTGCTGGCCTCTCCCGCTCAGTGTTGGAGGGCCCCCGCGTGTCTTCGCTATCTTCTCTTGTCTTGTTACACTTTCTCCCTAGATGATCTCACATAGGCCCAAGGTTTAAATGGATCTGATGCCCTTCAAATCCGTATCATCCACCCCAAACCTTACCTCTGAACTCCCTAGACAACTCCACCTGATTTTGAAAAGACATCTCAAAAAATAAAATGGCCAACAAAATTGAATTTCTCTTTAGTATATGTGCTGGCAACGTGAGCAAAAAACTAATTGATTTTTGACCCAACCTTCACCCTTCCCCCCACTCTTCCTTATCTTCCTCACCTTTGTAAGTGAGGGCAACACCTACCTAGCTGCTCAAGGCAAAAGAACTCCATCAGGAAGCCCTGTTGGTTCTACCTCTAATATATATTCCCAATCCAACAGCTTGTCACCATGTCCAATGCTGTTCCTCTCATCCAAGTCAAACCTTCTTGCACTGGGACTGCTGCAATGTCCTCCTAGCCAGTCTTCCCCCCCTGACAGGCTCACACCCTCCTGTCTGTCCTCCACACAGCAGCCTGCTAAAGCACCTCCTTCCACCTGTCCAGCAGCCCCTGCACAAGCCCCTCTGATACCTCCAGGGTCTTTCCTGTCTCAGGGCTTGGCGCTTGCTGTTTCTTCCACTTGGGAGTTCTTCTATCAGATCTTTAGTATGGATCGCTATCTGAAATTACCCTTGTAATGTGTTTGTTTTCATGTGTTGCATGTGCCCACGACTCCTCACTCCCCAGTAGAATAGAACAGAAGCTCTTGTCTATCATGTTTGCAGCTGTATCCCCAGAGCCTGGGCAGGACTTGACTCATTGTGGAAGCTCATTTTACATTTGCTGACCGATCCATTGACTGTGAGGATTACAGTTAGGATTGTGAGAGCTGAAAGAGAAACAGTCCAACTGCCTCGTTTCACAGATGGGGAAACAGAGGCACAGAGAGAATCCCTTGCCCAGTGGCACAGATGCTGACTTAGCCAAGCCAAGCTGGTCATGCACAATCCTTAGGTTCTTATTCATAAACTGTAGTAGCCGCTAAAGGCAAGGGTTAGTTATTTTCCTCTAAATCTCCCTGCCGAGTTATCATGCAAACAGATCTCAAAACAAATTCTGCTGCCCGTACAAATACCTATAAAACAAACATCTGTTAGCAAGAAGCCACAAAACTGGTTCATACAACTCTTCCTGTAAAATCAATGAAAGCCTAGCTCTCTGTCCTTTAAGGCAGCAGTCCCCAATCTTTTTGGCACCTGGGACTGTTTTCATGGAAGATAATTTTTCCACGGACTGAGGCAGGGGCCAGGGATGGTTTTGGGATGATTCAAGCACATTACATTTATTGTGCACTTTATTTCTATTATTATTACATTGTAACATATAATGAAATAATTATACGACTTACTATAGGTTGGGGACCCCTGCTTTAAGGAGCTTTTCCACCTTGCAGGAAGGATCCGCTTGAGAAAAACACAACATTCTAGAGGCAAGATTCAGTTTGACTGATGGTTGTATCCGAATGATTTGGGACAGAGGCTTCCTCAAGGATTTAGCTCAGTGCATCATCCCTAAGTGAGAGTTAGCAGCTTCCCGAGATTCTTTGACTCTGAACAAGGAATGAGTGGTGTCTAAACTTGAATACTACTAATTTCACCAAATGAGAGCTCATTTCTAATACATGTTATGCTAATTACTAAGCTGATAATTTCACAGTGCACATTCATTTGCTACTCAGTAAAGCCTTGGGGTAGATTGAGATGCTGATAGCTGTGTGGGATACTGAGATGACTGTTTGGGACTCTGCACGTCTCTTCTTAACTCCCAGGTTCATTGACTTCAAGCTGGTAACTTAAAAATCAGACATGGGGGAAGTATTTACACTGTGGAAACTGGTAACAGCTCCCTACCACCTGGTTTTTAAACATTTACCAGCACCACTGGTGGCTAGCTGAGCGACCTCTGGAATGTGGCTTTCTGATAAAATCTTGGCTGACAACCTCACCCTCATGACTACCTTTATACCAGTGATGCTTAATCCTGGCTGCACTTTAGAAATTACCCGGGGAGCGGTAAAATAATACTGATTCCCAGGTCCCTGTTGGTGGAGATTCTGATGTGATTGGTGTGAAGGTTGGATATCAGGATACAGTTAAAGCTCACCAGGTGATTCTAATCTGCAGCCAGGGTCCCATTCACACCTGTATGTCACACAATGCCACACATTCTAACAGTCCCACAAAAAGGTAATGGCAAAACCAGGATGAGTACCAAGCCTGCTGCCCCCGACCCCAGAGCTCCCAGCAAAAGGAGGAAAAGTGGAAAACAGATTGCCACTTCTACTGAGGCCTCAGTGTTTGCAATTGTGGCTCAGGATAAGCCCTAGTGCTTGGGGTCAGGGTTGGGACTGCAAGTGGGGAGGGCCAGTACAGGGGCCCAGGAGCCCAGGAAGGCTGTGCTGGCCCCCCTGTGCCGGAAGAGCTCCCTTTGCAGGGAAGGCTCACCTCAGCCCTCAGGGCATCTTACAGGGGCTCAGGGAGAGCTGAGGGGGTCTGCTCAGAAGCTTGTGTGTCACCAGGGAATATCTGCAAGATGAGAGAAAGTGCAGCTGGCTGGAGAGGCCAGAAGGGAAGAACGGAAGTCCAGGGGTAACTGGAAGGAAACCCTGATGGAAACCAGGATGGGGGAGGTGCGTGGGTAGCTGGGGCTCTAGATTAAATGCAGAGCGTGGAAAGGAGGCCAGGAGGCTATCCTCGGAGGTAAGATGCTAAGCTAGCTCTCCAGGGAATGGAGAGGGCTACGAGCATCTAGGGGTGGGGATAGAGACTAGCACCTCAAAGAGTGGGTGCGACGCTATAACCCCCAAAGCAGAGTAAAATATTTTCCTCCTTAAAGGACAGAGAGGACAACTTTTAACAGTGGGGAAGATGTCTTCTTGGTGTCTCCGAAGAAGCAGGCAAAAGAAAGATATCTTCTTGACCCTCGGTCATTCATCTGAGCATAACTTGCATCGGTCTCTGGTTCCACGTCTCTACTCCACACACTCTTGCAGTTCTTGCTCCTTTTGTACCAGGAAATGGGTTTCCTTTTTACCCCTCCCAGCAGGTCACTCCCTCCCTCCCCACCTCCAACCTTGCTTTCTTCCTCCTATGGCAGAGCCCTGGGGGCTGGGTCCAGCTGGGTCTCTGTCTCTGAGTCTGTCTTTCTTTCTGTGTCTACAGGAGGCTTGGGAGCCCAGAGCAGGGGACTTGGATAAGGGTGACATTCCTGGAACCACCACCAGGGACCCCACCCAGCACTCTTTGAGCTCTTGACCTCTGGGCCATGCATACAGGGATTGCTTGGCTCCCAAGCCCCAGGCTGAGCTAGGCCTGGGAGACAAGAAAGCAACAGTGAATAAAACTGTGGGAAAGACTCACAGCCACCTCTCGTCCCAGGCTGAGAAGAGGCCAGGCGGGAAGAGGCTGGGGCAGGCCCAGGCTGCCATGTGTGCAAGGGAAGGAGCTGCCTACCCAACCTGGCTTGAGGTTGGGGCTAGGAGAGGGCTTTCCGGGAGCAGGAAGGCCATGGGGGCAGGGTTGGAAATCATCCCGCGTCAAAGAAGCGGATTTCAGAGAGCAGTTGGGGAAATTGAGCAGATGTGTCACACGAGGAAACTCCAGACTCCAGTCCTATGGGGGCACCTTAGCCCCACCCTGGTCTGCTGCACCTTCCTAGGTGCCGAACTCCACTTCCTTATTCCATTCCTGTCTTGCACACTCATTTGCATTTTTAACACCTTGGCGTTTAATTCCTGCCTTTCTCCGCTGTTGACAACAGCGCACAGTCGGCATTTCTATGTACCCCAATTGGGCACGCGCGCTCTCCCCCAGCGCACCTCTGGTCCACACGCTCCCACGCCCCCTCCGTTAGCACAGGCGTTTCCAGAGTAGCACGTGAGCTCATTTGCAAACCCCTCGCCCCCTCCCCTCCCCTCCTCCGTCTCCTTTCGGGTCCGGTGCCGCAGCCCCGCCCCCGGCCCGCCCCCTCCCCGAGGCCGGGCGCCGCCTGGCTCCCATTGGCCGCCGGGGCTGGCTGGCTCCCCGGCGGGGGCGGTGATTGCGGCTCGCCCGTGTCAGTCCCGGAGAGGGCGCCGCTGGCTGGGCGGGCAGCCGGGCAGCCGCAGGTGGGGCTTGGAGCGCTGGCGTTGGGACCGAGCCCGGGAGCCCCGGAGGCCCCGATAACCCCGGGCAACCCGCGCGGGGAGCGCCCAGGATGCCCCGCGGGGACTCGGAACAGGTGCGCTACTGCGCGCGCGTCTCCTACCTCTGGCTCAAGTTCTCACTCGTTATCTACTCCACAGTGTTTTGGGTGAGTGACCCCAGGAGGGAATGGGGATGCGGGTGGGGGTTCACACTCCCTCGGCCGCCCGGGCTTGGGTCCAGACTTAGCAACTTTGGGAAAGGCGCGGGGAGTGAGCGCTGTGGCTCCTCGTTCCGCTCGCCCTGGGAACCGGGAAATTCTGGTGGCCCGAGCTCAGCCTGAATTGCAGCCACCCTGTTAAGAGCGTTAGAGCTGGTTGCAGACCCACCGAGTGCCACGTGGCTCACCTGTGTGCACCTGATGGGCGGTTTGCCCGCCGGGTAGGCCGTGGTTACCGCCCTGCCGCGCCCACCGCGCCTGCCAGGCATGGCGGAGTTTGCCCCATCGGCCTGTGGAGAGTCAGGCCTTGTGTCGGGGTCGGGGGACCTGGATTCTGGGCTTGGTTCCTCTGTTTTCTTGCTGATGCCCCCGAGCAAGACGCTTAACCTCTGCCTCTTGGTTTCCTCTTTGGTGGAAGGGGGATGCGCGTGGAGTGGAGGAGTCCACCAGACCACGTCTCCGGTGCTCCTAGGTGCTCAGTTACTGTTTCCGCTGCCACTGGGCGAAATACCTCCTCTTCTGCCTTGGGGGAGAAGTATGGTAGTGGTTGAACTTGAACTAGGCTTTGAATCCTGCTGCTTCCACTTTCTGGCTGAGTGATCATGGGAGAAATTAATTAACTCTCTGGGCCGTAGTTTCCTCATCTGCAAATGGAGACAATAACCGTTGTCAACTTTTAGGATGCTTGTGGAGATTAAATGAGATAGGCCAAGGTATGTGCCTAGCAAGCTCCGGAAGTGTGAGCCATTATTATTATCAAAGTGGGCAGGAATCTGGTCTCCCAGGGTGTAAGCTGCCCCTGGGTTTCTGTAAGGCTGTATCAGACTAGCCTGGGGCCTAGTCTATAAAGGAGGACATCTTTCTACAGGCCACCTCCACCCCTAACAATCTAGAATAGCCCCCTTCCCCCAGTGTGCCACCAAGACAGACTCGTGCAGGGACCCCAGGGGAGTCACACCCTATGCCCCACCGAAACACACACTCTCTCCTGGTGTGCTTCTCAGCCCCTCGCCGGGTCTCTTCTGCTGGCAGGAGCTGCTGGATTTGCCATCAGGACTGGGTTTCCCCGAGAGGCCCTTGTGGCTGCAACCTTGCCTGGTAGCCAGGAGATCAGATTCTGGTCCTGCGCTGGTACTGACTCGCTGGGTTATCCGGGGCAAGTCACTTCCCTGTTCATTGACTTTTCCACCTAGAAAACTAGCTGGAGGCCAGCTTCCAATCCTCTGACTCTTGGTAGTGTGGAAGAGAGATGAGTAGTATGTTCGGGGGCTGGAGGATGGAGCAAGGGCCTGTTGGTGGAAGCTCTGGGGAAACAGAAGGTTATAGGTGGGAGTGATTTGAGCTTTAATTCACCCCAAGTTGCATCAGAATCCACCGGAGAGTTTTAAAAAACACTACAGATTCCTGTGCCCTGGCATAGGTATTTATTTAAATTTACTTAAGCTCCCCAGGTAACTCTAGTGTGCAGTCAGAATTGAAAACTCCTTCTCTAGATGGTCCCATAGGTTCTGTAAGTCCCCAGGGGTCCTTTACCTGCCCCTTGTCTGGCCTGGTGAGCTCTTCTCTCTGTTGGTCACAGTTGGAAGAGGAGAGCCTCAGGTTGATGGGTGGAGAGGTAGGAAGGTGGGATTACATCTCTGGCTTCACCCTTTCCCTTGACGTATAATCACTGCCCTGTCTCTCTCTCTTTTTTTTTTTTTTTGAGACAGAGTCTCACTCTGTTTTCCGGGCTAGAGTGAGTGCTGTGGCGTCAGCCTAGCTCACAGCAACCTCAAACTCCTGGGCTCAAGCGATCCTTCTGCCTCAGCCTCCCGTAGCTGAGACTACAGGCATATGCCACCATGCCCAGCTAATTTTTTTCTATATATTTTTTTAGTTGTCCAGCTAATTTATTTCTATTTTTTTTTTCAGTAGAGACGGGGTCTCGCTCTTGCTCAGGCTGGTCTTGAACTCCTGAGGTCAAATGATCCTCCCGCCTCGGCCTCCCAGAGTGCTAGGATTGCAGGCGTGAACCACCGTGCCCGGCCCCTCTCTTTTTTTAATTTTAATTTTATTTCAATTTATTTTTCAACTACCATAAACTCAACTAATGCCCTGTCTCTTAACCTTCCCACAACTCCATTTTCTCATCTGTAAAGTGGGTAAGTGATACCTTGCCCTTCACATCACTGAATTGATTTTAGGATTAGTGATATGTGGCGAGAATGAGCTTTCCAAAGGTAAATTGTGTGGTTAAATCAAGCCAAACTCAAAATTTCAAGGTCCTGTTCTATTACTGTCCTCTGCAGGCCCCGGAAAAGCCTGTCCTGTGGCCCTTGCTTTGCTTCTCTTGGGGAGGGCAGGACTCAGGACTTGAAATCCTTCCTCTGCCAACGGAGGTTGCCTTACCAAATCCTTGACTCCCATCCCTGGAAGTATTTCTGCTTAAAAATCTCCCCACACGTGCCAAGAACTCAGCCACCTGCCAACTCTGACAGGGCAGCTCCAGGTGCCAGAGTTTGACTGCAGGGTGGAGGCCCAGCGTAAGTAAGTAATTTGTCCTGGCCTGGGTGTGCTGTTAATTGGAAACCATTTACTGGAAAGCCCATTATCTCTGATGCCATCCCTTGGGGGGTGGGGGGTGGGGCAAGGGTTACTTACTTTAAAAGCCTAAAGTGCTGACACTTGCATCTCAGTCTTTGGGTCTGAAGGGGGCCATAAGTTTTATCACAGCCATGCACTTTAAGACTTTTTGTTTTAAAAATTATTATTGATAGGAAATACATGGGCATGGTACAAGAAAAGGGTAGTGTTCACTGACAAGACCTCCCCTGCCCTGTCCACAGGAGACCTCTGTTATCAGTTTCCTGTGATTATTTTATGAGATCTCCTAGGCCAGCAGTCCCCAACCTTTTTGGCACCAGGAACTGGTTTCATAAAAGACAATTTTTCCACGGACAAGGGGCAGGGAGAGGCAGAGCTCAGGTGGTGATGTGAACCATGGGGAGTGGCTGTAAATACAGACGGAGCTTTACTCCAAGGCCGCTCACCTCCTGCTGTGTGGCCCCTGGTTCCTAAGTTTCATGGAAGACAATTTTTTGGTTTTTTGAGACAAAGTCTCACTCTGTCATCCTGGGTAGAGTGCAGTATCGTCATCATAGCTCATTGCAACCTCAAGCTCCTGGGCTCAAGCAATCTTCTTGCCTCAGCCTCCCGAGAAGTTGGGACTACAGGTGCATGCCATGATGCCCAGCTAATCATGGAAGATAATTGTTCCATGGATGGGGACAGGGGAGCTTGGAGCTCAGGAGGTGATGTGTGGCCCGGTTCCTAACAGGCCACGGACCGGTACCAGGCTGTGGCCTAGGGGTTGGGGACCACAGTCCTAGGTAAAGGATGTCCTAGACACAAACATGTAGATATATCATATATATGTTTTTCACATTGGTAGCACACTATACATAGAACTTTTCACTTAAATTTATTTATTTATTTATTTATTATCTATTTTTATTTCAGCATATTATGGGGGTACAAATATTATGGTTATGTATATTGCCCATGCCCCCCTCCCCCCTCGAGGCAGAGCCTCAAGCATGACCATCCCCCAAACGTTGCACATCTCACTCATTATGTTTGTCACTTAAATTTAAATCCACGTGAATTATGGAGATCTGCTAGGGGCTGCCTCGTTCTTTTTGATGGATGTATAGACTTCACTGTATGCTGTGCCAAAATTTATTTAATCCTTCCCCTTAGGTTGTTTCCAGTCTTTTGTTACTGGAAACAGTGGTACAGTGAGTATCTTTGAGTGTGTCATTTGCACATGTATGTAAGTTTGCAGGGTGATATCTAGAAGTGGAATTGCTGGGTTAAAGGGAATGTGAATGTATAACATACATACAGAATCGTGCCCATACAGCTTGATGAGTTTTCACGACGTGAACACACCTGTAATGTCAGCTCCCAGATCAACCAACAGAACGGGTAGTGGAAGCCAGAAGCCCCTTCAAGTCTTCCTCCAGTCACTACCCCTTCCCTACAGGGGTAATTGCCATTGGACCATCCTGCAGCCCAGAACAGCTTTGCCTGCTTTTGTATGTGCATTTTAAATTTCGATGTTGTTAAATTCCTCTTTATAGAGGTTATACCAATTATAATATTATTTAATATGTTTCTTTAAACTGACTTACTTTTTAAACTTAAATTTATTTTTAAAAGGAGGCTTTATGTTACTAAGACCAATGGGAAACCAATATCCCTTATCATAAATAGCAGGCAATGGTTAAAGTGAATATAGCACAGGGGAAACAAAAGTCCTAGCAACATGTTGTGGTTGCTGAAGGCTGGTGGCCCTGACGCCCACCCTCTCTGTTCAAAAGGCAGGTTGGCAGGTGCTTAAGTGGCTTAAAGACAAACTGGTACCCAAGCTGAGACTCGCTCCTTGATGCGATCGGAGGGGTCAGAAGGGAATTGAACAAGGAGAACGTCTCAGCTTGTGAGTCAATGCAAATGTGACCCCGAACCCCTGTAGTGATCTTCTGCCCCGCACTCAAGGGCCCTCTTGTTTTCAAGAGGTTGTGTTTCAGGGCCACTCAGCAGATCTGGCATCCTCAGTGTAGTGCTCCTTGCTGCTTCCAGTATGTCACCGGGCTGTCTCCATGAGAAATGAACTCACCCAGAGGCACTTAGAACCTCCGCTTCCCACCACGAAGGGTGAATCATTCTGACACATGCTACCTCAGCCCATTGGGGACACACCTCTAATTTTAGCACTGCCCACAGTGTATCCTAGAGATCTGTTTACAGGACTGCTTTTCTTTGCTGGACGGGGGACGCCTGGAGGTCAGGGGTATAGCTTGTTCATATCCTTCTCCGAACGCCAGGCCTGGGCACACAGTAGATGCACAGGGAAGGCTTGTTGCATGATAGTGATCGAGTCCCACCTGAGCCTACGAGGCAGGTATCTAACCTGGGGCTGAGGCCAAGCTGGGGGTATAGCCAGCAGTGGTGAGGCTTGTTGAGCCCTTGAATTTGCAAAGTGGGCTGGGCCGATCATGGAGCTCTAGAAAGCCCAAGCCTGTGGCCTTGACTAAGGGCAGGGTTTTCAGTTGGATAAGGATGTCAGGGCTGGGGGGCATTGACTAATTAGGGAGAAAAGGACTTAGTGGGAGTGGAGGGCAAGTGGGAGTGGGTGGTAATAATGAATGCTGGAGGCAATATGAACTCTTTCTTGCCTTCTCCAAGGATAGACCTGCTTACCGGAGCTGGGCCTGTGATGCTTTATATTTCCCTGTAGTTCAGTGGTTGAGTGTGGACTCTGTACCAGGCTGCCTGGGTTCAAATCCCAACCCTGGCACTTACAGGTTAAGTGACTTAGGCATTAGCTTCTACATGCCTCAGTTGCCTTATCTATAAAATGGGTATTAGAACCTACCTGAGAGTTGCTGAGGTTAATTGGATTAATACATAGAGCTTAGAGCAGTGCCTGGCACATGACAACCACTCCATCAACTACTGACAGGTTAGCTGTTCTTTTCCATCTTCGTCTCTAGTCTGCGTGCTCCAGAGCCACAGACTGAGAATGAGAAGGGCCCTTGAAGACACCTCTAGTGCAACCTTTTAATTTTACCGAGCAGAAAGCAGAGGTCTGGAGAGAAGCGAGTTGCCTGAGAGCCCATGGCACGTTAGTGACAGTCCAAGAGCAGACCCAGCTTGCCTGACTCTGTTGCTTCCTCGGGTCCCCTGTGTATTCCCCCCTAGCGTCAGGGTGAGGCTGGAAGACAGCCTTTTTGAGAGGGGCCGGTGCCTGGCCTCCCTCGTAAGCATTAGATGAAGCCAGACAGAAAAGAAAGTGGATCCAGTTTCCAGCAGGAGATTTTTGAAAAGAGCTTTGTTGTATTTGTGAAAATAATATGTAACATAATTTTAAAAAAATTCAAGCAATTCAGAAAAGTACAACGAAGACAATAAAAGTCATCTTCGATTCTACCGCCAGGAGAGAACCACTGTTAGGTGTTGGTAAACATCCGTCCAGGTATCCCCTTGTACAACGTATATGTAGATGTTTTATTTCCTTATTTATTTATTTTTTTGTGCTTGATTCATCGGGCAGCTCCATTTTCTTGTTCTAGGCAAGCATTTCAGAGAGAAAACAATGAAACTCAAGCCGAAAATGGGGCAGGCTTCATACTGGAGAAGTGGTCAGCCGTGCCTAATGGGCTGTCAGAGATGATCTCACGGCGTCGGCAGGCCGGCGGGGCACAGGGAGGTTCTCCCCGCCCCCAGTCTCGCCACAAGGCTTTAAAATCCGGACAGTCGGGACTGTGGCCCTGCAAGGGGTTTGGAGAGGCTCCCCACATCTTCATTCTACAGACGAGCAAACCAAGGCCCTGGGAAGATTCCTACACTCTCAGTCTACACTTCCCTGGGTAGTCCTGTCCCCTCCTGTAAGGGACGGCTGCGTTAGGTCGTAGGACCAGACCTTGCCACCTTTGGTGGCTTGGATCTGGGGGAGCAGGAATAACCACTCGACCTCCTGTGCACCTTGCCCGCCCAAACCCTTCTCCCTGGGTGACTCATAATGCCACCCTGGGGTGGGGCTCAGAGCAAACCAGATAAGGGACTGATAAGGAAATTTCTGTACCAGCTGATTCCA
Organism: Cheirogaleus medius; assembly: GCA_008086735.1. Lineage (NCBI taxonomy): Eukaryota > Metazoa > Chordata > Mammalia > Primates > Cheirogaleidae > Cheirogaleus > Cheirogaleus medius. Next base: position 41,995,629 of record VBSM01003143.1, read on the forward strand.
CACACAGGGGAGAGGTGTTTTCTGGGTAAGCCAGGACAGGGGATTGGGTGGGAAAAAACCCAACTTTTCCCGGAGAGAATTTTGGGATGTGAATGGTTTGAATTGACTTAGCCAGCCATTCTCTCTGGGGTGAGGATGGTTTGTTTGTTCATTGAGTCAACAATTAGCTATTTGATGCCTACTGTATGCCAGGTAGGCAGCTGTGAACAAGACAGGCCTGGTGCAGGCCTTGGAAGATAGACAAACCAGTAAATAAATATCACTCGTGATAGGAGCAAAGGAGAACATTGAGGAGTAAGTGGGGAGGGATGGCTGTTCCTGCTTTAGGTGATGTGGTCATGGAGGGCCTTTATGAGGAGCCGACATTTCAGCCGAGGCTCAAAGAGCGAGAAGCAGCCAGCTATAGAAAAAGTACTGGAGAAAGCATTCCAGGCCGAGGGAGCAGTAAGTGCAAAGGCCCTGAGGCAGGTGGGTAAGCATGGATGGAGCCGATGTGGAAGCCCCAGAAGGGCCAAGCTGTGGGTGGAGAGGGTGGCAGGGGCCTGGTTGTGTGAGGAGTTTGGGGTCTGAGTGACGGGAAGAGACATTTCATTGTCAGGACCTGGTGGTAGTGCCACCTGGAGACCTAGATCCACGTGTCGGCTCTTCTGTGTGACCCTGGGTAAAGGACCAGCTCTCTGAGCCTCCTAGACTCTTCATCTGTGGACGCCACAGAGGGCTGTGGGAGGCTGCGTGAGATGAGAGATGCACAAGCTCCTTGCCCAGGGAGGGTGCCGACTTACAGGGAGGGGGGCTCGCATTGCTCGGGGTGGCTGGGGATCTAGGATGTGACGAGAACCTCTGGATCGGTCTTGTCGGAGGAGGCTGCTATCCTCTGGGTGTGCTCAGCCTGCCCAGAGCCGATGGCCATGGCTGGTCCTCAGGCCGACAGGCTGACCCTTGGGCATGCACATGGTCTTTCCCGGGGGCCAGCCCCTTCCCACCCCAGGATCCTGGGTTCCTGGGTTGCAGTGGCGCGTCGGCAGAGGCTGTGGGCTCACGGCGGGCACGTGGGGCCAGGCGGGCTGCCTGAGGCGTGCCCTGCAAGGCTGGTCCCTGAACAGGTTGCATTTTCTCAGCTCCAAGTTGGGCCCCTGGGCAAGGGGGAGGTGACATGAAGAAGCATAAGGTGACGTCTTCCCCACCCAGAGGGTCAGCCCCTGAGGGAGATGGACGCTGAGCTGGGCTGCCTGACCAGGCTGCAGAGGAGTCCTCGGGAGGACTTTGAAGGCTTCCCTGGCAGGGAGGAGTGGAGATGCGCTTCGGGAGAGCGAGGCTGGGTCACTGAGGCACAAACGGGCTGTTTCTTGGGCCTGAATGTTGAGGCTGGAAATGGCCTCTGGGAAGGCCAGGTCTGGAGGCCCTGCAGGGCCCAGCTCACCGGGTTCAGAGGATGAATGCTTCTTGGTGGAGGAGTGAGGAGCAGGTCCCATTAGCTTGGTGACAAGTCAGGGACAACTCTTTGTGCCTTGGTTTATTGAAAGGGGTGACTGTTGTGCCTCCCACTGGGTGGAGCTTGGTTGGGGCAAAGTCCCCAGAGCTCTCATGGGGACATGATGTCATATGATAACCGTTAACGCGATGCTGGCAGGAGATGCCGCCTGGTGCTTGTCTCTCCCCACTTTGCTTTACCTCTTTGGATTCTCAGAATGACTCTGTGATCTGGGCAGGACAGGGGCTCTTGTCCCATTTTACAGAGGAGGAGACTGAGGCCCTGAGAGGGGAAGTGACTTGTTTGAGACCCAACATTTGTGTCTGTCTCTGGGACAAGAGCTGTTTCACTGTGGAAAACGTGCCTGCTGGGTTGTAACTTTTTCCAAAAGGGACTTTCTTGCCAAGGGAGGCATCTGCGTCTTGGCCTGCAGGGAAGCAAATGTTTTCCTGGAGGGTAGAAGGAAAACAACTTTGGCCCAGTCTGGCTTATTTTTTCTGCTCAGAGTCCTCCTGCTTCCTGCCTGGGAAAGCCGGAACCACCAACTCCCAGAGCCATTGGACGTCCCTTCCAGGATGTGGCCTGTGACCCCGTCACGCAGCCTCCCCAGGCCGTTTCCCATCCCCTACCAGAGGGTTGTCTGTGCAGCCTGCCTGGCTGTGCAGGGTGCCTGGGGTCACGGTGGTCATTTGTGTGCATTTAATGTGCGCCGGGTACCATGCTGGGTGTAGGGATGGGCACAATGTTGGCTGAAGCCAGCCCTGACCCATGCTGTGACAGACTGGGACAGTCCCTTGGGTGCATTGGGTGGGGTGCCAGCTTTTGAGGTTGGCACAGGATTCTGAGACTGGGTCGCTTTCCTGGGTCAAAAGACAGGACCTTCTAGGGCAGTGGTCCTCAATCCGTAGCTCGGGGCCTCCTGCTTTGGGAGGATTTCACAAGGACACACATCCCTAGAGCTTGTGGTACAGTAGGTCTGGGGTGGGGCCCAGGCACCTGAAATTTTTAAACTTCCCCTGGTGAGTGTAATGTGCCGCTGGAGTGGGAACCACAGCTCATGGTGATATCTAAGGGAATTCTGATGGGACTGGCCAGGTTTCCAAGCTGACTTTCTCTGCAGTTGAATTCCAAATGATGTGTAGAATCCTTTGACCTCTCTGATGATCTGGGCAGTCTCTCTGAGCTGGGGAAAGTTAGCAAACACGGTTGGGAGAGGCCCAGAAAAGGAGAGAACAATCTAGCCAGGGGCTTAGCAGGGGGTGCAGGGGCAGTTGATGGGGCTCAGCCTTGGGGAGGAAGGGCTGGCGGGAATGTGTGAGACCACCAGCCTGGGGTGCGGGAGGCTCTGGGAGGCTGGCTTCTCCTGCAGGGGACCCAGAAGGGATTCCATGAGTTCTAGAAGTTTGCTTTCCTTTTGGTTATCTTTAGAACATTCTTTTATCTGCTCTAAAGGCACTGTTTCTTTGCAGTTAACTTTATAACTCGAAGAAGTTTCTGTAGAATCAGACTTGAGTTTCTTGAGTTAGGGAATCACAAACTTGTGGGGTGGTCCATGATAATTTTCCCTGTTAAATTGTGTCTCAAGTTTGGAAACTGACGTACGGACATCATGTTGGGGAGCTGGGTGTGATCTGAGTATCAACAGCCTGCGCTTCTGACCCCCATAGGAAAGGTGCAGCAGATGGGGTCTATCGCCGCTTTCCAGATGGGAAAGAGCGCCAGACACGGTGCTTGGGGTCACAGTGATGTGTAGTGGCCAGTTAGCAGAAGGATGAGGATTTCTGACTCTGACCTGTGAGCTCTGTCGTGGGTTGAATGGTGTCCCCATCAAAAAGCTATGTCCATGTCTTAGAACCTGCGAAAGTAACCTTATTTGGAAAAAGGGTCTTTGCAGATATAATTCAGTTCAGGATCTTGAGATGAAATCATCCTATCAATAGATTACGTGGGTGTGCCCAAAATCCAGTGACAAGTGTCTTTATAAGAGAAAGGTAGAGGGAGATTTGAGATGGAAGAGAAGACACAGACACACAGAGGGAAGGCCGTGTGGGGACGGAGGCAGACAAGCCCAGGGACAGCAGGAACCGCCAGGAGCTGGAGGAGGGAAGGAAGGAGTCGCTGGAGGGAACCTGGCTCGGTGGACACCTTGGTTTCAGTCCTCTGTCCTCCAGAATGGTGGGAGAGTACGTTTCTGTTTAAGCTACCCAGTTTGTAGCCCTGGGGAACTGTATAAGCCTTTCTGTTTCACCTGGTTGCTTGCTAGGGAAGGGCCCAATGGAGCAGGGAAAATCCCTTTCCTTTCTGTGGACTGCATGGAGCGGGGTGGGGAGGAGCGAGGCTGGCAGGGAGTGAGGCCTGGAGCCCCTCCTCCCATGGTTCTGCCTGTGTCCCCCACCCCCCACCCCCACAACTCCCCCACCCCCTGCCCTATGCCCTTGTGGGAACCCACCGCTGGTTTCATAGGGGTTTCCCCTGTGCAAGGACAACCTGTGGAGAGAGGTTAGCACAGGGGAAGGGAATGCCAGCTAGCACTCAGGAAGGACTTCCTGGTTATGAAAGTTGTTAAATTGAAATTGCTTGCCAAGCAGGGCTGTAAAAGTCTTGTTCTGGGCGAGGGAGGGCGGCTTGCAGCGAAGGGAGCCCTGGCCTGGGAGCTGGGAGCCCGGGTCACAGCTGCTGACCGAGGGCTAATTCGCTCTGTGACCTTGTGGGAATGACGGCCTCTCTGTGGGCCTCGGATTCCCATCTGCAGAGTAAGGGGGTTGGGCCCGATCCACATCCGTCTGCCTATTCCTGGTGGCACACAAGATGATTTTAGCTGGCTCATGGGGAGCATTTAAAAATTGTAACGTGTGTTAAGTGTGATGTGTATTGAAGAAAACAGTACTCAAATTTGTGATTTCGTAGCTGTTGATTAGATCAGGTCAGGACCATATTTATTTTAGTAAGACAAGCCAGTGGGTTTAAAGAAAACTAGCGGGTCAATAATAGTGCAAGTAGCTGGCCAATGCAGCCGGCGCTGAGACGTGCCAAGAGGATGGCTGGAGCTTGGGAGACGCTGGACGTTCTCGGTGGTTCCTTCCAGCTCCTTTCTGGAAACTTTGGCGGTGTGGCACTTGCTGGCCCAGTGTGGACACTTATTGCAGGGTGTCTATTCCGACTGTTGAAGGAGGGGCTTCCCGTTGTACGCTACAGCATCTTACAGTTGACAAAGGAGTTTGGCCCTCTCAGGGCCCCCGGAATGACCAATGTGTTCCCATTTCACGGTGGAGAGGCCACCAGCGCTCAGAGCGAAGTGATCTGTCCGGCATCATACGGTTCCTGAGTGGCTGTCTTTGCTGGGCCACGCCAGCCCAGCCCTCGGAGCCGTCCCTCCCCTGCCCTTACCTCCTCTCACAGTGGCTGCTTTCTGCATCAGGGTTTCATTGTCATGTTGGTTTTTTCGTGCGCGTCTTCTCTTGTCCAAATTTTCTTAAAGCAGAGGAGAAGGGGATTTAAGGTGAGTGACCCTCTCTCTCCCTTCCCCCAGGCCTCTTCCCCACACATGCACGGTGAGATGCAAGTTCTGAAGCCCTCCGCATCCTGTTTCCTGGATGGGTAATAGGCAGGTTCCCGTTACAGCCTGTATTTAGCTCCAGTTAGCAGTTAGTGAAACATCTGGTCTGGGGACTAATTCCAGCCAGAGGAGGCCGCCTGCCCCTGCCGCTGGTGAGCCCTTAGCTGTGACCACTGAGACTTCCTGCTGACAGTGAACCTGGTCTGCTGCTTCAGGCAAAAGGAAGACTCAGACCTGTACACAGACCCCTTCTTGGAAAGCATGGAACTTGGATCTTGCTTTCTTCACTTTTTATTGTAAAAAATTTCAAACATATAGAAAAGGTGAAAGAATGATACAATGAATACCCCTATGTCCACCACCTACGATCAGTAATTTTGACATTTGGCCATGGCAGAATAAACTAGAGCCATCATGACAGTTCACCCCAAATAGCTCAGGATACATCTCCAAAAAAGAGGGGAATGTTCTTGTCTATAACCACAGCACCATTATCATGCCTAAGAAAATACCAAGTCTGTATTAAAACTTCTCCAATTGTCCCTAAAATGTCTCTCATACTACATTAAAAAAACATCAGGATCCAGCAACACAGTTCATTGCATTGGATTTCTTTTTGACAAAAAAGTCCCAGTACATTTGAAACTTGAGGGGTGACCTCTGAGGCCCCGCAGGTTGCAGGTTCTGGAGTCCTGGGGAGGACTGTTGTGTGTTACTTGCCTGATTGTGCCTGGTCCAAGACCTGGGGAAGGTGGGGTGGGGGTGGGGCTGCTGGGTCCTGTTGTGGTTTAGCGGAAATTCAGAAAGCGGGAAATGGAAGGTCTGGCTGGTCCAGGAAAGCTGTCCCCACCCACAAGACCCCTTCCTCCCCTAAGACTCCTCCCCCATTCCCGTTGGAAGGAGAGCTGACCTGGAAGCCAGACGGGAGACTCCCTGAGCGCCCGCCCATGATCACCAGGTGCACACACCGCCCCATGCCAGGCGCTGGGGACGACGCTCTAAGGGACTGAGAGGCCCGAGGCCGGCTGCCCACAGTCTGCTGGGGAGACCCCTGGTGTGGCCAGGTCATGGCTTTTGGGACGTCAGTGTGCCCCCTGATGTGTTCCTTGCTTCTGATGCTTGTGGTGGGTTGAGTTGGGCCTGGGAGAGCCCGCTTCTCTCGGACTAGAGGGAAGGGACTGCCAAGTGGCTGGAGAAGCAAGTGGCTCCCAGTCAGTAGTGCGAGCTGTGACGGGGGAAATGGACTTGGTTTTTCTTGTTGTTGTTTTGAAAATTTTAAACTCACAGAAAATTGAAAATAGAGTTCAAAGAACATCTGCCTGCCTTCGAGTTACCAATTATGAACGTCGTAACGGTGTTCTCTCTAAACATACCACTTCTTTTTTGCCAACCCAGCTACCAAGAGGCTGCAGTCATCACGACACCTCCCCTCTAAACACCCCAGCATTCAGCTTCCCAAAAAGGGCATCCTTCCACACACCGCTTGTCCGTCTGAGAACAAATCCCTGTTAAACGAGTCATCATCCGATACACAGTCCATATTAAAATTTCCCCAGTTGTTCCCTGTGTCTTAAGAAATATGTTTGGTCTTTGTCCCCAGTTCCTGGCACAGAGCTCCCAGAGCCCTTGGAATTTCCTGTTAGGAACGTCTTTTGTTATATATAGTGAGCCAGTTTCACCACATCTGAGCATACGCTGATGAGCCCACTTAGGGTAGGACGCCTAGAGAGCCTCAGGATGGGGCCAAGCCCCAGAAAGACCAGCCCCATGGACCAGACAGAAGGGTGGGGGGGCTGGACTTCTGACCAATGAGATTTGATGAGCTGCTGGTTTGGGGAACATGTTGAGGTGCTGGGAGGGTGGGGGGCCCAGGGTGGTATGAACCACCCCCCGAATCCTTGCCCTGAGCATCCCTTCCATCTGACTGTTCCTGAGTTGTGTCTTTTATAATAAACTGTTTAACATAAGCAAAGTGGAGTTTCCCTGTGTTCTGTGAGCTGTTCTCGCAAATTATTGAACTTGAAGAAGGGGTTGTGGGAACTCCTGACTTATAGCTGGACTTTGAGGCCTGGACTTGCGATTGAAGGTGGGGCGATCTTGTGGGCCTGAGCCCTTTAACTTGTGGGATCCGATGCTAACTCCAGGTGGATAGTGTCAGAATTGAATTAAATTGTAGAATACCCACCTAGTGTCCGCAGAGAATTAGTTGTTGGTGTTAGAAAGCACCTCAGTTCCTCAAATGTCCTTTGTAGCTGATATTTTACCTAACCTAGGATACACCCAAGGTTCATACATTTGGCCATGTATGTCTTTAATCTTCCCCAGTCTAGACTATACCCGCTTTTTTTGAGTCCTTCAAAGCCTCCAGGCAGAACACCTGGATTTGCTTCATGGTTTTCCTGTCATTTTCTGCAGTAGCATTTCTGGGGGAGATAGCAGGAGGTGCAGGGTATCACACTGGGGTACACCCCCTGCTGGCTATCCTGAACTCGGCCACCAGCCCTCCCCACTGTAAAGGCATCTTTCCCCACGAGAGTGAATATGTAGGCCGATGGGAATGCTCTGTTTGGGTAAAGAACTTTTGAAAGCTAATCTGAGCATGCAACTCCTCTGCTTAAATTATTTCAGTGATTTCCCTATTCCAGCCTTAAAACACATTGAGCCTGCCTGCTTCTGGCCACACTCACATGCCCACTGTGGTCCAGGCACTGCCACTGCCACTTCTCATGGGTCGTTGCAGTAGCTCCCTGATGGCCCCTCCCACCTCTGTCCCCTAGTCTCTTCTTGGGACAATAGTCCCAGTGGCTCATTTAAAGGTCGCAGTTGGAACAGATCACTTTTCTGCAAACTCCCAGTGCCTTCCACTCACTCAGAGGAAAAGTCAGTCTTCCCCATGGCCTAAGAGCCACCTGATCTCACCCAGCTCATCTCCTAACTCCCTCTCCAGCAGCTCCCACCCTGTTCCCTGAGCACATGGGCAGGTTCCAAGGCCTGGGCACCTGCTTGTCCATGTGGCTTGGTCCCTCCTCTACTTCAAGTCTTTGCTCAAATGTCGCCTTCCCTGGCCACACTGACAGCCCCTTTCCCCAGCCTCCCTAGTCTTCTTCTGGGTTTTATTTTTCTTGGTAGCACTTATAACCGTAACTTACTATACATGTTTCTTATTTGTTTGCCTCTCCCCAGCTAGAACATGAGCTCCACCGAAGCTGAGATTTGTGTTTGGTTGCTGCTACAGCTGTGTCCCTGATTCTTAAAACAGTGCTTCTCAAAGTGGGTCCAGGGACCTCTGGGGTCCCCTTTCTCGGAGTCCAAGCAGTCAAAACCACTTTCATGGTAGTGCTGAGACTTGCCCTTTCTCATTCTCTCAGGAGCCTATGATGGAGTATTTCAAAAGCACATGACTGAGATGTGGCCCAAGATTGAGGAGCAGGTGTGAGAATTCAGCTACCTTCTGATCAGATCCTAACGTTTGCAAACATGCAAAGTCCATGCCACTCTGCTCACTCAGGTTTTTTTTTGAGAACTTTTTAAAATAAAAAATATGCTGTTTATATTAACATGTAAATCTATTATTTTTAAATGAGTTAATATTTGGAATATGGCTCAGTTTTAATTTATGGTAAATAATGGATGGCTATCATCTGTAAAAACAAAAGCTCTAGAATCCTCAAACATTTTTAAGAGTGAAAAGGAGTTCTGAGACCAACAACTCTGAGACCACTGGCTTAAAACAATGCCCAGTGCATAATAACCACTCAGTAAATAGATGTTGAAAGAATTTCTTGGCTTAATGCATGAGACCTGGCCTGGGTGCTCTGGCTTCTGTGAACCTCCCTGGCTTCCTCCCCTCCCCTTGTCCTCTGCCTGTGCTTGGCTCCAGCCACGCTGACCTGCTGTCCCCGTGGTGCCTTCGTGGCCATTTAGAACTCCTTATCCCACTTGCTCAACTCAGGAATTCCTTCTGGGCCATTAAATGGACTCAGTCCAAACATCACCTCCTCCAGGAAGCCTTCCTGATCTTGCCCATCTCATTTAGCATCTCCTCTCTGGCTCCTCTGCACACTTGATGATTTCTACCCCAGAGTTTATTGGTGTGCTGTGTGCCTCAGCACACTGAGCTCTTTGAGGGCAAGAACTAGGTCTTATGTGTTTAGTCCCACTGTTTGGTACATAATAGGTGCTTAATGAATGTCTATTAAATCAGTGTTGCCTTGGAATTCAGAACGGGGGCTCTCCCACTCCCTGAATTAACCTTGGACCAAAGTGGCTCGAAAGGGGAAATGGTTTCTGGCATCTGGTTTGGGTCTTGAAATGTCAGCATTACAGCAATGCCACATGATGATTACTGGGGCAGAAGTAACATTTACTGGGCACCTGCTGGGTGCCAGGAGCTTTTGCATGGCATCTTGCTTCAGGGGCATTGTGGTTCATTTAGCCATTGTGAACTGGCCTGGGCCCTAACCACCTTCCATATGGCTTCTGTGGGGAGAGTATGGCCTGTGAGTTAAGCCACCAAACTTTTCTGAGCTTGTGGGACATCCTAACATATTTGCATAGTGTGTAAAGTTGTTGAGGTCAAAGTTGGTATGTATGTTTCTGGATCCTGCCGCCATGCCCCGCATGCAGTAGGTAATAAGTTCCTGGAATTATCTGTTCAGTGGGCACAGTTCATACTATAAATATCAGTACCAGCAAGGGGTTCCCACTGCTGGTTTCACAGGTGTTCAGAAATGAAGAGAGATCCCTATAGCTGGGGTGATCCAGGAAGGCTTCCCAGGGGAGGAGGGCTTTGCACCGAGCTTTAGAGGATGGGTATTAGCTCCTTTAGGCTTTATTATTTCTGAAAGAAAAACAGCTGGTCTTCTTTCCAAGGCTGCTGTGGGAGGCGGTGCTGGAGGTGTGTACCTTGATTGAGGCTTGGGGGGAGGGTATTGCTGTCCCCTTCAGGGTTTTACCCTTGCAGAAGTGTGACGTCCTGGGGCCAGGGGGAGGTGAAGCAGGGACAGACCCTTCAAGGAGGAGTCAGAACAGCGTGTGGGGAGAGAGGAGAAGACTCGGAACACTTACCGTCTGCTGACATGCTGGGGTTCTAGGAGGGACCGTCTGAGCTTGAGTTCCCATGGACCCCTGGAGCGGTGAAGGGACCCTAGGGGTTGTTGTGGCCGACACAGACACTATGGCCCAGAGAGGGGAAGGGACTTGGCAAGGTCGCAAAGGAGCTAGTGGCAGAGCTGGGATTAGGGCGTAGGGCTCCCGCGCCCCAGCTCAGGGTGATGCTGCCTCCTGGTCCCCTTTGACCTCTTTGGAGTCGTGAGCCCTTGGGGAGGGGATATTTTGTCTTTGTTAATGCCCTGCACATGCTGGGCACTGACACTGGAGGTCTGATTGCCTTCTCCGCCTCCTAACCCGAGATCGGGGCAGCGGGCTCAGTTCAGATGGAGGATTCTGTGCAGAGGGGAAAAGAATGAACCAAGGGGTGCATATATGTAAAAAGCAGTTTGATTAATTTTTTTCTTACATATAAAACTCTATCTGACATTAAAAAAAAGAAACACGAGATTCTTAGCTTCATTGTTGCCCGAATGTGCAGAGAGCCGACTGAGGCAGGCGTGCCCGGGGCTGGTGGTGCTGGCCGAGAGCCAGTGTCTGCCCCTGCCGCTGGGGTTTCCTTCACCCCTTCCTTCCTCTCACTGCCTGCTCTGCACTCCTCCCTTTTGGATGGGTCCCTACTTTACAGTGGCTTCTCTCAGCAGACCAGAGGGGTCAGGGAAAGGTGAGAGCACAGACCACCCTCCCCTCGAAACTCTTCTTTCCCTCACTTTGGGCCCACGGGGATAACTCCCAGGCAGCCTCTGGTAGAGCCCCCAGGCCCGGGGAGGAACAGGGGCTGCCTGGGCCAGTTCCTGGACGGTGTGGGCTCAAAAGGCTGCCGGGACCTGGCCTGGAGACTGTTGTATGGGACAAAGGCCCCTTGTCACCTCTGTGAGCTGTCTCTCCTTTTTTTTTTTTTGAGACAGAGTCTCACTGTGTTGCCCAGGCTAGGGTGCCGTGACATCAGCCCAGCTCACAGCAACCTCAAACTCCTGGGCTCAAGCAATCCTCCTGCCTCAGCCTCCCGAGTAGCTGGGACTACAGGCATGTGCCACCATGCCTGGCTAATTATTTCTATATATTTTTAGTTGGCCAATTAATGTCTTTCTAGTTTTAGTAGAGACGGGGTCTCGCGCTTGCTCAGGCTAGTTTCGAATTCCTGACCTTGAGCTATCCTCCCGCCTCAGCCTCCCAGAGTGCTAGGATTACAGGCGTGAGCCACTGTGCCCGGCCTGTCTCTTCTTTTAAAGGGTCTGAGAGAGGGAGGGCCAGGGCTGTCCTACCCCAGTCCTGCTGGCGGCCTGCAGCTGCGAGCAGTGGGGCCGAATGGGAGCTGCAGGCTGCAAGGGAACGCAGTCCTGGCCAGAGGGAGCAGGAGGAGGGGTGACCAGCGGGAGTTTGACACAGGGGTGTACCCCTGAGCGGACATCCCGGCAGAAGCACCCCCACCCCACACGGCCCTTCATCCCTAGGCTCCCCCAGCCCATGTCCCGGAATCCCAGCCTGCATCCCCCGTTCCTGGCCTCTCAGCCCTAGCTCCAACCCTGAGCCCAGAGTGCTGCCTGCAGTGGCACCATCGCCAGGGCCAGACATCGGGGTGCATCTGGGAGCACGGTCTTCTGCTTCGATTGGCCTTGGCCAGTCAGCACGGTCTGAGATCTGGGAAGAGGATCCCCAGACACCATTACCCGCGTACTCTGGGGACACGGCCCTGGGAGGCAGGCTCTGACTGTCTTGGTGCAGATACATGGAACGTGGGGTAGAGACACAGAGAGGTCTGGAGAGGGAGGGGGAGAAAACCAGACAGAGGAGGGTGTTGGGTGGAGATGAAATTGCTCTCGACTCTCCTCCTTCCCATGGCTGTTTCCATGGTTTCCTGTTGACCATGAGTCACTCTGATCCTTAGGCCCTGGATGGCCCTGTTCCAGGATGGCATCACCGTGGAGTTCCTTCTCTGGGCTTACAGACATCTGAAGCCATCTCATTTCTCAGAGTCGCTCTTCCAACAGATATATTGGGCCAGTTCCTGTGCTCTTGGAGGGTCCAGGCAAACTCCGTGCACCCTTCAGGGCTCAGCTCCAGTGGTCCTCCGGCCTCCCAGGAGGAAGCAATTGCTCTGCATCTTGTCTCAGAACATCCTGGTAGTTGTTTGTTCTACCACGTCCCACCTGCCTGTCCTCCAGCTCTTCCCAAGGAGGGCCCTGGGCTCAGCACTCACCCCCGGCGCTTCGTTCATTTCTGATTGTTCTTGATTAGAAATTCCACTCCCTGCCCTGGGTGAAGTGAAGAACCTCCCAGCTTAGCTCCTTCACAGCTCGGAATGTGCTGTGTGCACGTGGGAGGCTTTTAAATCAAGCTTTTGCAACCGTTGCTGACAGGAGAAGCAGCAAAACAGACTGGTGTGCCCACTTTGCCTCCTAGAGAGGTTTGTTTTCCAAAGGCCATGTTTGCCACTCTCGGGCTGTCTAGAGGCTTCCCAGGCAGGCTAGGGAAATGCTTCTGGAAGTCTTTCCCCAGCTCTACCCAGTCAGCCCTGCAAAAGCTTGAGGGAGGCAGAAAGAACGGTTATTTAAAAAGTTGTAATTCTTTAAAGAAGAAATAAAGAAGGGAAAAACCATGCTCAGAGGTGGGAAGACCCGGTAGAGTAGAGTTCTCCCCAAAGGGATCTATAGACTCAGTGTGGTTCCAGTGAGACCCCAGCGGGTTTTTTCATGAGACCTGAGAAGATGATTCTAGAATGTGTATGGAAGAATCAAGATCCAGCAATACCCGAGACGCTTCCAAAGAGCATGGGAAGAATGGGCTTGGCCTGCCAGACGCCAAGATGTGTTACAAAGCTAGTCATTATGGTAGGGAAGTTTGTTTAGGGGAAGGCAGAATGAGCCAGAAGAGATGGCCAGAAACGGTGCCGGGTGCACGTGGAACCTTAGGGTGTGACAGGAGGGTCATAGCAGATCAGTGGACAGGAGGACTGGTTAATGAGTGGTGGTCTGGTGTTACTGAAAGTCACCAACAAAGCGAGCTATGCCAGAGAATGTGTCACGACCAAGGATTGCAATTAACCAAGTTCTCCGTACTTGATGTCTGGTTTTTTTTTAACAAAGGAAGTTCTGTCCAGGGTCAAGGCAGAGTTGACAGCACAGTACTGGTAATGGAGACCAGGGACTGGCTGCTTTGCTGGCAGTGGGAGGCAGCCTCTGCTACTTTCTCAAGAGCTGGCTTTAGTTTGGGGTTGGGGGGAGCCCCGTTCCTCAAGCACAGGTAGGGCAGGGGCCAGGTCTGCGGGCCGAGGTCCAGGAGCCCCAGAGCTTAGAATACTGCCTGGTGGTCCTGGAGGTGGGGACGGCGCTCTCTGGGGGAGACAGAATGGGCCCAATATTGGTTAGGGTTGAGGGCACTGCCAGGACCCCCAGCCCTGGTCTGTCCTGCTTCCCTTAGGGGTAAGGGAGGGGGACGACAGGGACCCTGCCACCTTGGGGATGTGGGAGAAGAGATTGTTCTGATGAAGTTGGTAGATGTGTACTGAGTCTTCTCTAGATAGTGGCAGGAAGATTGGAGCACATGGCTATTAGGGAGAGTGGTCTCCACCTTCAGAAAGGAGCCCTGTGGGAGCGCTGAGGAGTAGCACCCAGGGACAGGCGCCCTGGGGCTGTGCTGTCCAATACGGTGGCCACCAGCTACATGTGGCCAAACTGAGATTAATTACAGTGCAATAAAGATTAAGATTGGTTTCCTGAGGCACCTGAGCCACGTTTTAAGAGCTTGCTAGGGCCGGACGCGGTGGCTCACGCCTATAATCCTAGCACTCTGGGAGGCCGAGGCGGGAGGATCGCTCGAGGTCAGGAGTTCGAGACCAGCCTGAGCAAGAGCGAGACCCCGTCTCTACTATAAATGGAAAGAAATTAATTGACCAACTAAAAATATATAGAAAAAAATTAGCCGGGCATGGTGGCAGTAGTCCCAGTGGGCTGGTAGTCTCAGCTACTTTGGATGCTGAGGCAGGAGGATTGCTTGAGCCCAGGAATTTGAGGTTGCTGTGAGCTAGGCTGATGCCGCAGCACTCTAGCCTGGGCAACAGAGTGAGACTGTCTCAAAACAAACAAACAAACAAACAAAGAGCTTGCTAGCCACACGTGGCTAGTGGCTACCACACTGGGCATTAGTTGGCACCTTTGTATTTTGCAAAGTATTTCCACCCATTCTCTCCCGGGTCTTCCTGAAAGGCTCTTCTGGTAGCCTTAATGGCTGGCAGGTTTGGTTGCGACTCCGGCTACCTCTCTCCTATGTTGTGTTGCTTAGCCTCTTTGAGCCGGGTCTGCGAAACGAGATTGGTCATTTCTTGGGCACGTGAGGGGGTGTGGAGATCAGGGAGATGGTGCAGGAACAGCACGTGGCAGGATGATGGCAAGGCACAATTGCTCTGTCAATGGCAGCAGGCTTTGCTCTTTTACAGATGAAAATAAGGCCCAGAGCGGGAAGGGACTTGGCCAAGGGTAGTGAGCTGACACACGGAGGTCCAGAGCGCCACCTCCTGCCTTTTGTCTTGCCTCTGCTGCTCCTGCCGGGAAGCTGATCTGTATGGGGGGAAGTGGGGAAGCAGCGTGCAAGCAGGTGGCTGTTGTGCAAGCAGGTGGCTGTTGTGCAAGCAGGTGGCTGTCGCAGGGTGGGATGGGCCCAGGGCCAGGCGGGGTCGCCCTGGGGACAGAGGGCTGAGGGACAGAATGTCCAGAGTTTCTCGGGCCCCTGCTAGCCCCATTTTATTCAAGCTATTCCCCACCTCCTTTCAATCTAGAAACTCTAAAAAGTGCTTTGTTTTGACCCAAAACAGAGCCCTGGGCCTTCCAGGGCCTCATGAGATGGGTGCAGAATGAAGTGGTTCTTGGGACCTCCCAGGAAACCACGGGTTCCTCTGGGGGCCATCCTGATGTTCTGACACCTCCCTCCCCCCTGTCCCCTTGGCTAGGGTTCCTGGAGTTCTCTCTACCTCTCCGCGGCAGGATTTACAGCTTTCTTCCCATGGACCAGGGGTTCTGCACTTTTTTGTGTGTCAGGGACCCCTTTGGCCCTCTGGGGAAGCCTGTGGACCCCTCCTCAGAAACAGATATTTAAATGCATAGAATGAAATACACAGGGTTACAAAAGAAACCAATTATATTGCAATACAGCTATTAAAATTTCATAAACAAAATTTGTGACATAATTATCACGTGCTTTCTTTATGAATGCATTAAATCACAGGACCCAGCAGCGAGTCTAGTACTACTGTCCTTTTGAAGTAATGAGGAATATAAATGATATTTAAGATATTTGGAATAACTGTAATGTGATCTCCATTGGTGACAGAGTCACAGGTGCTGTTAACACTACTGCGATTTGTTGCCCACATTCAAAATGGAAGTGACATTTCAGCTGGATGCTAATTAAAGTCAAGGCGTGATTCTTTCCCCCCCTCTGTCTATGGTTTGAAGACTCTAAATTCTATCCATGGGACTGTCATTTCTAGCCTCTCTTCCTCTCCCTTCTCCCAGTCTTGCCCTGTGTCTGGTCTTCTGGCCCCTCGTGCCCTTGTGGAGCCTAACACAGGGCCTGGAACACAGCAAGAGCCTGGTTTCTGCCTTTTGAGGTGAAAATGGGCCTTGCAGGTCCCCTTTAAGCACAGACTTGCTCAGCTGGTACCCGTGGCCAGGTGCTTCCTGAAGGAGACACAGGTGCTGGAACGCATCACAGGGCCTCCTGCTTCCCGGCACCTGCGTGGCCTCTCCCTGCAGGGAGGAAACAGGGCTCAGGCCCTGGTCATGCTGGGTGACAGGGCTCCTCTACAGCCCGCTGAAGACACGGCATGGCTCTCAAAGCATGGGTTTTTGGGCCTGGCCCGTGGGCTGCCGGCAACATGCTCTTTGCCTCTTTGGCCCCAGATGGGCATGGCCGTGTCCTCCCCGCCCCCCCAGCCTGTTTAGCTGAAACTGTCCTGCTTGACAGATGGGCCATTTGCTTCCTGCCTAGAGCGGAGTGGCCGGCTGCCTGGTTTAGGGCTATAATTAGCAGCGAGGAGGAGACGGGATGGCACGTTGGCAATGACAGATGATTTTATACTCAGATGGATAAACTGATGTCATCGGAGATGTAAATACCATTTGGAAATTTTGAAGTTCCTGGGGAACCTGGCTTATGCCGGCCCCTCCCCATGTCTAGTGCCCCTCGAACATTGTGTGCGGAGCCTAGATGGGCCTGTGCTGGGTGGGGAGCAGCCTGGGGCTTGCCTGCCAGGCTGCTGGGTGCGGGCCCCCCCCCCCCC
>VBSM01003143.1:42017772-42032124 GCA_008086735.1 Cheirogaleus medius
CCTGTGGCCTTTGGTATTTCCTTACCCACCCCCCCAGCCCGCCCACATGTGCATGGCCTTAGGCAAGCCCCTGACCCTGGTGGCTCCCCACCGCTAGCTCAGCCCAGGGTGCCATTCAACACTGTGAGCTCATTCCTTTGCCCCACCCTGGGTGGCAGACTGGCCCTGCCCTGGTGTCCTGTTTGTTAGGCACCCCCAACCACACCCCAGCTGGCTGGTCCCTCCCTGTATCACCCATAGGGGCAGGCACCCAAGGCTGGAAAGGCTTTGTGACACGTAGGCCTCTGGGGAGGCTGGGCCTGGGGCCAGGTGGGTCCCTGCTCTGCTCAGACTGCATGGCTGGCAGGTGGCCACCCAGCCCCAGAGCAGGCCCGTGAAGGGCCACGGGCTGGTGAGTTGAGAGCTGCTCACAGATGCCTGCATCTCCTCTCTCCTCTTGGGGCTGACACCCAGTCTCCCGCAGTCCCCGTGTCCCCAGAGCTGATGTTATCAGCAGGGAGGGCTTTCCTTCCGGCTGCAGAGGTCAGTCTCCCTGCGCCAGTCTCCTTCTTTACCTTGACTTTGAGCACAGTGAGTCTCAGGGAGGCGGCAACTGTTGCATTCTTTGTTTCTCTCTCTTGATACTGGAGATAATTTGGGGAGATGATCCCCAAACTGGAGTCATCTTGGCACCTTAAAGTGTGTCAGACTGGGAGGTTGACACCTGGTCCCGGCGCCTCTCTGCCCATGGCCAGCCGAGTGGCCTTGGACAAGTCACATCGCTCTCTGGGCCGCAGGGTGGGTCTGGCCAGGATCTGGCCTGCCCTGGCAGCCCCAGCATTCTTGCCTCAGAGGCCACTTCCCCTGCAGTAGGCTTTCTGGACAAGAGTCAGGGGCCTCAGTTTCCTATGGGAACTGCCATCTCCCCCTGGTGACATGGTGGGTATGAAGTAGTCTGTAGGGTACAATAATACCAGGACCTACTATGTGCCTAGAATCCTGTTAAGTACTTTATTTGTTTTAGTTTATTTAAATCTCACAACATCCCTGTGAGGCAGAGAGTATTTTCTTCCTGATTTTGCAGGTGAGGCAATGGAGGCTCAAGTTAAATGAAGCGCCCGAGGCCTGGGTGGCTGCAGAGACTGTCCTTGACTGGGAGGCTTGGCAGCCTCTCTCAGCTTAGTGTTTGATCCTCAGAGCTGGAAGGTGCCTTGAAGACAGGCCTGCATGGTTGATTCAGAGAGGCCTGGAACCCGGGGCCCTGTTGTCCCAGTGTGCCTCCCCTGGGCGTTGTCTGGCTCTTCTGTCCCCACCGGAGCCGAGAATTCCCCCTTTGTCCCCAGTATCCACTGACACTCGACCTCCTGCTCTGAAAGCTCCAATTGTCACCCACAGTCCCGCCCCCGCCTCTTCCCACTGTGGGGCCTTTTGTGCTCCCGAATCTCAGCACAACAGCCGGGCTGTTGATGCAGAAAGCCCAGCGTGACTGGGAGAGGGCGGCCTGCCAGTGCTTTCCCGGTGGGGATTGTCCCGGCCCCCGCTGGGAGGGGGACCGCCCGTCCGTCTGTGGGCCCAGCTCTGCAGTGGGAAGAGAGAGGCCCCCTAAGAGAGGACCCACACAGAAGGTCAGGCGATGTGGATTCTGTCCTGGTGAGGCCCTTAACCAGCCTGCTCTGTGACCTGGGCAAGGTGCTCCCACCCCAGCCTCAGTTTCCTCATCTGAAAAATGAGTGGTTAGATGGTGGAAGAACGTGGAGAGGGGATCTGGAGGGCAAAGGGAAGAGTCCAGCTCAGACCTGTCCCCGGGCGGTAGAAAGAGCAACAGACAGGGAACCAAGACTGCCGAGTCCCAGCTCGGGCGTGGCTGCTTCAGAGCTGTGGCCCTCAGCAGGGTCCCGGCCTCCTGGGGCCTGGGCTGTGTGATCTGTGAAGGAAATGGAGTGAATTGCTCTTGCTTGGACGAGGCAAAGGGGCTCTGGTGTCAGGGGGGCACTGGAGGCGTGGTGAGAATGTGCGGCAGGGAGGCCGTGGGCGTTCAGGGTTGGGCACGGAGGGGACGCTCCGCGCAGGCGGGTGGGAGCGGCTCAGGCACGTGGCTTCTGGGAAAGGTTGGTTTGGACTCTGGGGGTGTGTGTGTGTTCCTTTCCTTTGTGATTTCTCTTTCTTGGTAGACCATTGACTTTCTGAACGACAACATTCGGAGAGGGATTGAGAACTACTATGACGACCTGGACTTTAAGAACATCATGGACTTTGTTCAGAAGAAGGTGAGGCGGGCACTCTGGGAGAGAGATGTGGCTTCCGTGCCCTCTGCCCCCCATTTGGGTACCTGCCCAAGAAGGTGGGGGTGAGGAGTCAGATGACTTATCTGTTCCCAAAGCAGGTGGCCGGCCAAATGGGAGGCGAGGGTGGGCCGTGGATAGCTCCCAGAGGATGGGGAATCTGGGCCAACCTTCTCAACCAGTCCTCCGCCCACGCAGCTGGCCCAGAATGTTGTCCTCACCCTACCTGTCCCTCTCCAGTTACATTGGCTCCCTGCCCCCTCAAAACACAACAAGGTCAGGTGTTGCAGGGTCCCAGGGTACCCCCTCCATTGGGCAGGGCTCCTCCTTCCTTGAAGTGAGAGTGACCCCCACTCCCAGGCCAAAGCCCCCTCTGCCAGGTCCCTTCTGTGACAGGGAGCTCACTCCCTGTCAAGTCAAAGATAGCCCCAGTGGAGGGAAAGCTCTTGACTGACGCCTGTCCCTCCCATGTGGGACGGGCACCGAACAAGACTCCTCCCTTTCCTACATGGCACTTCCTTGAATGTGATGATGGTTCCTTTTGGACCACAGACAAGTCTGTTGGTGCAATAATGACAGTAGCAGTTATAGGGCCACCACTGTCCTTGGTGGCTTTTCTACATCAATCTCATCTATTCCTGAGCCTCAGGCTCCTTATCTGCATGAGGGAGATAATAAAAGTCCCTTCCTCTTGGCCTCATTGTGAGGGTCACCTTGACTTAATTCAAGAGACGTGTCAGAACAGTGCCAGGCACAGGACAGGACCCCAGTGTCAGCTGCAGTGATCATCTCTGCATCCCTGGGTGAGGACACGCAGAGTTTGGGGGCCCACTCAGCAGGGGCAACTTCCAGGGACACGACCATGGGGACTTCAGCTGGCCTGGTCCCCTGTGCCAGCCCTCCATGGGGACCAAGTTCCCCCGACTCCCAGGGCCACCCGCTGCGGCTGCTGCCTTGGCTCAGACCCTCTGTCTAGTCACAACAGGTGCAGGCTCTGGAAGGCCTTTTTCTGCCAGGGACGTGCCTGCCAGCTCCGGCTGGGAGAGCCGAGTCCTGCTCCGGGTGGGGCGGGATGTTTTTGTTGGATCCCGCCCTTGGCTGGCTTGGGGCTGCCGTTTCTCCCAGGGTGGGCGTAGGAGGTGACTAATGCTCACTGGGCACCTGCACGGTGCCAGGCCCTGTGCTGAGAGCTCGGCCTCTCTGTGTAGTCTCTGCTCAGCTGCACAAAGCTGCCATTGCCTTTCC
The DNA here is from genome assembly GCA_008086735.1 of Cheirogaleus medius. Taxonomy (NCBI): domain Eukaryota; kingdom Metazoa; phylum Chordata; class Mammalia; order Primates; family Cheirogaleidae; genus Cheirogaleus; species Cheirogaleus medius. The sequence goes on from VBSM01003143.1 coordinate 42,021,279, forward strand.
TGCTTTGCAATGATCTAAGGCCCAGTGAGGCCGATCAGCTTGCCTGAGGTCACATAGCTGGGAGTGGTCATGTGCAAATTTGAAATTCGGTCTGTTTGATCGCAAAGCAAATGCCCATCGAACTGCACCACAAAAAGGCACTTCCAGGTCCCCAAACCTGATGGCCCAGGACCTCCTACCCTAGCACTCCCCTGGTGGAACCCTGCACTGACTTCCCGTGGCTCCTGGAGTGCCACCCCACTCCCTGCTCATGGGTGACAGGGCTCTGCTCAGCCGGCCCTGCCTCCTCCTCCAAGGCATCCTCCACTCTCGCCCACCGTGACACAGGCTTGTTTCTGCCTGGGGCCCTTGCATGTGGCGGCTGTTCCCTGTTCACGTTTCAGACGCAGTGTCCGCGCCTCAGGGTGTCCTTTCCTGACTCCCAACGTAAAGCCACCCTCCCCACCCCTTCCCCTGTTTCTCCGTAGCTGGGGTGCGCAGCACCAGCTCCCGACCTTCCATCCAGTGCTCACTGTCGCCCCGCAGAGGGGGGCGCTGCTTTTCCCACCATGTCTCTCCAGGGCCCAGGACAATACCTGGCACACACCAGCCCGTCAGTCGGGCTGTGGGAGGGACGCAGCTAAGGGGAGGGCCCAGACAGGGGGTGAGGGGTGTGTGCCCCCTTTGCCAAGGGCAGGACCGGCTGAGCTGGAGGGAGCGGCTCCTGGGGCACGTGGGGAGGTCAGTTGTGCTCAGGGACTTTCACAGGATCATGGTCTCTGGAACCTTAAATGCCATCTTCTCCAGCCTGGCACCTGTACCCGGGCCATGAAGATGAAGGAGGTGGAGTCTGGTTGTCAAGGAATGACTTTTCCCTCCAGTCTAGTCACCACCCTGATGTCCCACCAAGAGGCAGCCCAGCCCTGGCTTTCATGCCTCTCCAGTGACAGGGTGCTCACTACCCCCTAGGTGGCCGTGCCACTCTCGGACAGCTCTGGCCTGACAGCATGCAGCCTCTCTCCCCACCGGCGTGACCCATGCATACATTGCATCCAGCTCCTGGCAGGGTCCCCTCCTGCTGCCTGCCTGGGGCTGCGGTGATGGCGGCAGCTCCTCTTTCCTGCCTGCTTCCTTCCTCAGTTCAAGTGCTGTGGCGGGGAAGACTACCGCGACTGGAGCACAAACCAGTACCACGACTGCAGCGCCCCCGGACCCCTGGCCTGCGGGGTGCCCTACACCTGCTGCATCCGGAACACGGTAGGCCCTGCTCTGGGGGCGGGGTGCACGGGGGCCACTCGGCTGGTCAGGCTCCTTTCTCGTCTTGCCCGAGTTGGAGCAGGGTGGTGTGGGTGGGTGTGGTTGGGTAGGGGTAGGCAGGGGCGTGGTCAGAGCTTTCCTGAGCCTCAAGGGCTGCTGCGAGTGGGGATTCTGGGATGGGAGTGGGGAGGCCATGTCTTTATTGTGTGTTAGTTAACATCTTTTGAGCACTTACCCTGTGCAAGCTTGTTCCAGGTTCTTTGGTTGTATTAACTCATTTAGTCCTTACGCAACCCTGTGGGGTAGGTGCTGTTATTTTACCCACCTTACAGAAGAGGAATTGAGGCACCAAAAGGTTAGGCGTCCTGCCCAAAGTTGTTGGGGCTGGGACGAAACGCAGGCAGCTGCTGCCCAGGCTGTGCTCGGGAGCACTGTGCAAGCTGGGCGAGGGCGGGAGGGAGCACTGTGCAAGCCAGGTGGGGTGGGAGGGAGCACTGTGCAAGCCAGGTGAGGGCAGGAGGGAGAGAGAGACTCTGGGCCAGGTAGCTCAGCAGGGTCCACCGAGCAAGGCCTGCACTTTGGGCATCTCCAGTGGACTTTGGCCGTGAGGTCCTAGTGATCACTGACAGCCGGGTGCTTGGAAAGAAGCCTGGTGGACGTAGATGCCTCCTCCTCTCCCCAGCACAATCCTCTCGGCTCTGTCACCTCCTCAGTCACTGGGGATGCTGTCCTGTGCAGTCACTGCCTAAGCGAGAGGCTCTGTCAGTCCTTGTGTTTGACTGACGTGGCCAGAAACTGTTTCTGGATTGGGATGAGGGGGAGAGCTTTGCGATTACTCATGCCCCAAATAGTCATGGAAAGTTTCTCCTCTGACATCTCCACCATTCCGTGCCCACTGCCGGATTCTGCAAACCGAGCAGCTGCAGGCGGGGGCCTCGCGCATGAGTCGGGGAGCCAGCGCCAAGTGCACTGGCCTAAAAAGGGCTGGGCCGGGAGGGGAGCTGTGTTTGGAAATGTTGGCTCTGTTTGGGGGTAGCCCCTGGGCAGGGAGAGTGTGGGGGAGGAGCCCGGGGTTTTAAGAGGGGCCCACGTGGGGTGATCACGAACTTCCTCACCCAGGGCAGCAGCACCAGAATGTCCAAGTCCAGAGGTGGAAGCCCACCTAGTATTCATGCATTTTGTTTGTTCATTCAGCAAATCTTAGTTGAGGACCTACTATGTGCCAGGCATGTTTCTTGGTCCCAGGGATATGGGAACCACACAGAGAAATTTCTGCCCACATGGAGATGACACTATCGTGGGGAAAACTGACCAAATAAGTAAGTAAAAGATAGTATGTTAGAAGGTGACAAATGCTAAGGAGAAAGTAAAGCAGGGCGTGGAGGATTGCGATTTTGGATACTGAGAAGGTGGGTTCTGGAGGAAGTTGGAGAGTAAGCTGCAGGTGTCCAGGGAAGGGATGTTCCTGGCAGAGAGAACAGCAAGTACAAAGGCCCTGAGGTGGGAGTTTCCCCGGGGTGTTTGAGAAACAGCACAGAGACCAGTGTGGCTGCAGCAGAGTGAGCCCAGGGAGGTTGGTAGGAGGTGGAGCCAAGGAGGTCCTGGGTGCCCTGAAGGTCATGGGCAGGACCATGGAGTGCCCTGGAGTGACAGGGCCCTCAGGGCTGCAGTGGTGCGGTGGATCTGACTTGGGTTTTTTCAGGATCACCCTGACTGCAGTGGAGGACACAGGGAGTCGGGTTAGGGGCTAATGTGCAGCAATGCGGGGGTCACAGGCCAGCCTGTCCAGGAAGCTGACTCGGAGCTGCTGCCCAGTGAGCAAGAGGCTTGGCTGGAGGTGCTCCGGGGTCGGCACCCGTGGCAGGGAGGCGCTGGAAGCAGGGTTGGGCAGGGGAGAAGTTGAGCAATGGTGCAATCTCAGCGCGGTCGGCTGGGGACCTCTGTCAAATCTATGAGATGGTCCTTCACAGTTGTCCCATTTGGGGCGAGAGGGCCAGGCCTCCATGTTGACCAGGCATCGCATGAGGGCAGTGCCTCACCGGGGAAGGGACGTGCTGGCTCTGCGTTAGGATGTTTTAGTGTGGATTCGCTCCTCCGCTCTGTGCGGTAGGTGAGAGGAGGCACACACCACTCACCTCGTGAACTTTGCTATACTGATTTATTAACCGCCCAGGAGTCCCCTCTCTGACTTCCTGTCGCGCGGCCCTCTGCCAGATGGAGGAGGCTCCTGCCGGCTGGTTTCAGGCCTGTGAGCTGCCGTGGGGGGCGGGTGCCCAGGGGTAGGATACTCAGCAGCGTCTTCCGCAGAGTGTCGATTCCGTGTTCAGACCAGGAGGGCCTCGCCTTTGGACAGACCATGGGTGCATTGTCCTCTCACCCCTTGGGGAGGCGAGTCCCCCGGGCCTGGAGAGGGATCTGGGCTCTGGTGTCAGGGAGGCAGGCCTCTGCCAGTTGCTTTCAGCTGGGAGACTTGGAGCCCCCGAGGCAGGCCTGTGGTGCCTCCTCCCCGGCCGGCATAGTGAAATTACCCTTGTTTCCTCCTCCTGTACTATGAAGTTCACTTATTTGTTAGGTTCACTGTGTGCGCCCTTTCTCGAGCATAAGTTCCATGAAGGCAGAGACTTTGTTTTGTCATTCTGTATTCCAAGCGACTAGAACTGTGTGGTCGGCATAATACAGGTGCTCGGTTAGTACTTGTTCAATGTGTGCCCGTGCACCTGCTCCCCAGGCCTAACCCTCTCCCGGGGTCGTGGTCATGGCCTGGAAGGTAGTCTAGTGCTACCTCCTCATGCTGCTGACTGATGCCAAGCGGGCACTGGGCGATGCTGGCTCTGAGGGGACCCAGGGGACCGTCTAGACCGAGGGAGGTTATTTCGCTCACACACCAAACCCTGACATTTAGAATGTCCTGCATGATATCTGAGGCCCCGCCTTCTCTCTTGGAGGGAGAGTAGACACCCTTCCCTGCCTTCCCAGGGGCTGGAATTGTGAACAAAGTCACTCCAGTCAGCCTTCCTATGCTCTTCCATGTGCCTGGCCCTGGGACAAGCACTTTATGTGTGTATCTCATCTTATGTCCAAAACAGCCCCAGGAAGCGGGTTTGCTGATCATCGTGACCTATTTGTTTATTCATCCATCTGTTCATTAACAAATATGTATTGAGTGCCTCTGCGCCATCCCTGTGACCCACCTAGGCTGGTCACAGATCTCATCGGTGGCAGAGCCGGGTCTGGCCCCAGGAGATGTGCCCGGGGCCAGGCTGGGCACAGATGGAGAAGGAGACCCCGCAGGGCACAGTTGGTGATGGGAAGTGGCCCTGCCAGCCTGTGACTTGGAGCCTGCCTGGGGAAGGATTTGACTGGGTCTAAGGCCCAACCACAGCTTTCCCTGCACCTGAATTAATCAGTAGCTGCGAGTCCTGGAGAGCAACTCTCTTCCCAGGAAGGGACTTTTGGCAGCTCCCTCCGCTGGTGGGGCAGTGGTCTGCGGGGGCAGGAAGTGAGGCCAGGGGCCCCCACCTTGCTTCAGGTAAACCACAGCTGACCAGGGTCCCAGCTGCAGTCTGAGGTTTTCCTCCGCTTTCCAGCCAGCAGAGCCTCGATGTCTGAGAAGGCGCACAACTGTGTCAGCCAAGTGGTGCTCTGGGGCGGCCACCGCCAGGGAACCTGGCAGCACACTTCTCTCTGGGGTCCTGGTTTGCTGCTGGTGGCCAGTGGTTCTCTTGCCTCAGAGGCGTGGAAGTAGCCCTTCCATGTTTCCTCAGTGGCCTTTTCTTGGAGGGGTCGGGTAAGATGCAGACCAAAGCTAGACGACCTGGGTTGGAATCTCAGCTCCATCCGTGACAGACAGTGCAACTCTCTGTGTCTCAGTTCTTTCATCTGTAAAATGGGTAGAGGTGTAGTGTCTTTTAGAGTAAGTGCCATTGTAAACCTTAGCTATCATACATTTCTGTTTCAGACAGAAGTTGTCAACACCATGTGTGGCTACAAAACTATCGACAAGGAGGTAATGTCTTCGAAATGCCTTTCCCTAGAAATGTTGCCCTTCCCACCCCACCCCTGGGGTGATCAGAGGGGTTTCTGGAGGAGGGGCTCCTGGCTGTGAACCAAAGCCAGGAATGTTGGAGTTTTCTGCCTCCTTCCAAGCACAGAAGGGCTCAGGGAACCAAGAATTACCTCAGGCTGGGAGATGCTACCTGCTAGGGTTGCTGAGCACCTGCCGTGGGCTGGTCCACATGAGGCACTGAGGCCCTTGCCGGTACCCCCAGCCATGTTCACACCAGCTTGCCTCTGCCCCCGGGGCCACCAGTTTGCACATGGCTCACGCTGGTTCCCTCTGCCTGGGACCTAGGAGTCCTTGGAGTTCAGCAAGCCCTGTGGGTGTCCCCCCGGGTCAGCTTCCTGGGCAACTTCCCCGGGACTAGGAGAGAGGCGGGGGTGGTGCTGGGAGGGAGCTGAAGGTAACGGTCACCTGAGATGCTTCACAGCAACAGTTTTCAAGGTGGGGTCCCCAGACCATAGCGACAGCATCCCCAGGGACTTGTTAGAAATGCACATTCTTGGGGCGGGTCATTCTGACACATGCCAGAGTTTGAGAGCTACAGACCAGCAGTGCTTCTCAACCTGGGCGAACCAATAGCCACTTTTTATAACAGACGCTTGGTAATGCCCTACTTATTATCCCCAAATGAAATTCATAGGTAACACGACCTACCTACACTCCTGATTTCAAAACAATCAGCATAGTGATCTCAGATGAAAGAAATAAAGCCGTTTACAGCTCTTTAACACATCTCAACACGTGGATGCTCAGGCAGCGGTTAAGCACAGCAGGAGACACGATGAAACAATGAAGGGGTCGGGCGTTTGCACCGATGTGGAGGGTCCTTGAGACGGGGGTGACCGAGGGGCAGCAGGTGCAGGGTTTGTGCTGGCAACTTGCCTACCATGGGCATCGTTTTTGCCGTTGGCATAGCCTTTTAAAATGGTGAACAATTCTTGATAGAGTTCTGAATTAAATAAAGTTTAATTATCCCTTAATTTACATAATGGTAGTTCTGGGAAATTCATTGTAACCAGTGCAGAAAATTCTCTGTTTTTTCCAAGTACCTGAAGTTACGCTTCCGGCCCAGGTAACTGTAGACAGGGTTTTCACTCACACGCAGGCAGGACACTCTGTGGGATTGGATTGCCCTGAGCTCTGCAGTCCCTCAGCCCTCAACCCCAATCGTTGGGACAACCAGAAGTGCCACCACTATGTCCCCAGTGCTCTCTAGGGAGCAGCACTGCCTGTTGAGAACCAGTGTTATAGGGCTGCCTCCTCATGCTGCGTATGGGAAACGGAGGCCCAGAGTGGTTGAGCGACTGGCTCAGACCTCGGGTGAATGGCAGGGTCGGACGCAGGCTCCGGCAGGGCGAGCTGCTCGGCTGGGCTGACCGGCTCCTCCCTGCGCAGCGCCTCAGCGTGCAGAACGTCATCTACGTGCGGGGCTGCACCAACGCCGTGCTCATCTGGTTCCTGGACAACTACACCATCATGGCGGGCGTCCTGTTGGGCATCCTGCTCCCCCAGGTGGGCAGGCTGTGGGTCCCGACAAGGTGTGGCTTGGCGATCACAGGGAAGGGCACAGAGGTGCAGGGGGCACAATCTGGGCTCGCCCTGGGAGGGCTGCAGGGTGGGAGGGAGAGGGCGACTGGCAGTAGCATTGGTGGTTAAGCTCTTCCAAGTGCTTACCTGGCGCTGTCTCCTTCACGCTCTCTGGGAGGTAGGTATGACTATCATGCCCATTTCACAGCGGAGCAAACTGAGGATCAGCGAGGCCGACTGACTTGCCCAAGGTCCCCTAGATAGCGCGTGGCAGAGCTGGGGTGGCGGCAGGAATCCTGGGCTGGAGGGGCACAGGGGGATCTCTGTGATTTCCTGCGGGGGCAGAGGGAGCCCAGGCTGGGGCTGCTTGGGCAGTGGGGGTGCTGGGGGAAGTCTCCTCCGTGGGGGCTTCCCGGGCCACCCAGTGCCACGAGGGCTTGTGACTGGCCGCAGGGTTTCTGGGAGCCGGGAGCTGCCAGGGAGGGCTGCCCTGATGCCCAGCAGGCTCTCATTGGCTCTGTCCCTTCTTCCCAGTTCCTGGGGGTGCTGCTGACGCTGCTGTACATCACCCGGGTGGAGGACATCATCACTGAGCACTCTGTCACCGACGGGCTCCTGGGGCCTGGCGCCAAGGCCAGCGTGGAGGCCGCAGGCACGGGATGCTGCCTGTGCTATCCCGGTTAGGGCGCCCGCCTGGGACGGCGGCTCCAGCAGGACCGTGCCGGACAGCACCTCTCGGTCCACACTGCGGGTGGACAGGACTGCGGCCCCTCTGCCACACTAGGGCAGACTGAACCCCGGGCCGTGTGTGCCTCGGCCACCGCCTCCCCTAGGAGGCTTCCCTGTGGCCTGGGGAACAAAGGCATCCACCCCCTCTCCAGGCCTGGACCCAGGGGCAAGGGGGAGCTCAGGGCTCAGCTCGGGGTCCATTTCGTTTCTGCCAGTGCCTTGGCCGGTGGTCCTTATGCCCCTGTGAGGGTGGTTTTGTGGTGACTTGTAAGTGAGGAGAGAGGAGAGTGTGTGTGTGCCCCAGGCACTGGAGGGGTGGGCTGCAGCCCTGGGCCCCCCCAACCCCGTCACGCCTGGGGCCAGGTTGGGCCACGTTTCAGCTTCCAGGTGCCTTCCACAAGGGCTGCTGCTTTGCTGACCCTGGTTTTTATGTGATTTTTATAACATTCGTCTTTTATACAGGTAACAGGGGTTTCTCACTAATCAAGGTTATTCCCCCACCTGCCCTATTCTTGTCCCCTCCAAGCCAGTTCATTAATCAAACAATAAAGGTATGATTTTTTTTTTTTTTTTGGTCTTTCATTTCCGCTGCTTGGTTTAGAGGGCAGTGTGAGGAAGGCCTCAGCCTGGACTTGGGAACCCCTTGTTGGTGCAAGAACTGAAGGAAACTACACTGAGCCAAAGATCTGAAGGTTTGGTATGGTTTGGGACACGGGCCAGAGGTGATGACACCTGAGAAGTGAAGGAAACTGAGGCTGGGTGATGTATGGCATGAGGCTCCACCTCCAGGAAGTGGGGCGGATGGGAACTAGGCAAGCCCCAGAGCTTGGGAGGCAGCAGTGACCACAGGCCCACCTGTGGCTGCAGAACCAGAGCCGCTCACCCTCAATAGGAAGCAGCTCATTGTCCCCAGGGCTGGTGTGCGATTCCATGCAAAGCTTGGTGCTGATCGCCCCCTGCTGGTAATGGCAGGACTTGCATGGACAACTACACCCAAACCTTTGGGTCCCCCTCCAGGAGTTCTAGGCTTTCTGTGAGGTTCTTAGTAGCCCGGGCAATAGGACAGCAAGACCCCCAAACTCGAAGAACTCTAACAGTGGGGACTGCCCATATACCCGGAAGTCAAGTGGTTGGGTGCTGGTCTGCCACGTGTACGAGCCTGAGTTATCTGATGTGGTGTAGGGGCAGGAGGAGGGTTTTAGAAAGGAGAAGATAATGCAACAATAGAAACACATCATAGAGCGAACTTGGTGCCAGGAACTTGTGTGAACATTTTCTAGATATTAACTCCTTTCATCCTCCCAAACTGTATGTAGTCATTCTTATCTGCATGTTATCGATGAGGAAACCGAGGCACAGAGCAATTGAGTAAGTGATAAAGTCATGCCTTGAGCCCAGGTGGAATCTTTCAGGGCACTCAGCCCCTCTGCCTAACCGCTTCTGCTACCTCCTGTGCACACGAGGTGCCAGGCGTGCAAAACCAGCCGTGGCTGCAGCTGCTGCTGCTGCATCTCTGTCCCGGGGTAGCCATTGCAGCTTCCGCTGGAGCCTCTGTCTTGTCCCCATGTTGATCGTATGGACACAAGGCCAGGTTGAGCCCTGTGTCTGGTTGGAGGCCTTGTGGTTCTATGGCTTTGGCTGTTCTCTGAGAATTCTCTCTGTGTCCAGAGGGGAGAGGGCAGCCAGATGGCAGAGGCCCTGCGGGGCTGGGACTCCTCTGAGTCTGCTTGTCTGAAGTCACCTTACCCTGGAGCCTGGACACCTGGTTGCCTTGTGTTCCTGTCTTTCCACCGCCACTCACAGACACCCCCTACCTCGCACTGCGGCCCTGTGCGGCTGCTTATGTGCACCAGGCTCGTGGTCGGTGCCCACAGATGGCTGAGTTCCGGCAGACACTCATCTCCCCTTTCTAGACCTCAGCCACTCACCTCTCAGCGTGAAACAGAACACCTGGAGACGCTTCGTCAGCCCTGTGGCTGGGGGCTCCTCTGCTGGGCTTGGGACAGTGATGTCTCTTGCCTCCTTGTCTTACAAAGATGAGAGAAGGACCCTCAAAACTAGCCCTTTCCCACACCATGGCTCACGGAGAAAATGACAATGTTCGTGCCCCCCACAGTATTTGTGAAGCTAGAGGAGATTTGTGGACTTCGATTATGGACTTTTTTGTTCTGTAATTATAAGGAAAATTAAAAATGCATTAAGGAAGACCAACTTTGCATACAAATTCCAAATATAATATTCTCAAAACATATTTTTAACAGCTTATTGAGGTATACTTGACATAAACTGCAAATAATTATTTTTTATTTATTTTTGTAGATAGGTTCTCTGTCACCTAGGCTGGAGTGCATTGGTGCAATCATAGTTCACTGTAACCTCGAACTCTTGGGCTCAAGGGATCCTCCTGTCTCAGCTTCCCAAGTAGCTGGAACTACAGGTCCACATCACCACACCCGGCTAATTTTTTTTTTATTTTTTGTAGAGACAGAGTCTCACTATGTTGCCTGGGCTAGTCTTGAACTCCTAGCCTTGAGCAGTCCTCCCACCTCAGTCTCCCAAAGTGCTGAGATTATAAGCTTGAGCCACTGCACACTGCTAAATTGCATGTATTTAAAATGACAAGTGTAGGCGGCTGGGGGACGCGGGGCAGGGGGGAGCAGGAGGCGGGCTCCCAATCCGGTCCCATCCGGTTCTCCCCCCGCCCCCCACCGCGGGTCTCAGCAGCTCCGGAGGCGGGAGCGACGGCAGCGGCCAGACAGCCCAGCTACGCGAAGGCTCCCGGTGCCCGCACCGCGGCCCGCAGGCACCAGCACGCACCTGCACGCGTACTCCCCGCCGCCAAGATGCCCGAGAGGAAGGTCAGCTGGACTGAAGGCGCAGTGAAGGAAGAGCCCAAGAGGAGATCTGCGGGGCTGTCAGCTCACCCTGCTCCTGCGAAAGTGGAAACGAAGCCCCAAAAAGGCAGAAGCAAAGGATAAGTCTTCAGACAAAAAAGTGCAACCAAAAAGGAAAAGGGGAGCAAAGGGAAAACAGGCCGAAGTGGCTAACCAAGAAACTAAAGACGATTTACCTGCAGAAAATGGAGAAACTAAAACTGAGGCGAGCCCAGCCTCTGCTGAGGCAGGAGAGAAAGAAGCCAAGTCTGATTAATATCATACACCATGTCTTATCAGTGGTCCCTGTCTCCCTTCTTGTACAATCCAGAGGAATATTTTTACCAACTATTTTGTAAATGCAAGATTTTTAGTAGCTCTAGAAACATTTTTAAGAAGGAGGGAATCCCACCTCATCCCA
>VBSM01003143.1:42032224-42042230 GCA_008086735.1 Cheirogaleus medius
GCTTAACATTCCATAGATGGGGGTTAGTTTTTATATCCTATAATACAAAGCATAATAAATGGCAATGTGGAGTCCCAGGCCTGCATTTAATGTCTTGAACATTTTAAATTACTTCTATTCTCATGTTGTTTTTTAGTAGACTTGTTTCCTAAAGAAAACCACTCCTTGATCTTGGCTGTCTCTGTCAGAATTGCGTATGTTCTGTAACATCTTTGGTCGTGGTAGTCCTGTTTTCCTAATAACTTTGTTAATGTGCTGTGAAAGATTAAAAATTTGAGTAGGTAGTATATATGATAATAAATTGTGAATTGGTGGGAAAAAAAATAAAATGACAAATGTAGGTGTCAATGAAACCATCACCACAATCAAAATAGTGAACATATCCATCAGTCTAAAATATGTCCTCTTGTCCCTTGGTAATCCCTTCATTATAGCCCTCCCCACCGTACCCCACACCCATCCTCAGGCACCACAATCTGCTTTCTGTCTCTATAAATTACTTTGTATTTTCTAAAATTTTACATAAGTGGACTGATACAGTGTGTGCTCTTCTTATCTGGATTCTTTCAACAGTTATTTTGATGTTCATTTTGTAGATATCAGTAGTTCATTCCTTTCTATTGCTGAGCAGTATTTCATGTATGGATATGCCATAGCTTATTTATCTATTCACCTATTGATGGACATCTGTCTTATTTCCAGTTTTTTGTTATTACAAATAAAGCTGCTATGAATGTCTGTATACATGTCTTTATAAAAACATATACTTTCATTTCTCTTGGGTAAATGGGAGAGGAATGGCTGGATCTTATGGTAAGTGTATGTTTAACTTTTTAAGAAACTGCCAAACTATTTCCCAAAGTGGTTGCACGAATTTCTACCGTCACCAGCAGTGTATGAGCGCTTCGGTTCTGCATCCTTGCCTGCATTTGCATGGTCAGTCTTTTTCATTTTAGTCATTCTCATGGGTGTGTGGTGATACTTAATTGTGGTTTTGATTTGCATTTCCTTAAGAATTAATCCAGTTGAGTATCTTTTCTTGGGCTTATTTGCCATGCGTATAATTTCTTTGGTGAAGCATCTGTTGAAAGCTCTTTTTTTAAAAAATTGGATTGTTTCCTATTATTGAATTTTGAGAACTTTTTATTCTGGATACACATCCTTTATCAGATACATGATTTGTGAATATTTTCTCCCGGTCTGTGGCTGCCCCTTCTGAGTCTCAGTTGTTGGTTCCTCTTCCCCAGCTTCTTTGCATCTGAGGGCCACATCTGTCTTTTCTGTCTATACTCACTCCCTCAGTGACCTCAGCTAGCCTGCTGGTATTAAAAACCATCTCTAAACTTGAGATTCTCAAAATGACCTTTCTTTCTTGGACTTATGTATCTGACCAACTACTCACTACCTCCACTTGGATGTCTAATAGAAACAGGCACTTAAAATCCCCAATGCTAATCCCTGGTCTTCCTCTCCCCAGTCCTGCCCCTGCTGCTGTCGTCTCCAGCTCAGGCAACCACGGGCCCCCTCCTGCCAGTTGCGTGGGCCAACAAACTTGGGGTCAGACTTGACTGTTCTGTCTCTCCCCTGCTTCATCAAACCCACTAGCAGATCCTGCAAACTCCCTCTTTGAGAGACAGCCAGAATTCTCTCACCTCCAAGCCCACCACCATATCTCACTGGGATGCATCTCATGGCCTCCCAACTGGTCTCTCATGGTCCATTTTCTACTCAGTAGCCAGGGTGATTCTGTTAAAGGGTCGCTCCTGTGGCCTCTCCTGTGCTCCCCGCTCCAGCCACTGTGGCCTCCTCATGTCCCTTGGGGGCACCAGGCTTTGGCATTGGCTGCCTCCTCTGCCTGAAGTTTTGTGCTGTCAGATGTCAGCATGACTGGCTCTCGGTTTTGTCTGGTTGATGTCACCTCTCCGTGAGACCATCCTTGGCCATCCTCAATAACACCGCAGTCATCTTCCTTAATCCCCTGTGCCCCAGTCCCAGCTTTCTTTTTCTCTTAGCACTTACCGCTGTGTGACGTGCTATATACTTAACTTAATGTCTCCTTTTCTGTCTCCACTGCAGGAATGAAAGCACCACGAAGCAGGGAGTTTTTTGTGTACTTTGTTCATGACTTGTCTTAGCCCAGGTTCTCCTGAGAGCTGATCTGAGACGAATGCTTTGTGTAGGCAATTTATTTAAGAATTGATTCCAGGGAGCAGGAATGAGGGACAAGGAAGTGGGAAGTTAAGAAAGGAGGAAAAGCCAATATAAGATACATCATTTTAAAGAAATTACATTTTTTGCTTTTATTATTTTTAATTGACACATAATTGTATGTATTTATGGGGTACTGTGTGATATTTTGATAAATGTATACAATGTGTAATGATCAAATCAGGGTAATTAGCACATCCATCACCTCAAACATTTATTGTTTCTTTGTCTTGTGCACATTCAAAATTTGCTCTTCTAGCTATTTGGAAATACACAATAATAAATTGTGGTTAATTACAGTTGCCCTGTGGTGCCATAGAATGCCAGAACTTACTCCCCCTCTCTAGCTGTGCTTTCGCATCCATTAATCGACCTTTGGCTATTCTCCCTCCCAGAAGGCATTGCAGTGGGGCCGCCCACCCCCTGGAACTCCATGAAGAGGCTTGGGAAATGGGAGTGAGCTGTCCACCCAGAGGGTGCCAGAGGGGAAAACATTTCCTCATCAGCCCCCATTGGTTGAGTGGCCCCCTGCCATAAAGTCCCCACTGTTTAGGTTGCACATGCATAAGTACCAAGCAGGTTTCTGTAGCATTTCCAACTGCAGCCTCAGAGAAGCCCTAGGGCAGGAAGAGAGGTGTGTGGTTGGACTGGAGGGGAGGCTGCCCCAGTGCACGTGCTCAAAGAGCTGCATCCTGCAGCCCTGGATAGGACATGGGACCCAGAGGATTTGGAACAGAGCACAGATGTCTCTGATCCCCACTCTGTCCCTAGCACCTAGCCAAGTGTCTGGCACTTAGTAACAGATCAGACAATAGACCAGAGCTGGTGAATGAAGGGAAAGGGTGAGTGAGATACTATCCACAGGGAAATAAGCCTTAAACAGCTCTGGCAGCCAGGCCAGTGCCTAGCCTTTGTCCCAGAGGGCGGATTGGTGAATGGGGCCAGTGCTCACAGCCTGGACTCCCCATGGTGCTGGGGCTGTGCCGGGCCCTGGGATGGACCTGAGCTTTGCCTCCTGGTCTTTGAGAGGACAGCCCTTCTTTGGATGACTTCTCTCCACCATCCCACAGTCGACCAAGTAACAATTGCCCTTTTTTCTTTTTACACACAGCCTCTGTGCTTGTCTCTTTTCACCCATAATGGTCCCAAATCACTATGTTACAGAAAAGGGACTCAGGATCAGAAGAGCTAAGGAATGCACTCAGGGTCCCGCATCCTGTGAGTGGTACAGCTGGGATTTGAGTGACTCCAAGGCCCTTGTCCTCCATGTTATGTCAGTCTGGAATTTGAGGTCCTATCTACCACTCCAGCCTCATGCCTGGGCTCTACTCTAGACAGCGGGTCCCGGGACTGACCCAGTTCATTCTTAGCTCACATGGTTCTACCCATCATCTCACCAGAAAGTCCACATCCGCCCTCCCATCTCCTCTGAGTCTCACTTCAATTTTGTGGGTGGAGGGACTTATTTTATGATCACCCATTTTGCAGATGAGGAAAGCTGAGGCCAGACTAGCTTAGTAAGTTGTATGTCAAGAGACTGCTAGCAACCCCAGACCCTGGCTCAAGCCCTTGCCCTGCTTACCCCCCTCTTGGGGCTTGGGAGGCACCAAGAAACATGGAGCTGCTGGCTCTGGCACAGGGTCCTGGCTCCCCTCAGGCTGTGGGCCCTTGGAGGGGCCCTTGGAGGGAGCCTGATTTGCAGTCCTGAGAGCCCAGGAAGGCAGAAGTCAGGAGTGTTCCTGGCAAGAAAATGAGCGGAGCTGACATGGCTGCATGTGGTCACTAGGTGGCGCTGCTGGTCCACAGTGTGACAGCGCTCGGCAACTCCATCCCCAGACTGGGCACCTACGGGGGCAGCAGCTGGAGTGAGCCCCCCACCCATACCCCAAAAGAGCAGACCATAGGTGAGGGAGCCTACAATAGTATAGGCACCTGCATATAGTAGGCACTCAATAAATACCAGTTAAATGAATGAGTGACCATTCTGTGAATCTGGCATAGTTGGGACTTTTCCATCCCTATTTTATACACTGGGAAACTGAGGCCAGATACCAGCAATAGTAATAGTAACCAAGGGTACTATTAGTGGCTGTCAGTTGGTCACTATGTACCGGGCACTGTGCTCAGCACATTTATTCTCCACCCTAAACAGGACCCGAAGTGAAGTCCCCCATCAGCCAGCACAGCCTGGCCTGGGTGTCATGTGACCACCAGAGGGCGGCCTCGGTCTCCAGACAGCCAGAAGGGGCCGGGCAGGGACTTAGATGCCAGAATGAGATGGGGGCACCCCGGCTCTGGAGGGCAGGTTCTGCATCTGTAAAAGGGGGATGACCGTCCCTGCCCAGCCGGGTCTCTGGAAGGGGGACATGAGACCAGGCATGGAAAGTTCTTAGCCCCCACTTAGGGGCTCCCATCACGGTGCCTGGGGCACGGGGGCCGCTCACTGAGCAGGTGCCGACTGAGGGCATGGAAACGGCATGGAGTGTGTGCACTGCGCTGGCCGGGCCTGGGACTCTGTGGGCCGCTGTATCCCACACAGGAGCCCCGACGGCCAGGCTCGGCCTCACGTGCTGTCAGCCTGGTCACACATTTGTCCCGCCTTGGGCTTCTGTCTTCTTCTCTCCAGAGGGAGCGTCTTAGGGTTTCCAGGCGTGATGGCTCAGGGGTGGCCGTGCCAGATGTGTGGACACCCTTCAGTGCCCTGTCAGCCCGCGGATGGCTGCGCTGCCCCCTCCAAGCAAGCACGCCATGGCTGCCCTCCCCCTCCCAATATCCAGTGGGAAAACCCAGAGAAACCACACAAATGGAAACACATCTGCATCAAATTCGGAAACTAAGCCTGTGCTTGAGGCAGATCTTGTAGCTGCTTCCAGCAGAAACCCAGACTAAGACTCTGTTAGCGAGGGGCTGGGGGCTCGGCCTCCTCAGTGGGGTTTTTGTGATCGGCCTCAGCCGCCCTCCTGCGGCTGACGAGGGCTCCAATGGGGAGCTCTGGAGCAGGACAGTGGAGGGCCCTTCAGAGTCGTGTGGATCCTGCTGGCAGCAAAAGTGGGTCTTAGAAACCAACTCCCACGAGAAGGGCCACCCACTCAGAGAGTGGGCAGCGCATGCAGGACACTGACCCCACCCCAGACCAGCAGGGCCACCCGAGGCTCCTGGCCGTGGTGCCTGGAGAATTAGAACGGGGTCTCACACCCAAAAGGGGGACTACTCCTGGACCAGGGCTTGGCTGGGTACCCCCCCCCCGAAAAGGCTCAGCTCTGTGAGGAGGACTCCCTCTGCCAGGGCCTCAGGAGCCTGTGTGGGAGCCGGGGCCCATAGCCAGGACTCTCCACTGGAGAGGAGCGGCCAGGAGAAAAGCTGGGCAGCAGCAGGGAAGGGGAACACGAGGTGAGGACTACGCCTTAGGATCACTATAGCTCTGGCGCCTCCCATGACACGTAGTAGATGCTCAATAAATGTGTGTTACATATGACTCAGAGTGTAACCTTCCTTAGCAATAGATCTCACTGGCAGAATTAGAATATTTGTGCTTCAGGCTCTATGTAAGTTACAAGAGAATGCTGCTTCTATTAACCACTTCGGTACCAGCGTCAACTATAATCAGCCACAGATGAACGTGCACAGCCCAGCGTCGACTGTAGCCGACAGCCGTGATATGAAGGTGCACAGCCGAGCGTCGACTTTAGTCGACAGCCAAAAGCTTTCACTTTTATCTGTGCAGCTGCAGTGTGTACGTTCAGCTAATAAGTTACTATGAATCTGTGACCTTTTAACAAGTCTTCAGTAGGAGTTATTATAGTTATTTTCCTAAAGCTGCCTGTGAAGTAAAACGAGCTTTCAGTGCTTTAAAGCTTTCCTCATCACACAAGAGCAAAACGGATTCGTGGTCAATGCACAGCACAAACTACCGTGCAAACTGTGAGTGCCGGCTGTGGGCAAGGTTTCCCGGCCGGTGAGCGCAGTACCGAAGTGGTTAAATAAGGATGATCAGTCATGGTAGGAGACACTAGTAAACGAAACCACAGCATCTGATTTGCATGTCCATTGGATACAGTAAGTAGTAGGCCTGAAAGTGTAAAAGTCAATGCAAGATACAAAGGACCAGAGGGAGAAACATTCCCAGGATGCAAAGGAAAAGGTCAAGGACAGAGAATCACTGAGAACATACTAAGACAGGTCACAAGAGTCTCACCTGAGTGACTGGCATTCCCTTCCCCCCGCAGACACCCTACTGCCCCAGAATAAAGGAAACAGAGGAAATAATAAAAGTTGTTAAAGAAGTACTATGGCACCAGTTCTTGAAAATAAAAAACGGAAAAAGCAGTTATTAAAGAAGTAAACTTTTTATTTATTTATTTTTTTATTTAAACTTTTATAAATTTATTTACTTTAATATTTTAACTTATTTTTTCTTTTTCTTTCACTTGCGGTGCTGAAGGAACTCTTTTTTTTTTTTTAAAGAGACAAAGTCTCGTTCTGTCACCCAGGCTGGAGTGCAGTGGCATGATCACAGCTCACTGCAGCCTTGAACTCCTGGCCTCAAGCGATCCTCCCACTTCAGCCTCCTGAGCAGCTGGGACTGCAGGTGCAAGCCTTGGCGCCCTGCTAGAAGTAAACTTTTCATTTAAAAAATAAAAAAATCCTGTAAAAAATGTGCAAATCCTGTGGCAGTTCTTCCCAACTTTCTTCAAGGCTTACAGAGAAAGTGATAACACCTATGAGTTCTCTGAGTGGTGGGAGGAGGCACCCCAGGCCCTGGGCTTTGGGGATCAGAATCTCAACTGCCTGTGGCCCACTCATGGCCCATGGGTGAGCCCTAGAGACACTCACCCAGGTGCCCTAGGAGATGGTCATGTGGCTGTCCATTGCAGTGCTGTTTGTAGCAGTGAAAAATGGGACTCCTAAGAGTTTGCTAAAAGAGGAGTAGCTACATCGTGGTAAGTCCCTGCAGTGGAACATTCTTTAAGTTTTAAATGAAGGAACTAACACTCTATGTATCAGAACTCAAGAACACAACATTGAGAAGAAAATATATATACCACATTATATTTATCTATTCATCCATTGATGGACATTTGGGTTGGGTCTACAGTTTGGCTATTGTGAATAATGCTGCAATGAACAGGGGTATGTAAGTATCTGTTTGAATTTCTGCCTTTGATTCCTTGGGGTATAAATCTAGGAGTGGAATTGCTGGGTCATATGGTAATTTTATATTTAGCCTTTTGAAGAATTGCTGAACTGTTTTCCACAGTGGCTACACCATTTTACATTCCTATTCACAATGCCCAAGAATTCCAGTTTCTCCACATCCTTGCCAACACCTTTTATTTTCCTTTCTTTCTTTCCTTTTTAAAAATAATAGCTGTGATGAGTAATTTCATGTGTCAACTTGACTGGGCTAAGGGATACCCAGATAACTGGTAAAATATAATTTCTGGGTATGTCTGTGAGTGTGTTTCTGGATGAGACTAGCATTTGAGTTGGTAGACTGAGTAAAAGATCACCCTCACCGACTTGGGCGGGCATCAGCCAATCTGTTGAGGGCCTGGATAGAACAAAAAGGCAACTTTGCTTCTGATTGAGCTGAGCACCCATCTTTTTTTCCTGCACCTGGACATCAGTGCTCCTGGTTTTGGGCCTTTGGATTCAGAGCAGGGCTTACAACATTGGCTCCCTGGTTCTCAGGCATTCAGACTCAGGCTGAATTACCCCACCAGATTTGCTGGTTCTCCAGCTGCAGATGGCAGACTGTGGGACTTCTTGGTCCCTGTGATGATATGAGCCAATTCCTGTAATAAACCTTCTCTTATCTATCTGTGTACATCCTATTGGTTCTGCTTCTCTGGAAAACTCAAATACAATAGCCATCCTAATGGGTGTGCAATGGTATCCCACAGTTTTTATTTGCATTCCTCTAATGACTGGTGATGTTGAGTATCTTTTCATGTGCTAATTGGCCATTTGTATATTTTCTTTGAAGAAATGCCAATTCAAGTCCTTTGCCCATTTTTGAATCATGTTGTGTTTTTTTTGTTGTTGAATTGCAGGAGTTCTTTATATATTCTGGATATCAATCCATTATCAGGTATATGATTTGCAAATATTTTCTCCCATTCTGTGGGCTGTCTTTTCATTTGCTTGATGGTGTCCTTTGATATACAAGAGTTTTAAATTTTGATGAAATCTCATCTATTTTTTTCTTTTGTTGCCTGTGCTTTTGGTGTCATAGCCAAGAAACCGTTGCCAAAACCAATGTCATAAGGCTTTTTCCCTGTATTTTCTTCTAAGAGTTTTGTAGTTTTAGCTATTATATTTAGGTCTTTGATCCATTTTGAGTTAATTTTTTTATATGGTGTAAGGTAAGGGTTCAACTTCATTCTTTTGCATGTGGATATCCAGTTTTCCCAAAACCATTTGTTGAAAAGACTGTCTTTTCCCCATTGAATGGTCTTGGCACCCTGTGGAAAATCAATTGGCCATAGATGAGGAGTTTTATTTCTGGGCTTTCTACTTTAGTGCATTGGTCTATATGTCTGTCCTTATGCTAGTAGCACATGGTTTTGATTACTGTAGCTTTGTAGTAAGTTTTGAAATTAGGAAGTGTGAGTCCTCCAACTTTGTTTTTTTTGCCAAGATTGTATTGGCTATTGGGGTCCCTTTTCTGTGCTTTTTAACTTGTCAAAAGAAAGGGGATGGTATGATGTACAGACTCAGGATTCACTGTACTAGGCAAAATGCTAAGAAGGAAATTGATAAGTATGTATACCTTGGTAGGTGTTTTAATTGACAGAGATAAAGAATTCTCTAAGAATATAAGCAGAAAATAAAGATTATCCACAAATTAACAAAATCAGGATGGCCTCAGTCCTAATGGTTCAGTGTTAGGAAATTTAGTTATATCCCATCAATAGATCAAATCCAATACTCATTTCTATAGGGAAAAAATCCTTATTTATGAAGAAAATGAAACAGTCATAAACTTGTATACACTATGCAACAGTTAAGTAAGCACAACAAAATCTTCTAAAAATACAAACAGGGCTGGCCACAGTGGTTCACACCTATAATCCCAGCACTTAGGGAGGCCAAGGTGGGAGGTCTGCTTGAAGCCAGGAGTTCCAGGCCCAGAGTTCTAGACCAGA
Organism: Cheirogaleus medius; assembly: GCA_008086735.1. Lineage (NCBI taxonomy): Eukaryota > Metazoa > Chordata > Mammalia > Primates > Cheirogaleidae > Cheirogaleus > Cheirogaleus medius. The sequence continues at coordinate 42,041,581 of VBSM01003143.1, forward strand.
CTGGGCAACAAAGTAAGACCTTGTCTCCACAGAAAAAAGAAAAAAAAAAAGAAAAAGAAATAATTAGCTGGGCATACTGTTATAAGCCTGTAGTCCTAACTACTTGGGAGGTTGAGGCAGGGGCATCCCTTGAGCTCAGGAATTCGAGGTTACAGGGAGCTATAATCTGACTGCACTCCAGCCTAAGAATCAGAGTGAGACCCTCCTGTCTCTAAAAAACAAAAAAACAAAGCAAAAATAATTTAAAAAAAGAACTAGAAAAAAAAGAAAACTACAATCACAGTGGGTGATCTCAATATAAAGCTTTCAGAATTTGACAATCCAATAGACAAACAATAAGCAAGGAAATAGAGGATTTGAGTAATTAAAATAACAAGATCACATATAGATGTGTCTCATATATACACATTTTCTATGTACATATACATACATCTCACACATTATTTTGTCTCATACAAAGCTATATAAAACCCTAACAAAAGTTTGTTGTGTACTTGATCACAAAGGTAAGTAGAGATTTTGTAGGCCATATTCAGTTATCTTAATTCATTGAAATGATAATTAATGAAAAGATTGTGTTTAAAAGATTATAACTACAGTGGCTCACGCCTGTAATCCCAGCACTCTGGGAGGCCGAGGTGGGCGGATTG